>JALGBA010003235.1:0-542286 GCA_023970755.1 Azemiops feae | reverse complement strand
GAAGGGACAAAGAGGGAGGTGAAGGGAAGGAAGGAAGGAAGGAAGGAAGGGAGAGTGGGAAAGAGGGAGGGAAGGAGGAAGGGACAAAGGGAGGTGAAGGAAAGGAAGGAAGGGACAGTGGGAGGGAAGGAGGAAGGGACAAAGGGAGGTGAAGGAAAGGAAGGAAGGAAGGGACAGTGGGAGAGAAGGAGGGAAGTAGGAAGGGACAAAGGGAGGTGAAGGAAAGGAAGGAAGGAAGGGACAGTGGGAAAGAGGGAGGGAAGGAGGAAGGGACAAAGGGAGGTGAAGGAGAGGAAGGAAAGAAGGGACAGTGGGAAAGAGGGAGGGAAGGAGGAAGGGACAAAGAAGGAGGTGAAGGAAAGGAAGGAAAGAAGGAAGGAAGGGACAATGGGAGAGAGGGAGGGAAGGAAGGCAGGCACCCACCCCAGTCCCATCCCCCTCCACCAAAGACCCACGGATTCCCCCCCACAGGCACACTACAACCTGAGTGATCAGCTGGCCACGCCCCTGGCCATTGATCACATGACCCTGGGACACTGTGAACGTCATAAGTATGAATCAGTTGCCAAGCATCCGAATGTAAATCACATGACCCTGGGGGTGCTGCAACAGTCATAAGTGTGAAAATGGTCATAATTCGCTTTTTTTCAGTGCCGTTGTAACTTCAAACTGTCACTAAGCGAATTGTTGTAAGTCGAGGACTACCTGTACTTTATCTTTTTTTCCTTTTTTGGGGGGGGGGGTCAAGTTTTTGATACCTTGCTGGGCGAGTGGTGGTACTCGGATATTGCCTTATCTGAAAAGTGGTACAATGGGTGAAAAGGTTGAAAAGCCCTATTTAAAACCTTCCTGTGTGCTCAGTTCTTAGTTTTCTCTTTCTGGGAGCCTTGGAGGGCCCTTCCCTACGGTCTTTCACCCCCCACATTTTTTATTCTTAATTCAACAGACTTTGCCTGAGATCTCTCAGGATCTCTGTTTCAGCTTGTAACTGAAAGGTCCACAGTCGCTGTACGGTGCACACCTAGCATCTATCTATCCACAGCTGGATCAAAGATCATGACATCATAGCACATGTCATAAAGGGCGTCCTGGGCTGATTATGGGCTGGCTTGTACTGGTTCATTTGCAGTGAATCAGTTGAGTTGAAGGCACCTAAGTGCCAAACTCGCTGCATTGCTGCTGTTTTGCAACGCAGCGCAACTAGTTTTTGCCTTGGCAAAGCCCTGGCACATCCGGCCCGTGGGCCAACAATCTAAAACTTTTATAAAGTTTAAAGTGAGGTCATCTAGCCGGATGGCAGGCAACTTCCTCAGGAGGTTCAAAATAAAGCCCTCCAATCGAGGTAAGATAAAACTATATACACCAGTATGTCAAAGTAATTATAATTTAGTAGCTGACCGGCAGAAGGGATATATGAGTCAGCAGAGTATTTGGGGGGGGGGGGGTAGTATCCCTTTAAGAGAATGGCAGTTGGAATCTTTAAGCCATTTGAACTGTTTAAATATAACTTGACTACCTTGTATTCTGTATGCTCCCTGAATGTTTTTTAAAAAATGGACAATTCATTTAATAATTAGCCCAGTCTCCAGGTCCAGATTGGTGCATCTTAATATTGCAAATGAACTTGCCACGGATAAGTTTCTCCCTTCTTCTTCTGTGTTCTGGGAGAAAAAGGCTGTAATGGAAAACAAGAAGTATTTGAGGTGTAAATAGCTTTATTGAGAGGACTAAAATGTCACAAAACAGCAGGCTGTTCAATGCTCTCACCTACCAGGCTCTGAAAAATAGGGTTGAAAAGGGAAAAGACAAATTAAGCCAGCAGAGACGGCAGCTACATTGCTTTCTATTAAAGGCTGATATCAAGCTTTTATGAAGCTGTTATAAAAATGAGCGTCTTTAATCACAGTCAGTAAGTTTTGTCGTTTTAAAGGAAGTGTATTTTTATTCCAGTGGCACCGGAGGTCCAGGTATCCCTCCCCATGATACTTCAAGGGCCTTGCCCTCGGCCACCCCACACCCAACGTCCCTCTCAGGTGAGCAATCTAACTCTTCTGAGCAAACCTTTGAGTGTCCATCACCAAGGAACACAAAGGGGTTTCATGCACGGCTGGTGAGATTTTAGAAGGGAACGTGTTCCACTCTTGGTGGATATATAGGCTGAAAGTGTTTCCGTGTCATAATAAGATGTGAAGAAGCCCGGTGTGAGTGGGGGGGCAGTGGAGGGAGAGTGAGCTGATATATGAGTATATTCCTCACCTGTTATGTATTTTGACTTTTCCAGAATCCTGGAACATCGGGCAGAAAAGAACTGAGGAGCGCAAGGGGCAAGACTGCCAAGTAAGTCTACACTGACAATGGGACTGCCCATTGTATCAAAAACAGATAAAATGAACATTAGCAGTGGAGTTCCAGAGAGTTTAGCATTTCTTACAATGCAGTCTGGCCATGGAGGAGAAGACATGTAAAGCAGGTCAGGCCAAGATAAATCACTTCATTTTCCCCCCACCCACCTTTAATATAATATATAAGCTATACAATTCAATTGAAAAAAACACACGAAAGCTTTTAGGAGGAAAAATGACAATACAAAACTTACAGTAACGTGGCCGCGTAAAGATGCCACCTTCAAACGAATCCCTTGTTGAAGCACCTTTGGATTTTAGGACAGCATCCAGTCTTGTGGAGTTAGAGCCTCGCCTTGGGCATTTTTGCCAATTCTTCCTTGCCAAAATGCTCCCAAATTGTTAGATTGGGGGGAGCTTCTCCTGTGCACAGCCCTCTTCCGGTCCCCCCACAGATTTCCACTTGGATTCAGCTCCCGGCTCTGCCTGGGCCATTCCAAAACTTTGCTCTTCTTCTAGTGAAGCCACTGTGGTGTTGATCTGGAGGCATGGTTTGGGACCTTGTGGCACTGAAAGGGGAGACTCCTCTTCCTCGTCAGCATCTTAGCAGAGGCCTGAAGGTTTTGTGCCGAAATTGACTGATATTTGGAACTGCGCGTAGTTCCCTCCACCTTGGCTAGAGCCCCAGTTCCAGCTGAAGAAAAGCAGCCCCAAAGCCTGAGGCTGCCACCACCGTGCTTGTGCTTGCGAGCGTGGTGATTTTGGTGCTTTGCAAGATTTGGGGACCGAGGCTTTTGCTGTGAGAGGCAACTGAATAAACGTCAGAAAACCCCTATTGAGCAGCTGAACTTTACAGGGGCTTGAGCGGAGTCCCCTTAATTGATTTTCACATATTTAATGGCTACTATTTAACATCCCTTTGAATGTGATGGGTTAATTCTGAAGACAGCCAGATCCCTCCTTGTAAGAGGGTGTGAACACTTATACGGCCAAATCATTCCAGGTTTTTTTATTTTCATTTTCCCCCTTCAAAGATTTCAGTTTGTTTTTCCACTTGACTTGTACATCTTATATGTTAAAGGAGGAAGCATTCTGAGGTGATTTATCTTGGTCTGGTTATTTTTACATTTCCAAAACCTGGCATTTTAATAGGGGTGTGTAGACTTTCTTTGCTAAATAATGAAGCAAAATCATTACTTAAGTAGTCCAACTCTTATAAACATAGTGAGGCCAGCCTTAATATTGAAGTAGCTAATCCAATCCCTTAAGGCTCTCCTGGAGGCGTATCTAAAGTCCATGAAAATGTACAGATTTGTCACTTTGGCTGAGCTTTTCTAAAAGACCCAGTTAATGGTTAAAGCACTGTTTCCTGCAAGGAGAGGTTTCTCATTGTTGTACAGTGTTGTAATAGCGACACTGAATTTACACACACACAAAGGTAAAGGTATTTTTAATCTTTTTAATTGAAAAAAGTTTGATGGTTCAAGTATAAAAAACCCGAAGGGGCTAATTTCTCTCTGCTCTTCATATTTACAGTAAAGCCAGGTTTTCAGCAAATGAGGAGCTCCTGGGAGAACTTACCCAGCTTGTTGAAAAAAACCAAGAACTCTGCAGAGAACTGGAGGAGAAACGCAGCAGGTGAGAAATTTTCAGACTTTCTCTTCCAGAAAATCAAGGAGATCCTTGTTTTTATCTCCTACCTCCTCCTGCTGTTCATTGGCCTCAGTTCCCGGCTCCCCCTTTGTTCTCACCAGTTCGGTCTTCTCCACCCTTCTGTCCCCACTAGAAACTTTGGAAACTCTTTTGAATTGGTTTGTGCCTGTTCTGGTATGTAACAGAAAAAAGAAAAAAAGTTTTCAAGGTCTTTTTAGTTCGTTTTAATTTTAAACCAGTTTGATGATTCAGGGAAAAACCTCAGGGGGCTAATTTCACTCTTGTCTTCATATTTTACAGAATTATATCCATGGAACAAAACCTCCAGAAGCTGCAGGAGGAAAATAACCATCAACGCTGCAGAGTTCTGCAACAAGCTGGGGAGAACCAGGAGCTCCTCAGTGAAAACCAGGAGTTGAAAGAACAACTGGAGAGGTGAGAAATATTTAGGTGGCAATCCTGACTTATTCTTTCAAATTCAGATGTATTTACTAGAACCCTGAGGCCAGATAAAAAGCAACCTACAGAATAAAAGAAATATGACTTTTTTTATATATCTGTACCTATCTAGCATCCATCTAAATGCACAGTACGTGTGTGGGTGTGTTTGTGTGTGGGTGTGCGTATATGTATATGTTTATAAGAGAAAAGCAAATGCAGTGTAAAAAAAATATTAAGAACTTAATTATGCTTGGTGATCGAACTAAAAAAAATGAGAAGGCTAATTTCTCTCTGGTCTTAATTTACAGGAAGTCAACCATCATTGCCGTGATGCTAACGGAGCAGGAAAAGCTGAGATGGCACCTCTGGAAAAATGGCTGGAGTGCTGCGTAAAGAACTTAGAAAAGATGCTGAGGATGAACAACAACAGACCCCAAATGGACATCTGAGAGCGCTACAACTGGCTCCTCCAGCATTTCCAAAAAACTGGGCGAGGCTACCTCACATTGTGGCACTTTCCACACATTGCCTGGGTTTTCTTCACAGGACAGTCTGGGCCAGGGGTCGGCAACCTGAAAGAGCCACTTGGACCCGTTTCCCTTACAAAAGAAAAAACCTTGATTGAAGAGCGGAGCCTAAGGCGAGACATGCACCGGCCCTGCCCCCGTCCAGCTCTGCCGTCCTGGCTTCTCCCCTCGGAAAAGACTGCTCTCCCCCCGCCCCGCGCTCTCCCTCTCTGGGACTTTCTTCTTTCCAACTTTTGGTGCGAAGGTTCCGAGGGAGCGGAGGAGGAGGCCGATGGGGAGAAAGAGCTGCTGCGGCAAATCTTCCGAGGCGGCAGCAGACGGCCGGTCGGGCTCGCCTATCTCAGCCCGCTGCGGGAGGCCGGACTTGAGGCTTCTGGCTCGCTCTGGGAGGGGTGCTCGGAAAAGAGAGGATGAGAAGCGGAAAGCGGGAGAAAGGACGTCTTCCAGCTCTCTGGGGTTCTTTCGCTGGGAGGGCGAGGAAGCAGCGGGGAAAGGCAGCTCCGGCCCGGTTCCGCACCCCAACGACCAGCCGGACCGGCTTTCACTGCTCCAGCCCTCCGGAGCTGCCTTTCCCCGCTGCTTCCTCGCCCTCCCAGCGAAAGAACCCCAGAGAAGACGTCCTTTCTCCCACTTTCCGCTTCTCATCCTCTCTTTTCCGAGCACCCCTCCCAGAGCGAGCCAGAAGCCTCACGTCCGGCCTCCCGCAGCAGGCTGAGATAGGCGAGCCCGAGCGGCCGTCTGCTGCCGCCTCGGAAGATTTACCGCAGCAGCTCTTTCTCCCCGTCGGCCTCCTCCTCCGCTCCCTCGGAACCTTCGCGCCAAAAGGCGGAAAGAAGAAAGTCCCAGAGAGGGAGAGCGCGGGGCGGTGGGAGAGCAGTCTTTTCCGAGGGGAGAAGCCAGGACGGCAGAGCTGGACGGGGGCAGGGCCGGTGCATGTCTCGCCTTAGGCTCCGCTCTTCAATCAACGCGCCCGCGCATTTTGCGACTCCCAGTTTCTTCTTTTGTAACGGAAACGGGTCCAAGTGGCTCTTTCAGTGTTTCAGGTTGCCGACCCCTGCCCCAGACTGTCCTGTGAAGAAAACCCATGTTACTGTAAGTTTTGTTTTGTCATTTTTCTTCCTAAAAGCTTTCGTTTCCCCCCCCCCAGTTGAATTGTATAGCTTATATATTATATTAAAGGTGATTTATCTTGGCCTGACCTGCTTTAAATGTCTTCTCCTCCATGGCCAGACTGCATTGTAAGAAACGCTAAACTCTCCTCCAGCGGCGGACCCCTGCCCCAAAGCTGGCTGAGGAATTCTGGGAGTTGAAGTCCACAAGTCTTAAAGTTGCCAAGGTTGAGGACCCGTGTTAGACTACAGCACCCAGAATTCCTTGCTAACGCCATGTGTTGTCTACCAGCTGCACCAGGCATGTGAAAATGGGAATTCATGCTGGGGAACTCAAGGAAAGTGTCCTTTGTGGGCCAGGCCCCTTCTTAGGGAAGGCGATTCATGTCAGAAATAATTAGGTGGACTAATTTCTTCCAGGAAACAGCCACAGTAAAATTATCCTCCTTGATGGAAGAAGGAGAAAGTCCACTTATCTAGAGTTAGATTACCTGATATTTGATGAGCCATGCAAGGTGGCATTTTACACCTGGCATTTGAGGAAGCTCCTTCGTGTATTTTTCTTTCCAATTGATGAGAGACCCCCTTCACCCCAATAAAAAGGATATAATTTAATCAAACCAGAAATACATTTGGCCAATACAGGAAAAACCCCAATGCAAAGAAAATCAATCTGACTCAGCGCTGAGCGAAGTGGCCCAAGGAAAACGAACACTTAACATGCCAGCTACAAAGTATCAGTTTAAATATTTAAGATAAGCTTAACTATCGACAAGACTGACGGGATTAGAACAGGGACACAGAAAAAACAATAACAAGAACAATAAAACGCATAGAAACACACCAGATCCTTTCCTGAGGCAAGGAGTAACCTTTTTCTGAGCAAGATCGAATAAAGAAATTAACCCGTCAATAGACGCTGCTCCACGAATCAGAAATTAGAGTTTTGAAAAGCAAGAAAAGGTATAAAAACTCACGCTTGGAGACCACTCTTCCTAGCTAGCCGGGGATTCATGCTAAATTGTCACTCAACTTTAATCTCCGTGATTAAACCTCTCTTTCCGGTAGCTGGCTTTTCGTTCTATTTGCTCTTCGAGCACTGATTGCGGAAATCCCGGCTGGAAGAGCCCAAAATGGGGGAGTTCCTCCCAACACAATCTTCTCGAACCCTGCAATTCTAGGGGATGCCTCCATTGGCTCTGTCCCTCTGAGTTCTGCTTCTCCTTGACCCCCCTACCTGCCCATCTCCAGCATGGCAGTTTCTCTGAGGGGCAGCTTTCACTAGGCCCCCTGCTACCCCCTCCAAGGCTCCTGTGGAGCTTTCTCAGAACACAAGAACTCTATCTGATTCTTTCCCACCCTGCTTGTTTTGTCAATGTTTCCCAAAACTTGGGCATCCTTTAGGTGCGGGAACTTTTCACTCTCAGAATTCTCAGCAAGTTTGATGATAACTTTGAATTCTGGGGTTTGACCTTCACACGGTAATCCTAAACCTGATCAATGCAACTCAAGGGATTCAGAAAGAGCACAATAATAAGGGTTCAAAGCAGGCTGGCTGAGCTTTTTGAGACAAGTCAATGTCAGCTGGGTGCTGTGACTTTCTTTGATTCAGAGTTGGGGTGAGGCAACCTTCCAGATTTTCTAATCTTCATGTCTCTTGGCCACCCCCAAAATCAAAGGGATCCTCTTTTGATGAACAGCTTCTAGCACGTATTTTCTTCTGGGTGTTATGAAAGCCAATCCCTTTTGACACAAACCGATGGATTAAATCCAATAAGCCTGTTTCTTTTATAACATCTGGAGGAGTCTATCCTAGATTATTGATTACCTGCCTTTACCACTCCCCTCCTACATGGGATGAAAAAAAAAGCATTATAATTATTTCATAGAGGCTACTTTTTTCTCTTTCGTCCAGTCTTTCCCACCGTTCTCTCATTTTCTTAGTCTAACAGAAGTGGAACCCACCTAGGGATAAAAAAAAAAAAAACCCTCTCACTCTGTTGAGAGGACTGTTCAATTTTGACCTAGATGATCTCTTTGACCCTTCTTTCAAACCAGCGGTCCTCTTTTTTGGCATTTTGGACAGAGAGGACCGCTGGTTTGAAAGAGGGGTCAAAGAGGCCATCTAGGTCAAAATTGAAAACGGCCCTTTCTCAACAGAGGGGGAGGAATACGGCATCCTCTATCTCCAGTCTACAACACGGTCCTTTCAGCTCCACACCCATTTGCACCACTCAGATGACCCTGAGGACACAGACAAACCTCCAAGTGGCCTCAAGGACTCTCTAAAAAAGAATGCAAACGACCAGCTGTCTGCAAGGAGTATCAATCCTTCCATTCCCCACCATCCGGTCAGAGCCGAGGAAGCTTCTTGGAGGAGAAGCAAAACGTCTTCAGAGAAGAAACAAAGGAAGTCCAGTTGCCTGGTGAAGAAAAGCACCTTTAGGACAGAAGCAGAAGAAGAAGAGCAAAGACAGAAGCAGAAGCAAACCGAGGGAGATGAAAGGCGGAAGCAAAAGCAGAGGACAGACGGACAGAAGCTGGACGCAGCCGGGCAGTCGCGGCATCCGGCGCCCTCCTTTCCCGCAGAGCGCTCGAGGACGGAGCGCAAACTCCGGCCACGAAGGCCGCGGGGAGAGGCGCCTTGGAAGCGGCAGGAACTTAGAGCAGAGTCGGGAAAATAAACCCCGGCCATTTGGGGCGGGGGGGCAGAGCTCAGCGAGGGACCGGAAGTGGAGGGGGGAACGCTTTCGCGGAAGGACAGGAAGCGAGGTTCGGCCATGCCGGGAAGGGAATTGAACCGGAAGTGGGGGACGGCTCACGCGGGAGAACAGGAAGCAGGTGCCCTCCGTTTTCTCTTCCCCCGTCCCAGTCCCCGGAAGGACGCGGGATCGTCACCCGGAGGGCGCGCCATGGCGCTGATCGGGGCGGCGGCGGCGGCGGGCTGGGGGGCGGCGAGGGGAAGGGGCGGCGCTGCTTCAGGTGAGCGAGGGACGAAGGGCGGCGGTGGCGGTGGGGGTTGTGAACGCTCTCCGAGTGCGGGCTGGGCTTCTCAAGCTTCTAGTCCTCAGTGAGCGGCCCGCCTGGCTCCCTCGGGCGCTGGCTTCCCCTCGCCTCGTTGCCCCGCTTGCAGGTCCGCCGCAGAGCTCACGCCGGGGCGGCAGCAGCAGCAGCGCCGGCCCCGGAGACGTCTCCGTGCCTCAAGAGGTTCGCCGTGTACCGCTGGAGCCCGGATAACCTCGGAGAGAAGCCCCGCATGCAGACGTGCGAGCTGGACCTCAAGAAGTGAGTGGCCCTTCCCCAAGGGGGGTTAGCAAATCTCCCCCTCTGCAAACGGAGCAAAACGACCAGTTTGGGGGCAAAAGAAAAGAAGAAAAGGAGGACTGGGGTCCCTTTCTGGCAGCTGGCGGGTTCTCGTTCCAGATGTGGCCCGATGGTTCTGGATGCCCTGATCAAGATCAAGAATGAAATGGATTCCACCCTGACTTTCCGCAGGTCCTGCAGAGAAGGTGAGACTTGCCTCCTCTGCGGAGGGCAGACGCTCCGTGGAATTAGGAGGAGGAGGAGGAGGCTGTAGGTTTGACCGCCATCCCCCCAAATCCTGCTTTTGCCCTTTGGAAAGCTCTGTCTCTGTCCCCACAGGCATTTGTGGCTCGTGCGCCATGAACATCAACGGAGGGAACACTCTGGCTTGTACCAAGAGGATCGACACCGATCTCAACAAGGTCACCAAGATCTATCCTCTCCCTCACATGTATGTGGTGAAAGACCTCGTGCCTGTAAGTCCAGGGAATGGATGGCCTCCCCAGGGCGGATGAGAGGGGGGAGGTATCTGAACTGGGAGCCTCCGCTGCAGATCCTGTATCCTGGCCCTGCTCGGTCAACCCTCCGCCTGCCTTTCTTTCTGGGGATGGCAGCCTGGATCTTGACCTTTCCCTGTGCCAGTCAGCCGTTATGGTCATCTGGCTTCTGCATGGGGCTCCTGGCGATTCTGTGGTTGGGTTTCTTCCCTCCCCCCCATGGATTCTAGATCTGGGATGGGGCCTGGAGCTGGGAGAAGGGCACTGGCAGAAAGGTGGATGTTGTGTTTTGTGCCTGGCAATCTTCGCCATCTACCACACAATTATACCTGCTATCACTCATCATGCTCAGCCTGAATGGGTTGTGTGGTTTGGGCTTAGCATGGTGTGTACTTGTAAGCTACCTTTTACGTGAATCATCAATCGTGGCTTATTCATAAGAACCCGTGGTGGTGTAGTGGTTAGAATACAGGATTGCAGGCTGATTCTGCCGACTGTCAGCAGTTTGATTTTGACTTGTTCAAGGTTGACTCAGCCTTCCATCCTTCAGAGGTCGGTAAAATGACGACCCGGGTTGTTGGGGGGCCAACAATTCTATTCTTATTCTATTCTATTCTATACCATCTGCCTGTTTCCAGGGTACCTCAATAGGTGGAGCCCATTTTGCTTGCATGGGGACCAATCTAGGTTCTGGGGGGACCAAGTCCCAAAGGGCCACAGACTGTGTTGGGGTCTATTGGAGTAAATGGAGAGGTCTGCAGAGGCCACAGACTCACCAAGGAATGGGTCCCCCAACCCTGGCTTTCTTTCTATCTTCCTTCCTTCTCCCCATCAGTTGGACACTTTCAGTGAAGAGATTATTACATAATACCACATGCCATGAAACATTTCCTGGGCTGATTTTGGACTGGGCTACATTGGGTCACCTAACAGGGCTAACTCTGAGTGCTGCCCAGCTGTTGAAGCGAAGGCAACACAGTTGGAGTTCCCACCTAGTGCAAACAGCCAAGAATCGTGGTAAGAAAACCCCTCTGAAAAGGGGACCTAGCAGGTCACAGGCCATCTACTAGACATTTAAAATTAAGATTAACAACAGCAGAGATCAAGCCCATCCTTTCTTGTCAGAATGTCTTCTCCTCCACCATTGGCCCTTTGCCTTTTTTTGGGGGGGGGGGAGAGGAATAGAAAAGAGAATAGAATAGAATATAGAATAGAATGGAATGGAATATGAAATGGCATAGAATAGAGTGGAATGGAATATGAAATGGCATAGAATAGAATAGAATAGAATAGCTTTATTGTCATTTTAAATGTACACTAATTAGCATACATTAAAATGAGATTTTGTTACAGCTCTCACAGGGACACCACCTCCAACAAACACTACATAAATGTAACAAAAACAACTTGCATATACCCACATATATTCTATTACACAGAAAAACAACACAGTATAGTTCAGATGTATACACGTACATGGCGACAAAAAGGCATCTTTCCTTCAATTATGTCCTGGGCAGCCCCTCCCCTTCCCAGCTCCCCCTTCTGCCTCAAACGTCCCACCTCACAAAATAAATCTCAAAGGAAATTAAGTGAAGCCAGTCATTTGTTAAGAAAGGAGTGGGCTAGAGGATCCAGGAGAGAGAAGAGAGGGAGGGGAGATGGTGGATTGGGAGCTGAGTGATCCACTTGATCCCTTTAAGCTTGGAGAGAGACATTCAAAGGTCGCCTCTAGTGCCTGCAACAAACTAATGCAGTCTTCACGATTTTCGGATAGGAAGCCAGTTAAGCACCCCTTCCCTTCCATTTGTTTTCTCCTCCTTCCCTCCTTCTCACTCTTTCCCTCTCTCTCTTCCTCCTTCCCTCCCTCCCTTCTTCCAACCCCCCCTCTCTCTCACCCCCTCCCCAAGTCACTTAAAACATTCTGTGTGCTCAGTTCTTAGTTCTTCTGGGAGCCTTGGAGGGCCTTCCCTACGTCTTTCACCCCCCACATTTTTTATTCTTAATTCAACAGACTTTGCCTGAGATCTCTCAGGATCTCTGTTTCAGCTTGTAACTGAAAGGTCCACAGTCGCTGTACGGTGCACACCTAGCATCTATCTATCCACAGCTGGATCAAAGATCATGACATCATAGCACATGTCATAAAGGGCGTCCTGGGCTGATTATGGGCTGGCTTGTACTGGTTCATTTGCAGTGAATCAGTTGAGTTGAAGGCACCTAAGTGCCAAACTCGCTGCATTGCTGCTGTTTTGCAACGCAGCGCAACTAGTTTTTGCCTTGGCAAAGCCCTGGCACATCCGGCCCGTGGGCCAACAATCTAAAACTTTTATAAAGTTTAAAGTGAGGTCATCTAGCCGGATGGCAGGCAACTTCCTCAGGAGGTTCAAAATAAAGCCCTCCAATCGAGGTAAGATAAAACTATATACACCAGTATGTCAAAGTAATTATAATTTAGTAGCTGACCGGCAGAAGGGATATATGAGTCAGCAGAGTATTTGGGGGGGGGGGTGTAGTATCCCTTTAAGAGAATGGCAGTTGGAATCTTTAAGCCATTTGAACTGTTTAAATATAACTTGACTACCTTGTATTCTGTATGCTCCCTGAATGTTTTTTAAAAAATGGACAATTCATTTAATAATTAGCCCAGTCTCCAGGTCCAGATTGGTGCATCTTAATATTGCAAATGAACTTGCCACGGATAAGTTTCTCCCTTCTTCTTCTGTGTTCTGGGAGAAAAAGGCTGTAATGGAAAACAAGAAGTATTTAAGGTGTAAATAGCTTTATTGAGAGGACTAAAATGTCACAAAACAGCAGGCTGTTCAATGCTCTCACCTACCAGGCTCTGAAAAATAGGGTTGAAAAGGGAAAAGACAAATTAAGCCAGCAGAGACGGCAGCTACATTGCTTTCTATTAAAGGCTGATATCAAGCTTTTATGAAGCTGTTATAAAAATGAGCGTCTTTAATCACAGTCAGTAAGTTTTGTCGTTTTAAAGAAGTGTATTTTTATTCCAGTGGCACCGGAGGTCCAGGTATCCCTCCCCATGATACTTCAAGGGCCTTGCCCTCGGCCACCCCACACCCAACGTCCCTCTCAGGTGAGCAATCTAACTCTTCTGAGCAAACCTTTGAGTGTCCATCACCAAGGAACACAAAGGGGTTTCATGCACGGCTGGTGAGATTTTAGAAGGGAACGTGTTCCACTCTTGGTGGATATATAGGCTGAAAGTGTTTCCGTGTCATAATAAGATGTGAAGAAGCCCGGTGTGAGTGGGGGGGCAGTGGAGGGAGAGTGAGCTGATATATGAGTATATTCCTCACCTGTTATGTATTTTGACTTTTCCAGAATCCTGGAACATCGGGCAGAAAAGAACTGAGGAGCGCAAGGGGCAAGACTGCCAAGTAAGTCTACACTGACAATGGGACTGCCCATTGTATCAAAAACAGATAAAATGAACATTAGCAGTGGAGTTCCAGAGAGTTTAGCATTTCTTACAATGCAGTCTGGCCATGGAGGAGAAGACATGTAAAGCAGGTCAGGCCAAGATAAATCACTTCATTTTCCCCCCACCCACCTTTACTATAATATATAAGCTATACAATTCAATTGAAAAAAACACACGAAAGCTTTTAGGAGGAAAAATGACAATACAAAACTTACAGTAACGTGGCCGCGTAAAGATGCCACCTTCAAACGAATCCCTTGTTGAAGCACCTTTGGATTTTAGGACAGCATCCAGTCTTGTGGAGTTAGAGCCTCGCCTTGGGCATTTTTGCCAATTCTTCCTTGCCAAAATGCTCCCAAATTGTTAGATTGGGGGGAGCTTCTCCTGTGCACAGCCCTCTTCCGGTCCCCCCACAGATTTCCACTTGGATTCAGCTCCCGGCTCTGCCTGGGCCATTCCAAAACTTTGCTCTTCTTCTAGTGAAGCCACTGTGGTGTTGATCTGGAGGCATGGTTTGGGACCTTGTGGCACTGAAAGGGGAGACTCCTCTTCCTCGTCAGCATCTTAGCAGAGGCCTGAAGGTTTTGTGCCGAAATTGACTGATATTTGGAACTGCGCGTAGTTCCCTCCACCTTGGCCAGAGCCCCAGTTCCAGCTGAAGAAAAGCAGCCCCAAAGCCTGAGGCTGCCACCACCGTGCTTGTGCTTGCGAGCGTGGTGATTTTGGTGCTTTGCAAGATTTGGGGACCGAGGCTTTTGCTGTGAGAGGCAACTGAATAAACGTCAGAAAACCCCTATTGAGCAGCTGAACTTTACAGGGGCTTGAGCGGAGTCCCCTTAATTGATTTTCACATATTTAATGGCTATTATTTAACATCCCTTTGAATGTGATGGGTTAATTCTGAAGACAGCCAGATCCCTCCTTGTAAGAGGGTGTGAACACTTATACAGCCAAATCAGTCCAGGTTTTTTTATTTTCATTTTCCCCCTTCAAAGATTTCAGTTTGTTTTTCCACTTGACTTGTACATCTTATATGTTAAAGGAGGAAGCATTCTGAGGTGATTTATCTTGGTCTGGTTATTTTTACATTTCCAAAACCTGGCATTTTAATAGGGGTGTGTAGACTTTCTTTGCTAAATAATGAAGCAAAATCATTACTTAAGAAATCCAACTCTTATAAACATAGTGAGGCCAGCCTTAATATTTAAGTAGCTAATCCAATCCCTTAAGGCTCTCCTGGAGGCGTATCTAAAGTCCATGAAAATGTACAGATTTGTCACTTTGGCTGAGCTTTTCTAAAAGACCCAGTTAATGGTTAAAGCACTGTTTCCTGCAAGGAGAGGTTTCTCATTGTTGTACAGTGTTGTAATAGCGACACTGAATTTACACACACACAAAGGTAAAGGTATTTTTAATCTTTTTCAATTGAAAAAGTTTGATGGTTCAAGTATAAAAAACACGAAGGGGCTAATTTCTCTCTGCTCTTCATATTTACAGTAAAGCCAGGTTTTCAGCAAATGAGGAGCTCCTGGGAGACCTTACCCAGCTTGTTAAAAAAAACCAAGAACTCTGCAGAGAACTGGAGGAGAAACGCAGCAGGTGAGAAATTTTCAGACTTTCTCTTCCAGAAAATCAAGGAGATCCTTGTTTTTATCTCCTACCTCCTCCTGCTGTTCATTGGCCTCAGTTCCCGGCTCCCCCTTTGTTCTCACCAGTTCGGTCTTCTCCACCCTTCTGTCCCCACTAGAAACTTTGGAAACTCTTTTGAATTGGTTTGTGCCTGTTCTGGTATGTAACAGAAAAAAGAAAAAAAGTTTTCAAGGTCTTTTTAGTTCGTTTTAATTTTAAACCAGTTTGATGATTCAGGGAAAAACCTCAGGGGGCTAATTTCACTCTTGTCTTCATATTTTACAGAATTATATCCATGGAACAAAACCTCCAGAAGCTGCAGGAGGAAAATAACCATCAACGCTGCAGAGTTCTGCAACAAGCTGGGGAGAACCAGGAGCTCCTCAGTGAAAACCAGGAGTTGAAAGAACAACTGGAGAGGTGAGAAATATTTAGGTGGCAATCCTGACTTATTCTTTCAAATTCAGATGTATTTACTAGAACCCTGAGGCCAGATAAAAAGCAACCTACAGAATAAAAGAAATATGACTTTTTTTATATATCTGTACCTATCTAGCATCCATCTAAATGCACAGTACGTGTGTGGGTGTGTTTGTGTGTGGGTGTGCGTATATGTATATGTTTATAAGAGAAAAGCAAATGCAGTGTAAAAAAAATATTAAGAACTTAATTATGCTTGGTGATCGAACTAAAAAAAATGAGAAGGCTAATTTCTCTCTGGTCTTAATTTACAGGAAGTCAACCATCATTGCCGTGATGCTAACGGAGCAGGAAAAGCTGAGATGGCACCTCTGGAAAAATGGCTGGAGTGCTGCGTAAAGAACTTAGAAAAGATGCTGAGGATGAACAACAACAGACCCCAAATGGACATCTGAGAGCGCTACAACTGGCTCCTCCAGCATTTCCAAAAAACTGGGCGAGGCTACCTCACACTGTGGCACTTTCCACACATTGCCTGGGTTTTCTTCACAGGACAGTCTGGGCCAGGGGTCGGCAACCTGAAAGAGCCACTTGGACCCGTTTCCCTTACAAAAGAAAAAACGTTGATTGAAGAGCGGAGCCTAAGGCGAGACATGCACCGGCCCTGCCCCCGTCCAGCTCTGCCGTCCTGGCTTCTCCCCTCGGAAAAGACTGCTCTCCCCCCGCCCCGCGCTCTCCCTCTCTGGGACTTTCTTCTTTCCGCCTTTTGGCGCGAAGGTTCCGAGGGAGCGGAGGAGGAGGCCGACGGGGAGAAAGACCTGCTGCGGCAAATCTTCCGAGGCGGCAGCAGACGGCCGCTCGGGCTCGCCTATCTCAGCCTGCTGCGGGAGGCCGGACTTGAGGCTTCTGGCTCGCTCTGGGAGGGGTGCTCGGAAAAGAGAGGATGAGAAGCGGAAAGCGGGAGAAAGGACGTCTTCCAGCTCTCTGGGGTTCTTTCGCTGGGAGGGCGAGGAAGCAGCGGGGAAAGGCAGCTCCGGCCCGGTTCCGCACCCCGACGACCAGCCGGACCGGCTTTCACTGCTCCAGCCCTCCGGAGCTGCCTTTCCCCGCTGCTTCCTCGCCCTCCCAGCGAAAGAACCCCAGAGAAGACGTCCTTTCTCCCACTTTCCGCTTCTCATCCTCTCTTTTCCGAGCACCCCTCCCAGAGCGAGCCAGAAGCCTCAAGTCCGGCCTCCCGCAGCAGGCTGACATAGGCGAGCCCGACCGGCCGTCTGCTGCCGCCTCAGAAGATTTACCGCAGCAGCTCTTTCTCCCCGTCGGCCTCCTCCTCCGCTCCCTCGGAACCTTCGCGCCAAAAGGCGGAAAGAAGAAAGTCCCAGAGAGGGAGAGCGCGGGGCGGTGGGAGAGCAGTCTTTTCCGAGGGGAGAAGCCAGGACGGCAGAGCTGGACGGGGGCAGGGCCGGTGCATGTCTCGCCTTAGGCTCCGCTCTTCAATCAACGCGCCCGCGCATTTTGCGACTCCCAGTTTCTTCTTTTGTAACGGAAACGGGTCCAAGTGGCTCTCAGTGTTTCAGGTTGCCGACCCCTGCCCCAGACTGTCCTGTGAAGAAAACCCATGTTACTGTAAGTTTTGTTTTGTCATTTTTCTTCCTAAAAGCTTTCGTTTCCCCCCCCCCAGTTGAATTGTATAGCTTATATATTATATTAAAGGTGATTTATCTTGGCCTGACCTGCTTTAAATGTCTTCTCCTCCATGGCCAGACTGCATTGTAAGAAACGCTAAACTCTCCTCCAGCGGCGGACCCCTGCCCCAAAGCTGGCTGAGGAATTCTGGGAGTTGAAGTCCACAAGTCTTAAAGTTGCCAAGGTTGAGGACCCGTGTTAGACTACAGCACCCAGAATTCCTTGCTAATGCCATTTGTTGTCTACCAGTTGCACCAGGCATGTGAAAATGGGAAATCATGCTGGAGAACTCAAGGAAAGTGTCCTCTCTGGGCCAGGCCCCTTCTTAGGGAAGGCGATTCATGTCAGAAATAATTAGGTGGACTAATTTCTTCTAGGAAACAGCCACAGTAAAATTCTCCTCCTTGATGGAAGAAGGAGAAAGTCCACTTATCTAGAGTTAGATTACCTGATATTTGATGAGCCATGCAAGGTGGCATTTTACACCTGGCATTTGAGGAAGCTCCTTCGTGGATTTTTCTTTCCAATTGATGAGAGGCCCCCTTCACCCCAATAAAAAGGATATAATTTAATCAAACCAGAAATACATTTGGCCAATACAGGAAAAACCCCAATGCAAAGAAAATCAATCTGACTCAGCGCTGAGCGAAGTGGCCCAAGGCAAACGAACACTTAACATGCCAGCTACAAAGTGTCAGCTTAAATATTTAAGATAAGCTTAACTATCGACAAGACTGACGGGATTAGAACAGGGACACAGAAAAAACAATAACAAGAACAATAAAACGCATAGAAACACACCAGATCCTTTCCTGAGGCAAGGAGTAACCTTTTTCTGAGCAAGATCGAATAAAGAAATTAACCCGTCAATAGACGCTGCTCCACGAATCAGAAATGAGTGTTTTGAAAAGCAAGAAAAGGTATAAAAACTCACGCTTGGAGACCACTCTTCCTAGCTAGCCGGGGATTCATGCTGAATTGTCACTCAACTTTAATCTCCGTGATTAAACCTCTCTTTCCGGTAGCTGGCTTTTCGTTCTATTTGCTCTTCGAGCACTGATTGCGGAAATCCCGGCTGGAAGAGCCCAAAATGGGGGAGTTCCTCCCAACACAATCTTCTCGAACCCTGCAATTCTAGGGGATGCCTCCATTGACTCTGTCCCTGAGTTCTGCTTCTCCTTGACCCCCCTACCTGCCCATCTCCAGCATGGCAGTTTCTCTGAGGGGCAGCTTTCACTAGGCCCCCTGCTACCCCCTCTAAGGCTCCTGTGAAGCTTTCTCAGAACACAAGAACTCTATCTGATTCTTTCCCACCCTGCTTGTTTTGTCAATGTTTCCCAAAACTTGGGCATCCTTTAGGTGCGGGAACTTTTCACTCTCAGAATTCTCAGCAAGTTTGATGATAACTTTGAATTCTGGGGTTTGACCTTCACACGGTAATCCTAAACCTGATCAATGCAACTCAAGGGATTCAGAAAGAGCACAATAATAAGGGTTCAAAGCAGGCTGGCTGAGCTTTTTGAGACAAGTCAATGTCAGCTGGATGCTGTGACTTTCTTTGATTCAGAGTTGGGGTGAGGCAACCTTCCAGATTTTCTAATCTTCATGTCTCTTGGCCACCCCCAAAATCAAAGGGATCCTCTTTTGATGAACAGCTTCTAGCACGTATTTTCTTCTGGGTGTTATGAAAGCCAATCCCTTTTGACACAAACCGATGGATTAAATCCAATAAGCCTGTTTCTTTTATAACATCTGGAGGAGTCTATCCTAGATTATTGATTACCTGCCTTTACCACTCCCCTCCTACATGGGATGGAAAAAAAAGCATTATAATTATTTCATAGAGGCTACTTTTTTCTCTTTCGTCCAGTCTTTCCCACCGTTCTCTCATTTTCTTAGTCTAACAGAAGTGGAACCCACCTAGGGATAAAAAAAAAAAAAACCAAAAGCCTTCTCACTGTTGAGAGGACTGTTCAATTTTGACCTAGATGATCTCTTTGACCCTTCTTTCAAACCAGCGGTCCTCTTTTTTGGCATTTTGGACAGAGAGGACCGCTGGTTTGAAAGAGGGGTCAAAGAGGCCATCTAGGTCAAAATTGAAAACGGCCCTTTCTCAACAGAGGGGGAGGAATACGGCATCCTCTATCTCCAGTCTACAACACGGTCCTTTCAGCTCCACACCCATTTGCACCACTCAGGTGACCCTGAGGACACAGACAAACCTCCAAGTGGCCTCAAGGACTCTCTAAAAAAGAATGCAAACGACCAGCTGTCTGCAAGGAGTATCAATCCTTCCATTCCCCACCATCCGGTCAGAGCCGAGGAAGCTTCTTGGAGGAGAAGCAAAACGTCTTCAGAGAAGAAACAAAGGAAGTCCAGTTGCCTGGTGAAGAAAAGCACCTTTAGGACAGAAGCAGAAGAAGAAGAGCAAAGACAGAAGCAGAAGCAAACCGAGGGAGATGAAAGGCGGAAGCAAAAGCAGAGGACAGACGGACAGAAGCTGGACGCAGCCGGGCAGTCGCGGCATCCGGCGCCCTCCTTTCCCGCAGAGCGCTCGAGGACGGAGCGCAAACTCCGGCCACGAAGGCCGCGGGGAGAGGCGCCTTGGAAGCGGCAGGAACTTAGAGCAGAGTCGGGAAAATAAACCCCGGCCATTTGGGGCGGGGGGGCAGAGCTCAGCGAGGGACCGGAAGTGGAGGGGGGAACGCTTTCGCGGAAGGACAGGAAGCGAGTTTCGGCCATGCCGGGAAGGGAAATGAACCGGAAGTGGGGGACGGCTCACGCGGGAGAACAGGAAGCAGGTGCCCTCCGCTTCCTCTTCCCCCGTCCCAGTCCCCCAAAGGACGCGGGATCGTCACCCAGAGGGCGCGCCATGGCGCTGATCGGGGCGGCGGCGGCGGCGGGCTGGGGGGCGGCGAGGGGAAGGGGCGGCTCGGCGCTGCTTCAGGTGAGCGAGGGACGAAGGGCGACGGTGGCGGTGGGGGGGTGTGGACGCTCTCCGAGTGCGGGCTGGGCTTCTCAAGCTTCTAGTCCTCAGTGAGCGGCCCGCCCGGCTCCCTCGGGCGCTGGCTTCCCCTCGCCTCGTTTCCCCGCTTGCAGGTCCGCCGCAGAGCTCACGCCGGGGCGGCAGCAGCAGCAGCGCCGGCCCCGGAGACGTCTCCGTGCCTCAAGAGGTTCGCCGTGTACCGCTGGAGCCCGGATAACCTCGGAGAGAAGCCCCGCATGCAGACGTACGAGCTGGACCTCAAGAAGTGAGTGGCCCTTCCCCAAGGGGGGTTAGCAAATCTCCCCCTCTGCAAACGGAGCAAAACGACCAGTTTGGGGGCAAAAGAAAAGAAGAAAAGGAGGACTGGGGTCCCTTTCTGGCAGCTGGCGGGTTCTCGTTCCAGATGTGGCCCGATGGTTCTGGATGCCCTGATCAAGATCAAGAATGAAATGGATTCCACCCTGACTTTCCGCAGGTCCTGCAGAGAAGGTGAGACTTGCCTCCTTTGCGGTCCGGCTCCGCAGGGCAGACGCTCCGTGGAATACGGAGGAGGAGGAGGAGGCTGTAGGTTTGACCGCCATCCCCCCAAATCCTGCTTTTGCCCTTTGGAAAGCTCTGTCTCTGTCCCCGCAGGCATTTGTGGCTCGTGCGCCATGAACATCAACGGAGGGAACACTCTGGCTTGTACCAAGAGGATCGACACCGATCTCAACAAGGTCACCAAGATCTATCCTCTCCCTCACATGTATGTGGTGAAAGACCTCGTGCCTGTAAGTCCAGGGAATGGATGGCCTCCCCAGGGCGGATGAGAGGGGGGGTGTATCTGAACTGGGAGCCTCCGCTGCAGATCCTGTATCCTGGCCCTGCTCTGTCAACCCTCCGCCTGCCTTTCTTTCTGGGGATGGCAGCCTGGATCATGACCTTTCCCTGTGCCAGTCAGCCAGCTGTTCTGGTCATCTGGCTTCTGCATGGGGCTCCTGGCGATTCCGTGGTTGTTTTCCCCGCCCCCCAATGGATTCTAGATCTGGGATGGGCCCTGGAGCTGGGAGAAGGGCACTGGCAGAAAGGTGGGTGTTGTGTTTTGTGCCTGGCAATCTTCGCCATCTACCACACAATTATACCTGCTGTCACTCATCATGCTCAGCCTGAATGGGTTGTGTGGTTTGGGCTTAGCATGTTATGTACTTGTAAGCTACCTTTTACGTGAATCAACAATCGTGGCTTATTCATAAGAACCCGTGGTGGCGCAGTGGTTAGAATACAGGATTGCAGGCTGATTCTGCCGACTGCCAGCAGTTTGATTTTGACCGGTTCAAGGTTGACTCAGCCTTCCATCCTTCAGAGGTCGGTAAAATGAGGACCCGGATTGTTGGGGGGGGGGGGCATAGGCTGACTCTGTAAACAGCTTAGAGAGGGCTGTGAAGCACTCTGAAGCGGTATATAAATCTAAGTGCTGTTGCTATTATTCCAAAAACTGTTTCCCTTCAATCAAAGCTTGCTGCGACGTTTAAACTCAAGCTATGTTTGTTCTCCCTCTTTCAGGACCTGAGCAACTTCTACGCCCAATACAAAGCTATCCAGCCTTACCTGAAGAAGAAGGATGAATCAAACCAGGGAAAAGAGTATTTCCAGTCCATAGAAGATCGGGATAAGCTGGTCATTGCTGTTTCTTTCCTGCCTCTTTTAGCTGACAGCAGAGGTCTAGTCACTGCTGTTTTTTTGAGAGCTGCCGCCTCTCCTGGCTGGCCATTATAACTCCTCGGTGCCCCACCAAAAACCTCTTGATCGATAAGAGTGCACTTTCTCCTCCTCCCATTCTGCTCCCTAAATGCGTGGGCGAGCGCTGGCTTTCGAAGTGCCTCCTGGTCCCCCAGGCCTAGTCCTAAAACAGCTCCGTCCGAACCACGAAAGGGGCTGCATAATGAAAAGCAGGGTGAGGGAGGCTGCTTTCCCTCCAGCAGGGAAAGGGAAACCAGTGGACCCACTTCAAGGAATTCGCCTTCTCCTGACCACCCTCTGCCTCACGAGGCCTCTCTTTTGCTCTCCCAGGATGGGCTGTACGAGTGCATCCTTTGCGCCTGCTGCAGCACCAGCTGCCCCAGTTACTGGTGGAACGGGGACAAGTACCTTGGCCCAGCCGTGCTCATGCAGGTAATGGGGGGCCCCTGGGGAGACGGCTCTCCCCCTGCCCTTGGCTGGCCGCTGTCTCAGCAGGTGCTGGATTGGGAGGTGGCAGGTGGGCCTCTGCTCTAGGGGGCGGGGGGGGGAGGAAAAGCAGTTCTTCCCAACAGCGGCTGCTCCCTCAGGCCTACCGCTGGATGATCGACTCCCGGGACGATTACACGGAGGAGCGCTTGGCCCAGCTGCAAGACCCCTTCTCCCTCTACCGCTGCCACACCATCATGAATTGCACCCAGACCTGCCCCAAGGTGGGTGCTTGGGACCGGGTTCCCCAGCTGGGAATGGGAGCCGGCTGGGCGAGGGTGAGCTGAGCCAGTCACAGAGCCCACCATTGTCCCTTCCCCCGTGTGACTTTTCTTCCTTAGGGCCTGAATCCTGGGAAAGCAATCGCTGAAATCAAGAAGATGATGGCCACGTACAAGGAGAAGGCGGCCCACGCTTAGCTGCTTCCTGGTGTGCACAGCCTGCCTTCCTGCTGGAGGGCCTTTAACTTATAGCTGGGTTTTCTGTGGGGTCATAGACTCCACCTTGCTTGTGTGGACATGTACAGTGAAACCTGTAAAGGCAAATTAAAAACAAACAAACCACAGTTTTCTACCTTTCCCCTCTCTGTTCGGTTCAGGCTTCTCTTTCGAATGCTCCTCTGAACTGGGTTCAAGAGACCCTGAGAGGTGGGGGGGGGGGCGTGCCTAAGACAGGAGGCAGGAGAGCCCGGTTGCTCAACAGCAGCTCATCTGCACTTTCCCTTGAACTTCAGTTCATGAACAGCCTGTGTTTCTTCAGCGAAACGTTCTTGAATACACAGCGGGTAAGCCATAAATGTCGGCGTAAAAGCACGCCTTGCCCAAATCTGGAAAGGTAGATTAACACCTGTTTATTTATGCACACAAGTAAAGAGAGAGGCGTTCCCCCCCTCGGAGAGGGGAAGAGGCGTTCAGACGAGGGAAGGTCTTGTAGTCATTTGCAAGAACGCGGGAGCAAGAGTTGGAATACCACAAGTTAGCCAGTAAGTTGGGAACTGGGCATTAAGATGGCGTTAATTCAACAGAGCCGTTTCCCCTGGGTTTATAAGGACCACCCATGGTTGCAAACGTAAAATGAGGGCGGGACCCACACAGGATACCAGCTTGGTTGTTTTGATTTCGTACACAATTTGTAATAGGATAGAATTAGAATGGAATAAAATTTAGAATAGAATAAAATACAGAATAGAATAGAATAGGAGGAATGACGAATAGAGTAGAATAGAATAGAATGCAGAATAGAATATAGAATAGAATAGAATGAGAGATAGAATAGAGTAGAATGGAATAGAATATAGAATAGAATGAGAGAATAGAATAAAATAGAATAGAATATAGAATAGAATAAAATGATAGAATGGAATAGAATAACAATAGAATGCAGAATAGAATATAGAATAGAATAGAATGAGAGATAGAATAGAGTAGAATGGAATAGAATATAGAATAGAATGAGAGAATAGAATAAAATAGAATAGAATATAGAATAGAATAAAATGATAGAATGGAATAGAATAACAATAGAATGCAGAATAGAATATAGAATAGAATGAGAGAGAGAATAGAATGATAGAATAGAATGCAGAATAGAATAGAATAAAATGATAGAATGGAATGGAATAGAAGAATAGAATAGAATAGAATAAAATGATAGAATGGAATAGAATAGAATAGAATGCAGAATAGAAATAGAATAGAATTAGAATAGGAGTTGGAAGGGATCTTGGAGGTCATCTAGTCCAACCCCCTGCTCAGGCAGGAAACCCTATACCATTTCAGACAAATGGTTGTCCAGCCTCTTTTTTTAAGGGAAGAGAAACGCAAACTCCACCACCGGGATATAGGACTCCTATGGGAACAAGGCAAGCCCGGCGCTCCGCTAAACGCGCTGCAGGACCGGCCATATCGCACGCCTCGGAGAGGGGACGGGGGAGGGTCTTTTAGTCGGCTCGGCTCGGACTACTTCTCCCGGCAGCCTCCGCGAGCGCTAGCCCCGCCCCCTCCGGGACCAGCTGCTGCAGGGGCTCCCGGGCTCGCCCCGCGCGCCTCCACTTGGCCGGCAGCCCCTGGGCGAGCGGAGCTGTCCACCTGCTGGAGCCGCGGGCGGCGGACGGAGAGCGGCTGCGGCGGCTGCTCGGGGCGCCCGCTTGGGACATCCCGCGGGGGGGTTGCGATCCCGGGAGACCGGTCTCCCCTTCCTTCCCCTCCGGGGAATCCCCGGTGCTTCCTCTGGCCCGCGAAGGCAGCCTTGCCCGGCTTGGGCCGCCCTTCCCCTCCTCCTCCTCTTTCAAGCGGCCGGGGAGAGGCCAGGTGACACGTAGCACTGCGGGCGGCCTGGATTTCGGCGGAAGGCAAGCGGGCCCGCCCGCGCCCCGACCGGTGAGGAAGCGGCTTCTTTGCAGGGACAGCGGGGGGTTCGGGCAGGGGGTGGGGAGGCTGCCGCTGACCCCCTCCCTCCCTCCTCCTTTCCAGGGGGCTGGCCCTTGGCTGGAGGCACCGTCCCAGCTTGCCCTGAGCCCCCCCCCCCAAAAAAAATGCTCCAACAGTGGAAGTTTTTAAGAAGAGACTGGACAAGCCATTTGTCTGAAACGGTATAGGGTTTCCTGCCTGAGCAGGGGGTTGGACTAAGTGACCTCCAAGGTCCCTTCCAACTCCTCTTCTTCTTCTTCTTCTTCTTCTTCTTCTCCTCCTCCTCCTCCTCCTCCTCCTCCTCCTCCTCTTCTTCTTCTTCTTTTTCATTATTATTATTATTATTAATTATTATTATTATTATTCTTAAAAAAAACACTGGGCCAGTCCCTTGCCCTTACCCTTCTGGGAGAGAACTTTGCCTTCGTGGCCCCGATGCTTCTCTACCTGGGTGGATGGGTTCCACTTCCCCTCTTTTCCCATTTGGGGGGGGGGTGTCTCAGCCACAGGATGCATCCCTTGAGGACCCAGCCAAAGCCTTGCCCTCCTCTCCCCGGCTTCCTTCTGGCGACCGCCATCCTGCCAGCTCCCTGCTCTCATTTTCTCTCTCCCCCCACACCCCCGGCACAGGCTCCACCGCGCCCTCCGGCACCTTAAGACCCAGGCACAGGGTTGCTGAGTGACTGTGACCACCGGCCGCCTCCGTCCCTGGCCCTGAAGCTATCGATGGCGGGTATGAGACCCAAATTCTCCTGAGGATGTTTGGGAAAACTGGAAGGTCCAATGGAGGCTGCCGAGCACGCCAGGATCTTGCCAGGTAAGAGGTGAAAGGGCTTAAAAAGAGAAGGGGAGGGGGAGCCCAAAATCCAGCAGCTGCTCGGTATTCAGGGCAGCCCCTCTCTGTCTTGTCTCCTGCAAGATGCAGGATCAGTCCCATGATCCAACCGGCCCCACGTGGCCCCAAAATTGGGAGGCCCTGGCCAAACTCACGTCTGTGCATGATGGGTTGGAGAACACTCTCCCTTTGTCTTGGGCATGAAAATATGCTCCTATTTGATTTGGGGAGCATTCTGGGTCTCTTCCTTCCTTCCTTCCTTCCTCCCTCCCATTGATCCCATCCCTTCCTTTCTTCCCTCCCTCCCTCCCTCCTTTCCAATGATCGCATCCCTCCCTTCCTTCCTTCCCTCCTTTCCATTGATCCCATCCCTCCCTTTCTTCCCTCTTCCTCCTGTTATTCCCTTTTTTCCCCCTCCTGGACTGACTGTTCTTCCAAATACACTTGAAATTATCTTCCACCTGGCACCTTCAGCTCAACTGGCCCTTGAAACATGACAACGTATAGCCCAGAGGTCCCCAACCTTTTTTGGGCACCAGGGACCGGTGCCATGTCAAAAACGTTTTTCCGTGGACCAGAGGGGGCGTGGTTTTGAATACTGCTTACATCCCGAGGATGGAGTTTTGCTTGTTTGTGCGGACCGCTTGCTGGCATGCTGCGGACCGGTGTCGGTCCATGGACCGGAGGTTGAGGACCTATGATATAGGCAGCTCTATGCCCAGACCGCGTTCGCTCTAACCCCAAGCGAGATGGCGCTTCCTCACAGAGCCCAGGCCCAGACGAGGCGCCCTGCAGTAAAAAAGACTCAGCCGTGGGGGGAGCAGGGCTGGATTCTGCCCCCAAAAGCTCAGCGTGAAGGGGAAATGGACTCTTCTCCACACCCTTTTGCACTCGCAACTGACACGCTTCACACTTGCAACGGAACAGCGACGAAGCTCCTCTGCAGCTCGTTGTTTTCCAACCATTGGCCTCTTCCCTCGACCGCGAGGCCCGCTTTGCTCCCTCGGAGCTGAAGTTCAACAAACCCCCGAGGCAGCAGAGGTGTTTTTAGGCGGGACTCTCCCGTCCGAAAGTCCTAGTCTCACGCTCCTGAGCTCACGCTTGCACGCTGGTGAGACTTTTGCTTCCTCTCCTTTGTTAGGTAATAGCAGCCTGTCGGGAGAGCAGCAGCTGAATTACCATTCTCTGGAGCAGAGCCCCTGTAAATCCTCTACGGTAAGAAGGGAGTTTCCAGATGGGGGGGGATGCAAGGGGGGGGGGATGAGAGGACCGAGGGAGAGTCAGTGCTGCATTGGGTAGAGGGCTTTTCCAAAGGGGGAGGGGCAGCTAATGCTTCTGCGGACACTCCTCTGCTTTGGCGAAAGGTGGTGAATGAGGAGGGCGTTTGAGGGGAGGCTCATGAGGAAATGAGATAAATTTGCTCTGCTCTTAAGTCTTTTTGTATCCTGGAGGTTTAAGAAATCCAGAAGGGATAAAAACTGTGAGTCACGATGGCTGGGCGTGGAGGTGTTTTACCAGGAAGCGCCCTTGCGCTATCCCATAGCAAGGTGGCCAAAGTCCTCCGTTCTCTTTAGATTCAGGATTAGTCCAACGGGGCCTGTCCTTAAGGGGATGCCACGGGAGAGGGAACTCCCGCCTGGCTTCTCCTGCCCATCGCCCGCTTCTTCCTTCCCCAGGAAGTGAAGGGTTACCAGAGGAAAACATGGAAGACCCTGGTCTGCCACTCGGTCTCCTTGCTCACTCTGGGGCTCCCCCTGGCCATCTTCCACTGGAAGCCGCACCTAGAAATCTACGCCAAATGCACGCCCTGCCCCTTGCGCCAGGCGGACTGGGTGCTCATCCAAGTAAGTGCCACGGCAGGAGGGCCCCAGCTGGCTTGGGCACTGGTGGCCCTGGCAGCTCCCATGGCTTTGGACCCATCTCCTCCTCTCCCCAAAGCCACTGGCTCTTTTGCCCGTCAGCTGTTCCCGCCCTCTTCTTCCAGGACCAGCCGGGACGGTGTTTCGCATCCAGGGTCCAAACAGAGCAGCTAGAGGATGGCAGGTGAGCAGTGCTTCCTGTACGTTTCCCTGATTGGCAAAAGGTGTTGAGGGGGGGGCTGGGGGGACGTCAGTGGCTGCGCCTGGAGTCAGCTGGGAGAGAGAGAGGTGGTCTTCTGTCAAGAGGGAGGCTGCCCAGGTGCTCTGCGCAGGTAAGAGGAAGGATGGTCTGCCCCCTCCCCCACCCCTGGCACTTGTGCTCCTGACCTCCCTCACCAGCTCTGGAGCCTCCTCTTAAAGAACGGGGGGGGCCACCCTCCCGATTCCCAAAATGTCTTGTCCTCTCCTCTCTCTCTTCCTGGGAAGCCCGGCGTCTGGAACCGACGAGGGGAGAAGCGCTATCGCCGTGGGCGTTTCAGATGACCAGACAGGAAGCCAGGACACAATTTGGCTGCACCAGAAAGAAGAGGTCAGCACCCTGGGATGGATGAGCCTGGCTCCGTTCCGGGCAGCTGACCGATGGGGTCCCCTGGCTAGGCTGCGCTGCAAAAGGGGCACGTCACCCAGTCCTGTTGCGGCACGGATGCCGTCCCCCGCCGTGGCACAAAAACGGGCTAGGCAGAGGAAGCTCCTCTGTGAGCAGGGCTGCTGCTGCCACCTTGGAGGCGTAGATAACTCGGCCCTCTCTCTCTTCTCCTCTTCAGAAAAACGTCCTTCGCTATTACTCCTTCGAAGGTGTGCGCTACCTCTGGGTGGAAAGGCGAAAGGCCTACTGCAAGGCCAGGTGAGGTGTGCTCTCCCGCGGCCAAGGGGCCTTTCACGCAAGAACACCTCTCTGCAGAACGCTTTCCTCGTCCGTAGCTGTGGACCTGGACAGTCCTGGCTAGCCTAACTGGCCTCCAAGCCTTCAGATCTTGATCCGTTCCGGAAGAAAAGCAATCCACCCCGTTCTTTCTCTGTGTTTTGCAGCACGTTGAATGAAGACTGGACGTGCTCCGATCTCCACCTCTCCTGCCGTGGTCTGAGCGTCCAGGAGCAGTCTACCAGGCACGTCCCTCCCTTTCCCTTCTCGAGCGCTGCAGTATCCCGATTTTTTGGGGGGGCGGGGAATTGTTTGGGGGGAAAAAAGATCTTTTTTTTTTTTTGTAAATGTTTATTGATTTTCTAATCAATATTACATTTCAATATTTGGAAGCAACGTGGCGGCTGGGTACGATAATTCTATTACACATCGATCTCAAATTGTACAGATCTCAAATTGTTACACTCCCCATTCGCTCTCTTCCTCCTTTGATAGCCACTGTCTCGTATTTTAACTAATACAATTCTTGCCCTGTCAGTCAAAATAGAAAGCAACTTTCTAACGTTCGTCCATAATTTTTAGTTAACCTCTATCTTAGTCGTTTTAACTTTCACGCCTTTAAGACAATCAATGACCCAATCAATTTTTCTCAATTTTAATTTCCCATTCGTACTTAAATTTAACGTTGAGTAACGATCATTTCCACACTTTAGATGACCCCAATTCCTTTAGCGCCATTCCTCCCAAAGTCTAATATTCAGGACACACATCTTATCTACGTAAGTTCTCACCATCTACATCAACAAGTTAATGATGCAATAATGGTATTCTTATTTTCTAATAATTCTCAAGTACCTTAAAATCTTAAATTTAATAACCAATGGGGGGGGAGGGGAAAAAAAGATCTTGCAAGACCACCTCCCCTCGTTCCCTTCTTGCTTGCTACCCAGTTTAAAAGGAGCGCTTTTAAAGAGACCCGACGTCTCTCAGTCAAGATGCACAAAATCCAGCAGTCTCCTCCCGTCGGTGCCCTCCTTCTCCCAGCACGGCTATGGGGAACAGCAGGCTCGGAGGGGACTGGCGTGATCTCATTCCCTGCCTCAGGGAAGCGTTACAGGGAAGTCTAAGCCAGCCAACTCTTCACACCAAGAGCTGGCTGTTGACTAGCCAATTCTCCTCCGCCAGAGAACAGAACAGAACAATAACTTCATTGTCACTTTGAATGTACACTAGTCGGCACACGTTAACATGAAATTTCGTGGCACGCAGCTCTCAAAGGGTCACCCCCTCCGATGTACACTGCGTAAATATGACGAAAATCAATACAGAATTATGCATACGCCCGCATGTATTTTATGAGACAGAGAAACAACAGTCTGGTTCCACACAATCTTATGTTTAAACTAACGGGAGGCTGATGAGGAATCCGCCTTTTCTACACCGAAGCTCTGATTCCTGAAGTCCCTGACTAGCTGAAGTGGGCTTTTAGGATGACTACAGCTTTCCTAAAACTGTGCACCCCTTGTACCCTGCCCCCTCTTTGACAGAAAGGTGATTTACGGCCCAAACCTGATTGACGTGCCGGTGAAGTCCTACTTCCGGCTGCTGATGGATGAGGTGAGCCCCGGTTCGGCCTGCGGTGGAGCCGGCAGCCTGGCCCGTCTTCAGCAACACGGGCGAGCGTGCGAGCAAGGAAGGGCCGGTCGCCGAGCTCTTCTCCTTGGTCTGAATAGTGCAGAGCGGCTCCTGCCTCTGCCTGCCTCTGAAACGGGGAGAACAGGAACAATAATAAGGGGTTAAACTTGTGTGCCACCTGACTCTCAGCAAATCCGGTCGGCCCACGTCAATTAAATTAAAGAAGCCGCGAAGAGGAAAGATTAAAAAAAAAAAAAGGGGGCACCTGTGAACTCTTTTGGCCCAAGAGCAAGTTAGAAGGCAGCATTGCAGGCTGATTCTGCCGACTGCCAGCGGTTCAATCTTGACCGGCTCAAGGTTCGACTCAGCCTTCCATCTTTCCGAGATCGGTAAAATGAGGACACCCAGATTGTTGGGGGGGGGGGCAATAGGCTGACTCTGTAAACCGCTTAGAGAGGGCTGTGAAGCACGGTGAAGCGGCATATAAGTGCTATTCTGGTCCCTTCGGAAGGGGCTCTGTCGTTCTGAAGCCCCTCTGCAGAACCTTCAAGGCAGGGAGGGAGGGAGGGAGGGAGGGGGCTTCCCAGCTTCTCCTCTGAATCATAGGCCCCGTGGGAGCTCATTGGCTGGGGGGGGGCTCTGCAGAGACCCAATCAGTGAAGGCGGAAGTACCAACGAAGCGCTAAGCGTGCCCTTCTCCTCCTTTGCAGATCTTGAATTTGTTCTACTTTTTCCAAGTGTTCAGCATCACTTTATGGATCTGTGAAGAATATTACTCTTACGCCGTCTGCATCTTTATCATTTCCACCGTCTCGATCGGACTCTCTCTCTACGTCACCAAAAAGGTGGGCCCTGGCCCCAACTTTCCCCCTCCCCGCTGAACTTCTGCATCCACCCTGCCCCTCAAGCCCACCGCTGCGGCGGGAACGAGGGGCTGGCGGTGCCCCAGAGGCGCTGCTGCTTTGCCCTTGGGGCTGCGTTGACCAAGGCCTTGGTTCCTTCAGCAAAACAGGACTCTCCGGGACATGGCCAAGGTGGTGACCAGCGTGCAGATTTGCCGGCCTTCTGGAGGTGAGCAAGCGCGTGGTGACCTCCCGGGCAGCAGCCCGGTGGATCTCAAGAGCAGCTCCAGCCTGAAGGCTGGACTCACGAACGGGCTCTCTTCCTCAACTGGGTCACCCACCGGAGCAGTTTCCCTCGTTCTGCACGTCATGGCGTCTTTCTGCTAGATTGGGCTTCTCTGTGGCACCTTGGGAAGGTCTTCATTCCTGCTGCACGCCGTCTTTGAAGGTTCCTTCTGGGTGGGGGGTATGTCAAGGACAAGGCACGTCCAAGCAGCCTCTTGCTCCCGAGAGCCACACGCAGCCACGGTTAGGAACTCGGGCACCATCTTTAAGCACCTGCTCCCTCTAGATTATGGCGCCCCAAACAGGACAGTCAGACTCCACTGCCCTCAAGAAGCCAACATCCTCCCTGCCAGGAGAAGCTGGAGAAGGGAGATGCCCCTCCATGGCCAAGGAGGCCCTGGCATAACTCTCAAGCCAGGCCTTCCAGGTTGGAAGCGTGGGGGGCACGTTCTGAGCTCCTTCCTTTCTTGGCTACCAGAGAGAGTGGTGGTGAGTTCCGTGGATCTCGTGCCAGGAGACGTCCTGCTGGTCTCTCCAGAGGGGATGCTGGTTCCCTGCGATGCCGCGCTGCTCAACGGCGAGTGTGTGGTCAACGAAAGCCTTCTGACTGGTGAGCCAGCAGGGGGAACGTGGGCAAGCCTAGTCTGCTCGTTGTTTTAAAGCCCCCAGCAGCACCTGCCTGCCTGCCTGGACCCCCGTCAAGTGCTTGGCAATGTTCCTGCTTGCGGAGACTTCAACGGCACCCGGACCTGGCTGCTTTCAAGTGACTTGGCTGCTTTCAGGTTTTTCTTGAAGCTCCCCACCAAGCCGTCTGTTTTTTTCCCCAGGGGAGAGCACGCCGGTCCTGAAGACCCCTTTGCCTAAAGGCCCGGAAGAAGCCAGTGCCACCTATTCCCCCGAAGATCACAAACGACACACCCTGTTCTGCGGGACACAAGTCATCCAGGCTCGTTCCTACGGAGACGCTGATATCCTGGCAGTTGTGACCCATACTGGTGAGGGCATTTCGGGATGCTGCTTCTCTCCCCGGCCAGTGTGAAGGCTGTCCAGTCTCCTGCAGCATCTGCATCCCTGGTCTCACGCCAGCCTTGCTGTCTCCCTCCCTCTTCTTCCTCCAGGCTTCTACACAGCCAAAGGGGACCTCATCAGCTCCATCCTTCACTCCAAGCCAGTGAAGCTCCGATTCCATAATGATGCTTGGAAGTTTGTCACCTTCCTTGCGATCTTGGGTAAGTTCCAAAGCGGAAAAGGCACCGACTTGTCGCTTTGTAGAGTTCAGGTTTTGGACACGGGGAAAGAGACCGTCTGCCATGGGTTCCAAGTGCTTCCATCAAGAGTCAGGACCGGCTGAGGGTGCTTAGCCGCTATACCTGGTTTGAGCCAAGAAGTTCAGGGACGTGCAAGTGGAGCCTGGTTTGGACAGGGCATAGTTACAGATGGTACTTGGGAACAGCAGAAAGCTGCCGTTATCCCCTTCCCCAGCAGCACATTGGGAGCTTTGCTGGCCCTTGGACATCTTTGGTTGATTCGTTCTGCTGGGCTGGCCTTGTGGAATCAGCAGGAGCTGGAATGGAAACCATCCTTGGTCCATAGCAGATCCCACGCGGCCCCAAAACATCCCCCGCCTCTACACAGCTTGGGAGCTCAGCTGGGCCCTGCCACCTCTGCGCAATATATCCCGCCTGTGGGTCCTTGTCTAATTGGAAGCTCTTTGGCTGACCTCCTTCTGCAAGGCCTCTCCCGAGAGTGCCGCTCTCTCCTTGTGGGTTTCTGCGGACTCCTCCGATACTCGCTCAGCCTGGTTTGCCGGGGTCCCAAGACTTTTATTTCTCTTTCCTCCAGCCGTTGTTGGAACCGTCTATAGCATCGTCATCTTAAGGAGGAACCAGGTAAGTGCCTGGGGGGCTCGGAGTCTCTCTCACCACCACCTCCTCCCCCCCAGGTCTCCAGCTGAGAACTACTCCTAAGTTTCTCTGCCCTGGAACACGCAGGGTGACCAAGTGCCTTCAACTGGTGGCCTCTTTGGCCAACCACTCATCGGGTCTCTGTTATTGGGGGCCCATGGAGTCAGCCTTGGATGGCAGCAGGTCTGGGTGCGAGGCCGGCTCAAAGAGACTGGACCTGGCTGACCTTCCCCATCTGGAAGCTTTGCCACCAAGAATCTGAACGTAATCTCGTTCCAGTCTCCGTTGGCCTCCTGGGTGGTTGGGAAGCCATGGTGCCAATCGGTTTCTCACGAGGCCACCGTTGGCAGGTCTCCCAGTGGCTGATCGCCATCCGTGCTCTGGACATCGTGACGGTGGTTGTTCCCCCAGCCTTGCCAGCTGCGATGACCATGGGCACCATGTACGCTCAAAGTCGGCTGAAACGCCAGGGCATCTTCTGCGTCAGTCCGCAACGCATTGACCTCTGTGGGAAGGTGCACCTGGTTTGCTTCGACAAGGTGAGACGCCGGGAAGGGGGCTGGGGTCCTGGGCTGCCCGTCCAAGGATCTTAGCCGACTCTTACTTGGTTGGGGTTTCCTCCCAGACAGGGACCCTGACCGCGGACGGCATGGACATCTGGGGAGTCGTCCCCCAGGCCAGCAGCTCTTTCCTCCCCATCGTTCATGACCTTCGCCGTCTGGCTGACGGGCCGCTGCTTCGCTGCCTGGCCACCTGCCACACCCTCTCTCTGCTGGGAGATCTGCCTATAGGTGACCCGGTGGATCTCCGGATGTTGGAGTCTACTGGATGGGTGAGAAAGAAACGTGCCTCTGTTTAGGGAACATGGATGCCATTTCCAGGGTTCTCCTACATCAGTGATGGCGAACCTTTTAGAGACTGAGTGCCCAAATTGCAACCCAAAACCCACTCATGCATCGTCGAGTGCCGGGTGGTGTGGCCCATTGGCTGGGTGTGGCCAATTGGGTGGGCGTGGCTGCGGTGGTAACGGCAGACTGGGTGGGACTAAAAAGTTCAATCAAATCAATTCCAATTTTGCAAGATCTTTTTTTTTCCCACGAGAAGTTGAAATTGACTGATTGAACCTTTTTTTTTTGCACACGGCGGCGGAGGCCTAAAGCGAAAAGGTTTTATAAAACCCAGCTGAAGGCCTAGGACTGAGGCGACGGCGTGCGTGCCCACAGAGAGGGCTCTGAGTGCCGCCTCTGGCACCCGTGCCATAGGTTCGCCACCACTGTCCTACATGGTCAGGAATGGGAAAAAAGGGGAGGGGGTGGTTCCCTTTCCAGAAGGGAGAAGAACCAGCGTCCCCCAGAATCCCAAGACCGGCATCATACGTGACTCCAAACCCAGCGACCATCAGTTGTTGTCTTTTCTGGTCATCTTTGCCAAGCTAAGCCCTGTTCCCCATGGCTGAGGTTTAAACTGGGATCTGCTTAAGGGGCAGCCATGCTTCTCACAGGACAAGGCAGCCCCTCTCGATGGGCAGAGCGGCTGCTCTTCACAGCCCCCTCTTTGCTTCTTGCAGTCTCTGGTGGAAACCAAAGGGCCAGAGGTGGAGGCCTGCCTAGACCAGGACTTTGGGACCCGAGCTCTGCTCGTCATGACTCCCCCGCTGCTGAGAGAGCAGCTCCCCAGCACGGTGAGGCTCTATCCTTCCTCGCGGCGGGGGAGAGGGACTGACACGCAGCCTTCCTCGTCAGTGGCTGTGCAAAGGAGGAAAAGCCCGCTTCCTCTCCATCGCTTCAGCTGTGGCCTTGCAGAGGAGCCATCCTGGCTGCTTCCAGGGGCTCAGCCGTGGCCTCTCCTCCACAGAAGCCCCCCGTCCCCATGGCTGTCCTTCGCCGTTTCCCGTTTTCGTCAGCTCTGCGAAGGATGTGCGTTCTGGGGAAGGCTCCCGGCAACAGCCCCGTGGAGGCTTTCATGAAGGGAGCGCCGGAGACGGTGGCCAGCCTCTGCAAGACAGAATCAGGTCTTTGTCCTTGCCCCCCAGCTTGCTCCCCGCTTAAGCCTTGCCACTGTACGGTTTGGTTTGTTCTCAAGTGGGAGGTTTGGCTACGGAGTCCCTGGGAGGCTCAGCATCGCTTCCCCTCAGACAGCGAGGGCTCCGGCACGTCCCCTTCAAGGGCGTATGAGGGGTGGGCAGGGGGAGGGTCTTTCTCATGCTTTGCGAGGGCGTGTCTTCCTCTTCTAAAGGCCCCTCTCCCCTCTTGCCTTGGCAGTCCCGCAGGATTTTTCCCAGCAGCTGCACCAGTTCACAAGCAGCGGCTTCCGTGTTCTGGGGCTGGCTTATAAGCCCTCGGTGGCCGTGGGGACCTTTGAAGAAGCCCAGGAGGTGACCAGGTGGGTGGACATACAGGTCCTTGCGCTTCTTTCCTACCAGCCCGGCTTCCTGCAGGCTCTCCCTGGCAGACTCGTTATTTCACTCTTTGGGTGACCGTCTTAGGAGACTACGAGAATACCCAGACAAAGCACTCTTGACTTCAGCAAAACATTAAAATACCGGCAGCAGTTTTAATGTCCGAGGTCACTGAGTGTGGGATGGCACGGAAGCCACATCGATTGCTCCCCGTTAGTTCCTGGCCAAACATACAGAGGCGTCCTGGTTAATGTTATTACGTGGTGAAAAGTTGATAAGAGGGGACACTTAAATCGCGTACGTGACTCACCTGGATGGGTTGGGCAACAGCAGCAGAATCCGACAAGGTTTTTGCTAGAGAAATTCACCGGCGGATGGGGAGAAATGTAAAGTTCTTCGCTTGGGTGAGGCGGGAGAGATAAAATGCAAAGGTGGGATGAGGGACACCTGGGAAAACGTGAAAAAGACGGTGGATGGATGGGAGTTCGTTGCAAGCAGAATATGAGCTAGCTTATATTGAGGAAAGACTTTGCAATCGATTGACGAAGAGTGAACGGCCCTGCTCTGGGTGCAGCCAGGCAGAGGCTGGGCAGACGGGCTTTGTGCTGGATTTTGGCACTGCAATGATGCAGTGGGTCCTGGCAAGGCCCGCTGACGGACGCTTCCTCCTTGAGCAGAGACTCGGTGGAGGCGGACATGACCTTCCTTGGGTTCCTGGTCCTCAAGAACGTCCTCAAGCCCGAGACGGCACCCGTCATCCGTGTGCTGCGCAGTGCAGGGATCCAAACCGTCATGGTCACAGGTGGAAAAAAATGGGGGAAGGGGCTGGGAAGGCTGGAAGGGGAGAGGATTCTCTTCTGCCTGCTGCAAGGCCTTGAACGGCGGGGAGGAACGTCGGTGGCTTCTAGCCGAGATGGGCGGCTGGGCTCAGATCTCCTTTTGTCATCAGGGGACAACATGCTCACTGCAGTGAACGTGGCCAGGAGCTGCCAAATGTTGGAGGCGCAGGAGCGGGTGGTGTTCGTGAACGCTGCGCCGCCCAGCCATGGCAAGCTAGCTGCCCTCACCTTCACTCTTTCAGATGTCTCTTCAGAGCAGTTCAAGGTCAGAGCTCTTCCTGGCTGAACCCTCCCTGACCGTGGCTGTCTTTGGGGGGAAGTCAGGTTGTCATAGTTGCATCTCTCCCATCCAAGCTTCAAGAGCTGACAGCCTGACATTAGCAAAGGCAGGAGCGGGGGAGGGAAAGATGGGACTTTAAGGAAGAAAGGGAGGGGGGATGATCTGTGTGAGCAGCTACAGCCAGCCAAGGTCAAGTAATGATATGCAGAACTGGGAACCGAGAGCCTGTTTCCTAAACAATATACAAGCACCTAATCGGACATTTACAGATAACAGGGGGGATGGCTGGAGGGGAGGGGGTAAAGTATACTCCTGGCTTCAGTAAAGTATACTCTCGGCAAAACCAAATGGCCAGGAGTCTTTCTTTGCTAGCTGACTGAGTGGGATGGTTGACACAGTCTCTCCCTTGCAAAGCCTGGTCATTGGACTTGACCGTCAGCCACGATGGGTCGTGCCCAGCCCCAGCTAGTATTTCCTTCCAGACAGAAAGGGGAGGTGTCCAGTGTAACATGAGGGAGGGAGGGAGGGAGGAAGGGCGAAGAGAAAGCCCTATCAAAATTAGGCTCCTGCTGACGTGGGATGCCAAGCCCGGATGAAAAATCCGACTGGCTGCGGGACTGTTGCAGGGTGCCCACCAGCAAGACGGCGACTTCCAGGAACAGCAGCCGTCCTCCTTTGCCTTGAATGGGAAATCCTTTGCGGTCCTCTGCGAGTGCTTTCCAGCCCTCCTGCCCAAGGTAACGCCCAAGAGGGAGATGAGCTGGTTCACTCGTCCCCGGTTTCCTCAGACCGGCCGTCCCTTTTAGCGGGACGCGCCTGTTCCTGGCCTTCTCCCAGGGTTCTCGTGACCAGCCTGCCTTACGGCATCAGGCTGATGGGAGAGTCGAGCTGGGCCTCCGCTTGGCACCTAAGCAGAGCCAGCCTCTCTATCTCACGGCTCCTTTTTCTCAGTGGCAACAACAGCTCCTGATTGTCCGAGCTGTTCCCCATTTCCGGAAAAGCAAAGGCACAACTCACACACACACCCTTGCTGTCCTTTGCAGATATTAGTCCAAACGACCATTTTCGCACAGATGTTACCTGAGCAGAAAACTCGCTTGGTTGAGCATTTGCAACAGCTGAAGTAAGTATGGGGGCTGGAGGCAAGATTTTCCCCACGTCCCTCTGGCGAGTGGAGAGAGCAAAAAAGAAGGGGGTGTAGAAGCACGGGAAGGATCTGGTCCCAAACAGCCCCCCCCCCCTCTTGCACACCTAAAGCCTGGGAGCTTCCGAGTTCGGGAGGGAGGACCTGGCCTGCGAGATGGAGAGTAGCCAGCATCAGCGTTGCATTTGGAGAGAATTCGGGGAAAGCAGCAGAAGTTGCAGCTGAAAGATACTAAAGAGTACTAAAGGCCGGCTCTCCCCCCACCCTTTTTTGGGGGGGAGAAGAAAAAAAAGCAAGGTGGGTGGGAATCGGCCTTCCGTTTTAGGGACCGACTGCCTGTGTTGCCTGCAGCTACTGCGTGGCGATGTGTGGAGATGGGGCCAACGACTGTGGGGCTCTGAAGGCAGCCGACGTGGGCATCTCGCTCTCCGAAGCAGAGGCCTCGGCGGCGGCACCATTCACTTCCCAGGTGGCCAATATCAAGTGCGTCCCCGTCACCATTAGGTAGGTGGGATGGACTGCCAGTCGCAGAACCGATGGCCCCCTTTCTCCCATCCAGGTTCTGCTCTTCCTGAAGAGGCCGGGGAGGGTGTGTGTCTTGCCGACCTCTTTGGGAGAGGGAAAGTTCAAATCCTGCCCCTTTGCGGTAAGCTGCACTGACCATCTTCCCGGCTAAGCAGTGGGAGTCCCCTCTGTCAGGGATCCAGGCTTAACTTTTCCCAGAACCAGGAAGAGGGGAATCCTTCTCCCTCTGTCATATCTGCCCAGGTTTCCATTCCCACAGTGGCCTCAGCTTGGGGTGAAGTTTCAACCGTTTTGATCCTAGGTGAAATGAAGCCCTCGGGTCTTCCTGCAGCTGTCAGTCCCCCCCCCTCACCCCCCAATTTTGCCCTAGGCTTCTGGGCAGCGTCCAAGGTTGAGTTGCTTCTTGGGGACATTCAGTGAAAGACGCCGTGTTTAAGACACACCCGTTCGCAAAGGAAGTGTTCTTTCTTGCCTGGGACGAAGTTTCTGAGCAGAGCATTTTTCCTCTCTGGAGCTCCTTGACCCCGTGACCCCAATCCCTGCTCTCCCAGAAGGGTGACAGGCCGTTCTCTCTCTTCTTTAGGGAAGGAAGATGCTCTTTGGTCACCTCCTTCGGCCTCTTCAAATACATGGCCTTCTACAGCCTGACGCAATTTGTTTCCGTGCTGCTGCTGTACACGGTGAGATGGCCATGTTCCTTCCTGCCCTTTCGGCTCGCAGACTCTCTTCAGAGTCCAGGGTGACAGTCGCAAGCAGTGAGGTCTAGAAACCCGAGCGCCAGGTGTAGGGTTTGCCCAAGGGATGGCACCGGGTACGGGAACTACATAAAGCGACAAAGCTCGGCCCAGGTAAAACAAAATGCACGCAGAGAAATAAGGGAATTGGGGCTTTAAAGTAGCCGCTTCTAAATGGGGACAGAAATAGCCACGTGCAAAAGAAGTGCAAGGACCGGAACCCCCACCGAGCCCCAGAAGGAAAACACAAGACATTTCACTTGATGTGCTAGAGCTAGGGAACTAGGGAAGCCTGGACTGGAACCCCTGACAAGGATCTGAAGGGCCACCTGGCTGGGATGACCCGAGACCAGAGGAGGCCTCTGCTTCTTGGGACAGCCCCAAGGGAGAGGGAGGAGACACCAGCCAACGAGCTGGGCTCCCCCAGCAGCTGAGACGCAGAGGCTCGGCCCTCCTCAGCAAGGCGGGCCCTTGCATCTCCCCGTTTCTTCTGCCCCTCCCTCCCTCCTTCCCTTCCCCTTGTCTAGATCAACACCAACTTGAGCGACGGGCAGTTCCTGTTCACTGATCTCATCATCACCACCACGATGGTCGCCCTCATGGGCAAGACGGAGCCTGCCAAGGACCTGGGTCTCCGGCGCCCGCAGGGAGCCCTGATCAGCCTCGCCGTCCTGGGCAGTCTTTGCCTCCAAACGGCTCTCATCGTCGCCGTCCTGGTGATCGTCTACTTCATCACCATCTCCCAGCAGTGGTGAGCGAGGAGAGAGGAAGAAGCCCAGTAGCTCCACCTCTCTGGCTGTTTTATATACTCGGCCCCGCGGAGGCGGGTTCCTGGGCTAGCTCAGCCTGCCGTGGGCCGGCCTCTGCAGTCGGGTGGGGACGGGCAAGGTTGCCGCCAGCCCAGATTCAGCCACCTGCCTACTTCCCTCTCAGGTTCACCCCTCTGAACAGCACTCTGTCTGCTCCCGCAAACCTCCCAAATTACGAGAACACGGTGATCTTCTGCACCTCGGGGTTCCAGTATCTCATCTTGGCGGTGGTCGTGTCCAAAGGCCGGCCTTTCCGCAAGCCGCTTTATACCAACGGTAAGTGCTTCTGCACAGCAGCTCTGTCAGGAGGAGGCCCGGGACGAGTCGGGCTGGTTTTTCTCGGGCAGCCCATCTTCTGCCTGGCCCCGCGCCCAAACCTCGTCTCGGTGTCTCCCTCTCCCCAGTGCCGTTTTTGATTGCCTTACTCTTGCTCACCGGCTGCATGATCTGGCTGACCGTCTTTCCGCTGGCCTTCATGCGAAAGCTCCTGCGTTTGAAGAGCCCCGGTGACCTGAGCTTCAAAGTGATCTTGCTGGGAATGGCTGCTCTCCACTTCTTCGTGGCTTTCGTGCTGGAGGTAAGAAAGGAGCAACGGAGCTGGGAAAGCAGACTTCTTTCAGATGTGGTCCAAGGCGGCGGAAGCGGTTCGTTGCGGTCTTCTGTGAAAGCCAAGGCTGGGCCAGGCTTGGCTTGGGAAATGGGACCGTTGAGCAACTGAGCATCCGCGGCGGGCTTCCTTGGAGCAGCGGGCTGCCGCTGTTGCCAGCCGCGGTCTGGCAGTCGGATCCGTGCATCACCCATTCCTGCTCTGCTTCTTCCACAGGTGGGCCTGGACCACGGCCTGCTGAACGGCTTCCGGAAGCTGCGACGCAAGAAGGCATCAAAAAAGCTGTACAAGCAGCTGCAGTGGGAGCTCAGCCAGGAGAAGAGCTCGTGGCCGCCTCTCCACGCACCTCTGTTTGCCCCCACCAGAACCTCCACAGCCACAAGATGACACCAGTCGCTGACCGTCTCTGTGTCGGGTCTCTGCTGCGCTTCCTCTTTGGATCTAGTCCCTTCCTCCCAGCAGCTCTCCCGATCCACCGGGATCCTCCGTCGACTGACAAAGGCAACTCTGAGCCTCCTCTCCCCCGTGGCGTTTCTCAGCCTCTAAGAACATCGGAGAAGGAAACCTCTTGAACTCGCATTTCTCTCTTAAAGCCAGACAACCGACAGCGGGATTGCTGTGCTGCAGAGGAGCCATTTCCGCCAGCCTCTCGGTCGAAGCCACCGGCAGTCCCAAGATTTTGGGCCACTCGGGGGGGTTTTTGTCTTCCTTGAATTCCCTCCTCCTCAAGGGATAAGCCTGTAGCACTCCGTTGTTTGCCACATGCTGGCTAAAAGAAAGCCGGCTGAGAGATCCCTTTTGTCAAAGGCGAGAGCGACGTTCCCTTTGCCCCATGACCTTTGGACCTTCAGGGAATTTCAGCTCGTGCAGCACTTGTCCCCCACCGGAACTTCAGGCCGCAGAAAGACGGAGGCCGTCTCCAAGGGCTGCTCCCTGGCCAGTCTGAGAATCGGCTCAGTGGGGGGGAGGTGGAGTGGGGGGGTCTTCTTTCCACTGCAAAGAGACCTGCTCTTCTCTGCCTGGGTTCCTCTGGCTACCATTTCTAGTTGTTAAGGATTCTTCAACCAGCTTCCCACGGACGGGCACCCGTTGTGGATGGCCACTTTTGCACCTGCACGACCTCAATTGAAAAAAGGGAGCCTGCGCAAGAGAGGACCAGAAAGAGCTGGGCCATTCAGTCTATTTTGCTTTGGTTAAAAAGTTGGAAGGGACCTTGGAGGTCTTCTAGTCCAACTCCCTGATCAGGCAGGAAACCCTATACCATTTCAGACAAATGGTTATCCAATCTCTGCTTAAAAGCCTCCAGTGTTGGAGCATTCACAGCTTCTGGAGGCAAGCTGTTTCCCCGATTAATTGTTCTAACTGTCAGGAAGCTTCTCCTTAGTTCCAGGTTGCTTCTCTCCTTGGTTAGTTTGCATCCGTTGCTTCTTGTCCTGCCTTCAGGGGCTTTGGAGAATAGATTGACTCCCTCTTCTTTGGGGCAGCCCCCGAGATACTGGAAGACTGCTATCCTGTCATCCCTCGTCCTTCTCTTCATTAAACTGGACATACCCAATTCCAGCAACTGTTCCTTATGTTTTAGCCTCCAGTCCCCTGATCATCTTTGATGCTCTTCTCTGCACTCTTTCTAGAGTCTCAACATCTTTTTTACATCGTGGTGACCAAAACTGGATGCAGTATTCCAAGTGTGGCCTTACCAAGGCCTTGTAAAGTGGTATTAATACTTCACGTGATCTTGATTCTATATATATATGTATAATGTTTATATATATATATATATGTATAATGTATATATGTATATATATGCCAGTTTCTTAATATTAGCAATCATGGTTGGATATTCAGAAGGGCTTACTATGGAACAATTAATGATCACAGAAGCAATAATGTATTAAACGAGGAACTTTGCACGAAGAGGGTCTGGGACAAACACAGGAAAATAAACGCCAACTGCAGGCAGGACACGACTTAAAAGGTGGCATGGCCAAGCCTGGCCAAGAGGCATGTTGAGGAAAGGGCTGACCCGGATCTCGCAGGCAGGGAGTTTTCCAGCCCAGGCAGTTCCCGAAGGAATCCTGTTAAAAAAACCGCTGTGGGCCTCTCTGGAGCTGCTCTCTGCCCTAAGAGGGGAACAGTGGAGAAATGGTTTGGAAAGGCCCGTCGGCAGAGCAGGCCCATCGCAGAAGCCAATCGGTAGCTCTTGGGTGCCTTCCATAGGCCCCCGCGGCGGCATTGCCGGCAGCGGTGGAGAAACTGGGCAGAGGAAGAAGCAGCAGCTTGCTTGAACCCTCCACCGCAGGGCAAGCCACCGAAAGCCCGTGCCACTTCTAACAGGACACTCTCAGGGGGATAGGAAGGCATCCTTTCTGCCTGTCTCAGATGAGGGTAGACTGCCTCTAGGCCTTGAGGCTCAGCTTCTGTCCAACAGCTGCCACCACCCTCATGGAAGGAGCTGGCCAGTCCCTCCTCCACCGTGGATATTTGAAACAAACCCACTGGATGAACGTACGCCCCGTGTGCCCGTCTCCCCCTTGAAGCAAGCGTTGAGCAGCTTGCAGCTCCCCCCTGGGGAAACCGCTGGGAAAAGTTCAGCCCCGCTGCCTCGAGAGAAGCAGTCAGCATTAGGACCCAGGAGGGAGGCGAGGCCTGGCTCCTGCAGCCCCTTTGGAAAGTAAGACCCAGGCGAGGAGGTAGAGCAAAGTCAGCCGGAGAGGGAAGAAAGAAAGACCACCGAGCTGGTAAGTGGCTGTGGGTCGGGGGGGGGACGGACGCCACGGGCTGTGGGGCAGGAAAGGGGTGCTTCGTGGTCGGGGCTGCAAAGGGGCGCAAGGAGGAATGCCGAGGGGGCTCTTTGGAGATGCCCTGTCCCCTGCAGGGAAGCGCTACCTTTCAAAGGAACCTTTTAGCAACAGATATCCAAAAGCCAACGCCTCCCCCCCTCTCCTCCTGCCCGCCCCCCTCTCAATGCCAGGCCAAGATTCCCCAAGAAAGAAACAAAAGGTGAAGCTTTCCCTCGCCTGGCAGAACTTAAGTTGGCTTGGCAGAAAGCCCCCCCCCCATTTCCTGAGGGTCTGGACTTTGGATTTTTTTTTTTTTTTTAAGCCCTGTTTTGAGGGGGCTTGCTTCACACCCACGGATTTGCCCATTCAACCCTTGTGGCCAGGAAGGAGGGCTCCCTTTTGTTCTCCTACTTGTTGCAAAGGGGGAGTGGGGGGTGGGGGAGGGTGGGAGGGGGAGCTGTGGAGGGGCTGCAAAGCCAGTCTTGGCTTTGCTGGAGCTGGCTGATTGCTCCCAGATGTGCCTCCTGGCGGGAGCATCTGGTTTCTCGAAAGCATCCGAGCCCCCCCCCCTTCCCCCTCGTCAGGCTCGCACACCTCCGCTGCCGAGCACAGGGAAGGAAGGCAAAGGGGAGCGAAGGTTCTGGGGTCTTGGGGCAGCCCGTCCCCTGGCCTCCACCCGGCCCCCATCAGCAGCAGCCCGTTCCCCACACTTACCTGGTCTGGCAGGGAAGCCAGCGGGCAAAAGCTTTCTGCAGCCCCGGGAACTTTCCTCAAGCCCTGAGCAGGATCTGCTCCTGGCTCTCTCTTCAAACTCTGCAGTGAGAAGCGAGTTATGTCTGGAAAGGCTTTGGCCAAAGCTGCTGGCCTGGGCAAGGACAACAAGGAGTGCCTTCTCCTCGCCACTCCTGCAGGGCTGGGCAGGCAGAAATCCCAGCAGGTGGAAAGGTGGGGGGGAAAGGATGCTTTGATCTCTGGAAGCTCACCCCCTCCTTGAACAGACCAAGACGGTTGGGTCAGCCGTGGGGGATCCTAGACACCCGTGAAAGGTGGGGAAGAGTTCCCAGCATCCTTGCTGGGAGCACCTGGCCTGTGCTGGAGACGGGGTCCTTAGGGGCTACCCGGGCAGTTCGACTCTGGAGGCCCTCTGATCCAGCCTGCCCACCCCCACCCCCCCAACTAGCAGTGAAAGCTTGGGGACCACACCAAGTTTGCTTCTGTGTTAAAAAGCGGGTGGGGGTGTTTCTGCCTTCCGATCCAAACAAGATTGGAAGGCAGAACTTAAATGTGTCCCGTGTCTTTCAGCTCGGCTCCAGTTCAGCTACCCCCAGACCAGCATGAGGACTCTTCTGGCCCTCCTCCTCCTCTGCCTGCCAGGTAAGGGCCAAGCTGGGCCCCCATCACCTCCCTCCTCCCGCCCCCCCTTCCCCAAAGGACCTCCTTGCTTTGGCAAAGGGACCCAGGATTCCCCCCCCTATGACAGTGCCACATGCAATGAAACACTAGGTCTTCTCTTTCCCAAATGCTGGGGGAGTGCGGGGGGGGGGCAAAGGGCTCACCGCAAACCCAGGGTGAGGGTCCCACAGAAAGGGACGCCTGGCTTCTGTCTGTGTCACTTACCCCCCAACCCACCCCGGGTCAAGAAGCGTGAAAGGGGGAAGGCCCACTTGTGCCCAATTGCCGTGGCTGTCCGAGTCGACGGTGCCGGGAAGGGCCCCACCTGGGCAGATGTGGGGCCACCCTCGAACAGCCGGCCTCAGTTTCCCCCTCTGCTCCCTTCCCAGCAGCGCTTCTGGCTCAGGGGCAGTATGACCTCGATGACCCTGCCTACCCCGAGCCCCCATACGCCCCTTATGAAATCGGTGAGTACCAACAAGGGTCCGGGGCCTGTCTGGATCCTGCTCGGAGGGTGGACCCCACTCCCCCCCCCGGCTCTCCTTCCCGGAGCTCGAATTACCTTTGGCTTCTTCCTTGTTTCCAGAGAGCCAAGATTACTACGATTACGCCGGGAACGGTGAGTCTGCCCGGAGGACCAACCCTGCCTTGTAAAGCAGCGGTCCCCAATCTTTCTGGCTCGGCAGCCTGGCCGGGGGCAGGAGGAGGGGGATAGTTCCTTTGTGAGTAGTAGAGGGGCGCTTTGTGCAGGGGGAGCCAGCGCTGCTGCTTGCACAAGCTTTGTGTGCCAGCACACACACACTCACCCGCCAGCTGTTCTGAATAAGCTGCAGACCGGTAGCGAGCCACAGCGCGGGGATTGGGGACCGCTGTCATAAAGGGCTTGTCTAAAGCAAGCACCCCCCCTCCTCCTCTAACCTGCAGACCTCTCCCCCCAAACTCCGGAGGAGCACTTCCAGTCCCAGCAGCAGAACCAGCAGGAGGTCATCCCTGCCCCAACCCCAGGTGAGCAGCACGTGGGGAGGGGGAGGTGTCAGAAGAGAGACTCTCCCTGCCTTGTGTCTTCCTGCACTGCCCCCTTACCCTCCCACGTTCCCAGGGCTGACAGTTACTCACACCTTGCTCCTATCTGGGCTTTTTATTTCCCCCCCAGACGTTTCTGAGACGGAGCCCACCGAACCGGGGCCCCTTGGTAAGAGGTCGCCAGCTCTGAAATCAGTCCCTCCTCCGGAGGTCTGCAACACACAAGTTGGTTTCAAGGCCCCCCCCCAGGATACCTCCTCTTGTCACAAGAGAGGCGGATGCTGCTCCCTGGCCTGTGTGGCCGGGGAGGGGAGGGGTGCAAAGCAAGCTAAAGGCTCTTGGGACTCAATGTAGCTTCACCCCCACCCCCCACTTCCCCCACCCCGTCTTGTTCTTGGTCTCCAGACTGCCAGGAGGAGCAGTACCCCTGCACCAGGCTGTATTCCATTTACAAGCCTTGCAAACAGTGTCTGAATGAGATCTGCTTCTACAGGTGAGCGGCTGCAATTGGAGCAGGACCAAACCACACACACACACACACACACACAACCTCCACAGCCTTTCTCCCCCCCTCCCCCCCCCGCAGGCTAGGCTCCTGAGCCAACTTGCGAGGGAGCTGGTATGCTTGCAGTCGGCCTGCAGCCAATCCCGCAGAAAGCTTTGCAGGCGGGAGGGGAGGGAGGCTGCCCGCCAATTCAGGCGTGTCGGTGGGGTGGGGTGTGGGTGGGGTGGGGTCTGCTTTAATGCAGCTTCCAGACCTCCTTCCCCGGTGGGCCGTGGTGGTGAAGTGTGCAAAGGGAGAAATTCTCTGACCTTTCCCACGCTCAGTCTCCGCAGGGTTTACGTGATCAATAAGGAGATCTGCGTCCGTACGGTCTGTGCTCACGAAGAACTCCTAAGAGGTACGCACAAAGAACGGGTGTGTGTGGGTGTGTGTGTTTGTGCGTCCTCCGGGCGCAAAGGTTACAGGGGCACCCCCTTCCCAGCAGCACTTGGGACAGCTTTGCCTAAAACCTGGGGGGTGGGTGGGGTGTTAGGAGATGTGGGGATTCTGCTCCTGATGGTGGCTCTCCTCCTGTCCCGTCCCCCAGCCGACCTCTGTCGCGACAGATTCTCCAAGTGCGGCATCCTGGCGACCAGCGGCCTTTGCCAGACTATGGCTGCCTCTTGTGCTCGGAGTTGTGGCGGCTGCTGAGCGGGGAAGGGGTTGTGGCAGCAGGGGAGGCGCTTCTGGACCACGGAGGACGCCACCGATTTGCGCCCAGAGGAACAGCAGCCCTCCCTCACCGCAGCAGCGACGACACACCTGCAGGGCTGCTCGTTCCCGGTGTGACTCGGCAGGGATCTCAGCGGGGACTCACCGTCGTCCCTCCAGCACGCCGACCCGTCACCCATCTAACCGGGTGTCTTGTAATTGCAACCTGTATTTTTTTGTACGAACCGTTCTTTCCCCACCCCCTTGTTTTTTTTCTACAAAACGATTAAAAAATAAAATAAACAGACCAAACGTGTCACGATTTGATTTGTAAGTCAAAAGTGTTTTTTTTTACGGACAGAAGACGATGGCGCACCCTTCTGAAATAGAAAGGGGGGTGGAGGGTGGGAAACGCTCAAGTCTTTCACCACAAACTATTTCCCCTTCTACGTTGCGAGGACCAGGAGCAGGCAAAGCCTGCAAAACCGACGGTTCCCCTGATATAAAAAAATGACTTCCTACTTTCCTTGATTGGGGGGGGGGGCTACACAAAAGAGCCAAAACAAGAGAGAAATACACACCTGATTAGGATCTACAGTTAGATTTAAAAAAAGAAAAAAACCTCGGTCAAGGAGCCCCAATGCCCTGTGGCCCATCCTGGGACATAAAACGCTGCTCCGGCCAATGGAGGGTGGGGGGTGGCTCTCCCTCCCAAGCCAGAGACTGCTCAGAGGACCCCAGGCCACTCGCTTCCCCCCCGACAGCTTCATTTTACGGGGGGGGGGGGGGAGAACGGATGCTTCTTCTAATCCAGCTTGGATCCGAGAAGTAACGAAACTCTCCAAATGACCGAGGCCGTCTTGAACGGAATAAGCTGCGGTTTGCACTACCTTGCACCGCCTGTGAATCTAGGTTCCCCCCCCCGTTGCCGTGGCGCTCTTTATAGAGACGTGGGGGCTTGGCTCCCTCCGCGCGTCTTGCCGCCACGGTTCAGTGTCGGGAAAAAAGAGAGGAAGCCGGGAAATGAGGCTGCCCCTTCTGGGTGTCCTGCTGCAGCTGCTCCTTCAGAGTCGAGATCTGTGGGGGGGGGGAGAAAGGCCCCTTCAGTGTCCGGGCAAGGGGGAGCAGGAGCAGCACCGCAGCCGGGCCAGAGTCCCCCGGGAGGGAGGAGGCTCACCTGCTCTTCCAACCCTCTGCCGCCATGACGGTGGGAATCGCTCTCCTGCCGCTGTGGGGCAGTTGTTTGGCCAAGAGGCTTCTTCCCCCGGGTCTGTTCCAGCTCTGCCACCTGCACCTAGCATAGCCGAGGGAATGTCGGTGTTAACGTCCATCTGGCTCCCTCGAGGAGATGCGTCCCTGCCGGCTTTCGCTCGCCAGTCTCTCCCTTCCACTGGGCCGGCCACCTGGGCCGGCACTGACCTCTGGGGAGCCTCCAAGGGGCCAGGGAGTGGAGGGCCCTGTTCCTATCCAGGGAGCTGGGAGGGGGGCTGAGGCACTCTCTCTCCTTCCCCAGCTGGAGGGAGGAGGAGGCGGCGTCTGTGGGGCAGGCACCGGCGGAGACTGCCAGCCGCCAGGGCCCGTGGCCACCGTTACCTCCAGCTGCCGTATCTGCTGCTGGGCTCCCATCAGTTCCAGCTCCGCGCCCGTGAGGGAGCGATCCAGGCGCCCCTTCTCCACAGACAGCCGCACCGAGTCCTCGTGAGTCTTCAGCTTCTCACGCTCCACCTGGCGGTCCCACCACACCTCAGTTGCTGCACAAAGGCCCCCCCCCTTACCCCCCGCGACTCGCACAACCAGCAGAAGAGGATTTAGAGAAAAACACTCTGCAGGAGCCACTCGGTTAACATGCTCTTGGTCCCCCCCCAAGGCCTCTCCTCTCCGGCTTCCGCCAAAGCCGCACGACTGACCTTGTCCAGGGTCCTCCGCAGGGCGCCTTTCTCCTTCTCCAGGCGCAAGGACAGGCGCTCGGCTTCCCGTTTCTCGCTCTCCAGCTGGGCCAGGGCCTTCTGCAGACTGCCCAGGCGCTCCTGGAGCAGGCGCCGGTCCTCTTGCGCCTTCTGGAGCTTCCGCAGGGCAACGGCCTCCCCCTCCTGGCGTTGGCGCAGCAGCTGCAGGCGGGGACGCGGGGGGGGGAAGAGGGCACGTGAGGGCAGAGTTTCCAGGCATGGCTCGCCCCTGGCCTGCTGTCCCCGGGAGCAAAACCAGCTCTTTAGGGACGCCCGGGAAGACTCTCCGGCCCATCCGGACCTCCAACGCCGGCCTGGCAGGTCTGCTTCCTTATAGCGAGCAAACCGAGGGCGTCTCTGCGGGGTCAAGCGACTCGCCTCCTCCTGCTGTCTCCCCAGCCCCTCCAGCTCCTCCTTCTGCAGCTCCAGCTCGGCCTGCTGCCCCTTCAGGGCTTGGAGGCGCTCCGAAAACGCCCCGTTCTGCTTCTTGGCTTCCAAGAGGGCCTGGCGGGCTGCGTCCAGCCGCTCCTGAAAGGGACACAGGAGGATGGAGGTGGGGCCCATCTCTCTCGGCAGAGCGACGGCCACCATCGACGAAGGAGCCCAAAACACACCCACCTGCAAGATTCTGTGCTCGTGCGCCCCGGCTGCCAGGGCCTTCTGCAGCTGCAGCAGCTTCTCCTGGGCCGAGGCGCTGCTGGTCTGGCTCTCGGACAGGGTGGCCGTCAGCCCCTGCACCTTCTCCTTCAATGAGCTCTCGGAATCGGCAGCCTTGGCCAGCGAGCGGTTGAGTTGGTCCAAGGAGTGCTGCAGCGCGCCGGCTCTCATCTCGCTCTCTGTCACCTGGCGTGGTGGGAACAAGCCAAGGTAAGGCTGGCTGGCTGGCAGCCAAAGGCTCCGTGCTCTGCCGTAGGGCTGGGCCCGGGGCGGGAGGGGGGACAGTCATGCCGAGGCCCCTGCGGTCACCCGGGAGCTCACCTGCCTCTGCATGAGGGCGACGCGCTCCTGAAGCAGCTGGAGCTCAGCCTCGCGGTCACTGAGCACCACCTTGGCCCGCTGCAGCTCCCCTTCCAGCGACCGCCGCAGAAGCTCCAGTTTGGTGCTGCGGCTCTCCGAACTGCCCAGGGCGTCTCTCAGCCGTCGTTTCTCCACCTCCAGCTTGGCCTCGTTGGCCTTCATCTTGCCGAGTTTCTCCTGGAACAAGCCAGAGGGCGGGAAGGGCGATCGCCAAGTGTTTCCGGCTACCCGGCCGGGGCAGGCCGAGCTGATTTGGAGATGGCCAGCTGGGAAATTGGTGAGCTCTGGGGGAAGGCAGCCGGCTCTGCCGCCACACCCCCTCGGCTCAGCACACGGCACGGTGGGCTGGTTCTTGAGCTTGGGAGTTCAGGAGAGAGAGCTGGGATGGGGAAGCCCCCCTGGGACTCCGCAGAGGAAGCTGGATGGGAGCAGCGGTTATTTCCACCTCCGCCCTTTGCTCAGATGGTGGGGAGAAGGACGGAAGAATCCCCCCCATAAACACGCCCTGCTGCAAGGCCACCGCCTTCCGAGGAGGAGCCTGGCTCTCTTGCACACCTGTGTGGCCCTCCGCTCGCTCGTGGCCGCCTGCAGATCGTGCTCCAGCTCGGCCAGCTTCTCCGCCTGGGCCTTGCGCTCTCGCTCACTCCAGTGCAGGGTCTCCTCCTGAAGCATCAAAGCCGTCTGGGTCCCGGTCAGCTTCCCGTCCAGACTGCGCCTCTCTGCGGAAGGAGCAGCACCCGCGCTCAGGGAAGGGGCTCTCCAGAACTGTCTCCCTCTTTCTGTGGGGCAGGCGGGCAGCTCCGGTGACTAGTGGGCCAAGCCCCCATTCCTGAAGGGCCCAAAGAAGGAACCCCTCCAAGGGGAAGTCGTCCCATTGAGCAGCACCCTTCTGACTTGGGTGCCGGACGCTGCAGCCGAGGGCCACCGTGCTGTCTGAACGGCTGCCTTTACCAAACGGACACGTGTTTATTCAGGAGAAAGGGCTGTGCTTGTTCTCGTCTTCTTTCCGGAAGTATCCGGTGAGGAAAGCCGTATCCCACGACAAGGAAAGCGTGAAAGGAAGCATTCTCCCCCCAGCTTCTGCCTTCAGGAGCTACATCCACTTATATTTCCCAGGAAGAGAGAAGGAAGCTACCTTCCTCGCAGGCGGCCACCTGCTTCTGCAGCTGCTGCACGCGGCCGCTGGCCAGGTCACGCTGGGCCTCCGTCTCGGTCAGCTGACACTTCAGGCCACCCAGCTGGGAACGCGCTTCGTCCTGGATCCCGAAAGACAGAAGAAAATGCACCCAAAGGGGGTTTTTTTGAGGGGGGGAGGGGGACATCTGCCACTGCAGCCCCCCGAAGTGCGAGTCCTCTCCTCAGTTTAATGAAGAGAAGGACCAGGGGGGACATGATAGCAGTGTTCCAATATCTCAGGGGCTGCCCCAAAGAAGAGGGAGTCAAGCTATTCTCCAAAGAAACCTGAAGGCAGGAGAAGAAGCAACGGATGAAAGCTAATCAAGGAGAGAAGCAACCTTAGAACTAAGGAGAAAATTCTTGACAGTGACAACAATTAAGCAGTGGAACAACCTGCCTCCAGAAGCTGTGAATGCTCCAACACTGGAGGTTTTTAAGAAGAGACTGGACAGCCATTTGTCCGAAATGGTCTAGGGTTTCCTGCCTGAGCAGGGGGTTGGACTAGGGCATGGGTCGGCCACCTGAAACATCGAACGAGCCGCACGGACCCGTTTGGCCTAAAAAAAAAAACCCCTGGGAGCCGCGCCCGTTCGTGCATGCGCGCGCACCCGTGCATGCGCGCGGCCGTTTGCGCATGCGCACCCGTTTGCGCATGCGCACCCGTTCGCGCATGCGCACCCCCCGCACGCGCACCCCCCATGCACCCCCCGCGCCTGCGCGCATGCGCTCCCCAAAATGGCGGAGGAGGCTCCGGAGCCGCAGGTAATGCCTCAAAGAGCCGCATGCGGCTCCGGAGCCGCGGGTTGCCGACCCGTGGACTAGGGGGTGACATGATAGCAGCGTTCCAATATCTCAGGGGCTGCCCCAAAGAAGTGGGAGTCAAGCTATTCTCCAAAGCCCCTGAAGGCAGGACAAGAAGCAACGGATGGAAACTAACCAAGGAGAGAAGCAACCTGGAACTAAGGAGAAACTTCCTGACAGTGGGAAGAATTAACCAGTGGAACAACCTGCCTCCAGAAGCAGCGAATGCTCCAACACTGGAAGTCTTTAAGAAGAGACTGGACAGCCATTTGTCTGAAATGGTATAGGGTTTCCTGCCTGAGCAGGGGGTTGGACTAGAGGACCTCCAAGGTCCCTTCCAACTGTTATTCTATTAAGAGGGGCTCAACCTATTCTCCAAAGCACTTGAGGGCAGGACAAGAAGCAACGGATGGAAACTAATCAAGGAGAGAAGCAACTGGAACTAATTATTATTATTATTATTACTATTATACCCGTTCTTGCTGGGCCTCCCTCAGCTCTTCCAGGAAGTCTCGCAGCACGTTCTGAACCACTTCCGGGTCGATATCTGCCACCAGCTGCCCGGCTTGACTGGGAGACGGGGGGCGCTCCGGGGAGAGGGGGAGGGAAAGCGGGCTGCTGGCCAGTGAGGCTGGGCTGCCGCTGGCCCCCTGGACGCTAGAGGATCCTGCAGAGAGGGAAGAGGACACGGCTGTCGCCGCCTGCCCAGCGCCAGAGCCCGATGGGAGACCTAAAGCAGAGGCCCCAGAGAGCGCTACCTTTGGGAGGAGAGAAGAGTAACTTCGGGGAGCCACTGCTGACCCTCGCTGCGGGCACACGGCCCCGGCGGCCGACCCCCAGGGTCCGCCGGAGGGCCGAGTGGAGCCTGCCCAGCTTGTACTCCGCGTCCCGTTTCAGCCCCTCCAGGCGGGCCAGCTCCACTTCCAGGCCCTGGGCCCGCCCCTCGGCCGCGCTCAGCCGCAGGCCCAGCTCGGCCCCCTCCGCCTGGGCCTTCTCCAGCTTGATCTCCAGGTTGCGGGCGTCGTCCAGCAGCTTCTTCTCGGTGACCCGGGCCTCCTCCAGGCTCCCCAGCAGCCCCTTCTCCCTCAGGCGGGACTCCTGCTCCAGGTCCATGAGCTTCCGCTGCAGGTTGTGGAGCTGAAAGGAGGAGAAGCCTTTGGGCACGGAGGCAACTGGGAGGCAGACGGCCCCAAGCGCCTCCGCCGCCTGCCCGGCTGAATCCGGAAGGGGAACGTCGTAAGGACCACCCATTCTTGGCCAGGCCGGGCCGGAGGAAGAGAAGCCCACCTCGGGGGGGGGGGGCTTTAGTCCGGCAGGAACCGACCTCGGAGCCGGCCTCACCTCTTTCCGGGCCGACTCCCGGCCGGCCTCGCTCTCCACGATTTTCTGCTTGAGGCCGAAGGATTCCCGCCGGTTCTCCTCCTCCCGCTGTTCGTCAAGGGCAACCCGTGCCTGGAGCTCGGCTACCTCTTTGCTCTTCTTGCTGTTTTGGCTGTCGAGCATCTTGACCTGAGAAAAGAGAGCGGGCCAAAATGCTTGTGTGTGTGTGTCTGGGGGGTGGGGGGGGTGGGAAACGGGCAGGGAAGGAAGGAAAGGCGAGTCCTCCAAAGGCATTTTGTAGGAGTAAAAGTGGGAGGGCTTGCTTGCCGCAGCCTGGACAAAGCCCATCAACACTCACACACACCGCCCTCCGATGGAAAGGAAGGCAAAACAGAATCGAAAGGAGCAACGTTCAGGGGGGATGAGAGAAGGAAGAACACGCCCACAGAGGTGTAGCCTTGGGAAATCCCCCCCTCCCTCCCTGCCAAAGACCCAATCCTTACGGCAGGGGTCTTCAAACTTGGCCCTTTTATGACTTGTGGACTTCAACTCCCAGAATTCCTCAGCCAGGCACGCTGGCTGAGGAATTCTGGGAGTTGAAGTCCAGAAGTCATAAAAGGGCCAGGTTTGAAGACCCCTGCGTGCCTGGCTGAGGAATTCTGGGAGTCATACAAGGGCCAAGTTTGAAGACCCATGAACTTCAACTCCCAGAATTCCTCAAAAGTCCACAAGTCATAAAAGGGCCAAGTGTGAAGACCCCTGAGCTAGAACACAAAGAGTTGGAAGGGACACTTTGGAGGTCATCTAGCCCAACCCCCTGCTCAAGCAGGAGAGTCTATACCAGGGGTCTTCAAACTTGGCCCTTTTAGGACTTGTGGACTTCAACTCCCAGAATCCCTCAGCCAGGCACGCTGGCTGAGGAATTCTGGGAGTTGAAGTCCACAAGTCATACAAGGGCCAAGTTTGAAGACCCATGGACTTCAACTCCCAGAATTCCTCAGCCAGGCATGCTAGCTGAGGAAATCTGGGAGTTGAAGTCCACAAGTCCTAAAAGGGCCAAGTTGGGCCTTACGGTCTCCGCCTAACCAGGCTCCTCCTGTCTGCGCTCAGACCTGTCTTCGCAGCTCCTGCAGCTCCCTACGGGCCTCCAGCCGCGACTGCTCCACCTCCTGGAGGCTGCTGCGCACATCCGTGGCCTCCTTGCTGGCAGCTGCTTGGGCCTCCTCCAAGACGGACATTTTCTGGTCCTTCTCCTCGGTGGCGCGCTTCAAACTGGAAACCGGATTAAAAAAAAAAAAGGAAAAAAAAAAAGGAGGAACCGTCTTCAGCGGGGAAATCACGAGCCCCTCCTGTTCCAAAAGAGGCTGAGGGGCCTCCAGAGCGGGCTAGGGAGCTGTGAAACCGCTGGCAGTTTTGGAGGCGTGGGAAGACGTCTCCAGTCCAAACGCCGTGAAGCTGCGAGTGGCAGGAGGCGCGGCTGGCGCGACGGCAGAAGAGAACGCGACGGCAGCCGAGGGACTCCGCTCAGGCCCCACCTGATGCGCTCGCTCTCAGCCCGCTTCAGGGCAAGCCGCAGCTCCGTGTTGGACCTCTGGAAGGCCTCCTTCTCCTTGCCCTCATCGCTCAGGCCACGGCGCAGGTCCGCCGCCTCCTTACGCTGGAGATCGCAGGCCTCCTGGGCCTCGCGCACCTTGCGGTGGGCCTCCCCCAGCTCTCGGCGGATCACTTCCCGGGCCTCCTCCAGCAGCTGGAGCCGTGTCTTTAGCTCCTCCACCTAGACAGGGGGGAGTCTCTTTCGTTTCTGCGGCACGCGGCCTCCGCAGGCAGGGCTCTCGTCGACGGTCTGCAGCTGAGCATCTAAGAAGGCAGCCCTTCCCTCCCTCCCTCCCTCCCTCTGCGGTGCTCAGAGTGCCCGCTGGCGGTGGCCCCCTCACCTCGCAGAGGGCAGACTCCCGCTGCTTCGCCAGGTCCCTGGCCTGGTCCTGCAGGCCCTTGACCTCTCGTTTGTGCCCTACGATGGCCTCTTCCAACTGAGAGCGCAGGTGTCGCAGCTCCGCTTTCAACGCACTGACGGCGCTCTGGTTAAACATGGAAAAGTCCCTCAGCTGTTCCACGCCTGCCCGGAAACCAGCCCCCCCAACACACACACAGAAAGAACCAGTGCGAGACAGAAGAGGCCGTGCAGACCCTTCCTGTGGACAACATCCACCTTCTGTTCATCTGGTTCATGGGGCAGGCAGGCCGTTCCTAATTCAACGAACCAGTTGCGGAAGGAAGGAAGGAAGGAAGGAAGGAAGGAAGGAAGGAAGGAAGGAAGGAAGGAAGGAAGGAAGGAAGGAAAATGAAGGAAAGGAAGGAAAAGGGAAGGAGAAGGAGGGAGGGATGGGATCAATGGAAAAGAGGGAGGGAGGGAGGAAGGGAGGGAGGGAGGGAGGGAGGGAGGAAGGAAGGAAGGAAGGAAAGGAAGGGCGGGCCTGCCATTGGTCTGGTCACAGAAGTTCATCCGTTGGCAGAGAAGGGCTCTGCCCTATCCTGGGCAAATGCTCCAGGGCCCGCCAGTCCCCCCTACCCGGTCCTGCTCCTGGCGGCTGCGGCTCTCGTGCTTCTGCCTTTCTAGGTCCAGGGTGAGGCTGGCCAAGCTCTGCTGGGTGGCCAGGAGCTTCTCCAGGAGGACGGCCTTCTCCGAGTCTTTCACAGAGAGCGCCTGGGGAGGGAGCAGGAGCGGGTCAGTCACGGGAAAGCACCTCCCAAGCACCGCACCTCCCAATAGCGGAGGAGCAGCGGCCAGCGATGCTCACAATCGGGCAGATTCAGACCCCTTTATACAAGCTAGGAGATTGCCGGTTGCAAAGCACAAGATGAAGGGGGAGAACTGTTGGCATTTCTCGCCTCTTCCTTACCCCAGGAAGGGGTTATCTCCGTTCCCCAGAAAACCTTCCCTTTGGCAACCTCCCTTACCCCAGGGCCCCCCCCCGTGCCTCCTCATCCCCCCCCCCGTGCCTCCTCACCTGCTGCTTCTCGCTCTCCGCCAGCAGGAGGCCCTCGTCCCGCTCCCGCTGCAGAGCCGACACCTCCGCGCTCAGCTCCTCCTTCTCGGCCTCGTGCTGGGCTAGCAGCTCCTCCCACTCCTGTCTGAGTTGGTGCCTCAGCTGCCCCCGCTCGGCCTCCTGCTCCTGCCGCAGCACCTCCTGCCCGGACCGGGGACAGAGAGAGAGAGAGAGAGAGAGAGAGAGAGAGAGAGAGAGAGAGAGAGAGAGAGAGAGAGAGAGAGAGAGAGAGAGGAAAGAGAGAGGAGAGGAGAGGGAGAAGAGAGAGGAGAGAGGAGAGGGAGAAAAGAGAGGAGAGAGGAGAGAGAGAGGAGAGGGAGAAAAGAGAGGAGAGAGAGGAGAGAGAGAGGAGAGGGAGAAGAGAGAGAGAGGAGAGGAGAGGAGAGAGGGAGAGGAGAGAGGAAAGAGAGAGAGGGAGAAGAGAGAGAGAGGAGAGGAGAGAGAGGAGAGAGAGAGGAGAGGGAGAAGAGAGAAAGAGGAGAGGAGAGAGAGAGAGAGAAGAGAAAGCAGAGGGAGAGAGAGAGAGAGAGAGAGAGAGAGAGAGAGAGGAGAGAGAGAGAGAGAGAGAGAGAGGGAGAGATCAGAGGAAGGGGCTGGCTGGGAGGCGTCACCTGCTCTGTCCCAAGATTGGCCAGGGAGTCCTGGCCTCTCCCAGTTTCTCCCCATGTGGAGAAAGCCGTGAGGCTGCAGGGCCAGCATTCCCCCCCCCCCAAAAAAAGCCAGTGGATGGTGTGGAGAGGGGTTCCTGCTGGGCAGCTTCCCCTTCCCCAAGGGCACCTGCTGGAAGTCCTTCTCCCCAGGGACTTCCCTCCGGCAGCCTCCCGCCCCAGCCCAGGGCCCGGATTCCATCCTACCTTTTCCCGCTGGAGTCGCTCGACCTCCGCCTGGGTAGCTTGCGTGTTCCTCCGGGCGACCTGGGCCTCCTGCTCTGCCAGGGCCCGGTTCTGGGCCACCAGCTCCTTGTCTCTCTCCAGGCGGCTCACCTCCGTCTCCATCTGCTTGCGTAGGTTGGCAAGCTCCGCTGCGGGGGGGGGAGGGAAGGGAAGGGCAAGAGCAGGGTCAGATAGATAAAGAGTTGGGGGGCTGCGAAGGAGGGCTGCCCTGCCTTTCCTCTGCTCAGGGATCAAGGGCCACAAATACGTGCCGAGGAGAAGGGGAGATCCTGGCACCTGGCGCACCTGGGGGCAAGCCGTCCCTGGGCACAGCTCCCTCTCCTGGGCTGGAGGGAGATAAAAGTGGCTCCCTGACTGGGCTCACACCCCACCAAAGGGGTCCCGTCATCCCTCTCCCCAGCAAGGGTCTGAAGGGAAGTGCTCCCCCCCTCCCCTCCCCTCCCCTCCCTCTCCCAGTACCTTGCAAGGCCTCTTTGGCCAGAATCACGCTCTGGCTGCCCGCTTCCAGCTGCTCCCTCCGGGAGTCCAGGTGTGCCAGCCTTTGTTGGGTCTCAAAGAGAGAGGCCTCCAGGGAGTCCTTTCCAGACCTGGCCAAAACAAGGATCGCCCCGGTCAGGTTGGGGAGTGGGGCGGGGGCTGGGGGGAGGGGGGGGGATTTAGGCTAAGCCTCATCCTCTTCGCAGTCAGGCCTTCCACTGTGGCTTGAGGGTTCACCTGCCCCCACCAGCACTTGTTGGCCCGCTAGTCACCCGGCACCAGAGAATGAGGGCAGTCATGCACGCCGAGCACAGGCCCGTCTGCTTCCCCAGGACAGGAAAATGGCTTCGGCTACTGCGTGGCTGGAGGAAGAGCCCCCCCCAAGACCCAGTTCTGGCAACTGTCACCCTTTGAGAAAGAGGAACGGGACCCGCGTTGAATTCCTCTGTCAGTCTGAGCACAGCAGCTGCCACGCCACCGTGGGGTGGCAAGCACACCGGCGTCCGTCGGAGAGCCTCCCGGGCACCCACCTGAGGCCAGCGAGCTCCTCCACCAGGCCATGGTTCTCCCGCTCCAAGGCGGCCACCTGCACCCTCAGCCCGGCCTTCTCCTTCATCAGCACCTCCTTCTCCTGGGCCAGCCGGAGGGCAGACTCCTTCTGGCGTTCCAGCTCTTGGCACGCCTGGCCCAGCTCCTTGCCGGCTGCGTTTCTCTGGCGGGACGACTGCGGGCGGGGCGAGAAAGGCCGCGGGGCTGTTGCCGAAGGCTCAGCCAGGTCAGTCCCCACCCGTGTGGAAACCCCCTGGGGCGGATGGTGGGCAAGTGGGGTCAGAGAACGGAAGGAAGGAAGGCGAGGACTGTTCAGCGCAGAGACTCAGGTCCAGCTAAGGCAGGGGGTCTTCAAACCTGGCCCTTTTATGACTTGTGGACTTCAACTCCCAGAATTCCCTCAGCCAGTGGCCGTGCTTGTTGCTACCACTGCTAGGGATTCTGGGAACTGAAGTCCACACCTCTGGAAGAGTAGGGAGTTTAAAGACTCTTGGTTTAGGACAGGGGTCTTCAAACTTGGCCCTTTTATGACTTGTGGACTTCAACTCCCAGAATTCCTCAGCCAGAATTCTGGGAGTTGAAGTCCACAAGTCATAAAAAGGGCCAGGTGTTTGTTTGTTTTTTAAAACAAGTTTTATTAATTTCCCAATTTTACAGAAACCCAAATATTATAAGGAAGCAGCGTGGTGATTGGGGTGATCGATGATCCAATAACAAAATCTTTCATACCTGCCTCAGGCTGCGTCGTCAAAAGTTCCCTCTCTATTTCCCTTGATTACTGTACCACATTGAAATGAACACATCGCTAATTATAACTCGATCAGTTAAGGCAGTTGTCAATATATTTTAACACATCCTGATTTAAAATGTTACTTAATTTCAACTACAGTGTTCCAAATTAGCTTTAACATCCATAGTGTCTAGATTTCGGGTAGCCAGGTTGGAAGACCCCCTGAGCTAAGGATTCCCTTAAAGCAGCTTGGATCCTGCCTGGAGCACCTGCTGGACCTGGCAGATTTCGTAAGACACTTCACTGGGAACCGACGTCCTCTCCTGCAGGGCAACCCAGAAGGCTGGAGGGGAACAGGGGTTCTGCTCTGAACGGGAGGCCCCTTGGCCTGGGATCCCCCACAGCTGCCCTCTACCTGCTCCAGCTGCTCCTGGAGCCGCCCTTTCTCCTCCTGCAGGGCCAGCAGCTCCTGCTCCAGGGCCTCCTGGCTCTGCTCCACCGCCTGCAGGGAATGGCCCAGGCCTCGGCGCTCCGAGTCGAGCTCCAGCTTCTCCTGCAGCAAGCGGGCCAGGTCGTCCCGGAGGCAGGCCTTCTCCAGCTCCGCCTCCTGCTGCTTGCCCAGCAGACAAGCCTTCTCCTCCTCCAGCTGCCCAAAGGAGATGCCCAAGGCCGCTGTCAGGGATGGGCAGGTGGTGGTGCTGCTGATCCTCCCGCCCGCCCGTGGCATTTCCCAGGGAAAGAGACCGCCTCTTCTTGTCCCCACCCCTCCACCTGCCCCCTTCCCCTTAAGGCCACTGCGGTGCGTGGGACACTCCGCCGTGAGAGGGATCACCTCAGCAAAGGCTGCAGGCTCCGAGTTCGGGCTTCTGCGCGGCACGCGCAGGCGAGGGAGACTCGGGCATTGCTCAGCAGCAGTTGTGGAGACAAGGCAATCCTTTCCCCCCCCCCCCCCCGGCCAGACTCGCCCCTCACAACCCTAACCTGGATGAGAATCTGGTTCAGCTCCGTTTTGTCTTGTGCCAGCCCTTCGTTGAGGGCGCTCATTTTGGCCAGGGAATCGCGCACGGAGGCCTCCTCGGCCCTCAGCCGGTTCAGAGCGACTTCCAGCTCGGCCCGGCTGCCCTCGTTCTAGGTGGGAGAAAGGACACAAGGGTGGCAACAGGAGCCTCTCCAAAGCGGGGAGGCCACGACCAGCTCCAGGGCGAAGGGCTCCCTGGGGGTCGAGGCCGGGGCTCCGTTTGGTCCAGCCAAGGTGGGCCCAACACATCACCTGCCCCCTCCCTGGCCTGAACCTCCAGCGGGCACCTTGCCTTGGCTAGAGCTTCGGCTGCTTTGGCCTTCTCCTCTTCCAACACCTCCTTCTCCAGAGTCGCCTGGCTGAGGGCTTCCTTCGTCAGCACCAGCTCGTTCTTCAGGCTGGACTTGGTGGCCTCTAGGTGCTCCAGCTGCTTATGGCTGTCAGCAGGGCAAAGAGAGGAGGACCACGGCTGAACGCAGCAGGCTCTGAACGTCAGACAAGCCCAGAGGAGGGCAGAGCACAATCCCCCGGCCTTCGGGGCTTCTCCTGCCCAAACCAGGGGCTGTTGGGGCTCCTCTACAGTCTCCCTGCCCAGTGTCCCACCACTGGAGGGGGCCGAGCCCTGAACGAGGCCTCTCCGCCTCTGGCTGGGCAGGGGGCCTCCGACCCAGCCCCCCTCTACCTCTGTTCCACTTCCTTCCAGGCGCGCTCCCGATCCGTCAGCAGGTCTTCATTTTCCTCCTCCAAGGCGACGCGCTGGTGCTGGAGGTCGCTGCTGGTGAGCTGCAGTTTCTCCTTCTCTTGACGCACCTCTTCCAGTTCCTGCTCCACAGCCCGGAGGCTCTTCTCCAAGGACAGCTTCTCGCTGATGGGGGGGGGGGGGGGAGAAGACAACCACAGCCTTGTGGGGTGCAGCAGGGAAGAGAGCCCAAGGCAGCTCTGGCCTTCCTGAGGCCTCTCAAAAGCAGAGGAAGACCAGGCTGGCCACCAGCAGCCCTGTTTCTGAGCCGTTTGCCGATGCCTTTGCTTTGTAAGTCCGGGGGACTTACGGCCTCTGGAAGCCGCTGAAGGCTAAATTACGCGTTTAATGAAGTGGGTGCCACCACGGGCTTCAGCAGTAATTAGCTACCAAAGTAATAAAGCAAAGTAATTTAACTAGACCAGGGGTAGGCAACCTGGGCTCTTTTATGACTCATGGACTTCAACTCCCAGCATTCCTGAGCCAGCATGGCTCAGCTTGGAAACCTCTCCCTTTCCCCTCAGCATGGCTGGCTCAGGAATTCTGGGAGTTGAAGTCCACGAGTCCTAAAAGAGCCAAGGTTGCCTGCCCCTGCCCTAGACCCACTTGAGAGCAAATTGTAGCATTTGGGTCATTTTGGGTCATTTTCTCTGTCCGAATTTACAGACTGGTGGAAGTTTAGGGAAGCAAAGGGAATAGAACCAGCTCCTCCAAGAGCCTTCAGTCCATATGCCTCTGCTTTACCCGACAAAGCAGAAACGCCGAGCACGGGTGCCGGCCCTGAACGAGGCTCCCCACAGCTCACCCAGAAAGACAGAGCGGGCCTCTCCCGCCCCACCCCACCGAGCCCCTCTGTTCCCACCAAACCTTTGGGCAGTTTGGGGACGCCAGACTTCTCCTCTTACCCGCCCAGTAACTCGACCGCCGACCGGAAGTGGCTGGCATCCCGGCCTGCCTCCTCCCTGGCCCGAGCCAGACTCTCCACCTCACTTTGCAGCTGCAGGACGGTCTGCTCCAGAGATCGCCGCTCGTGGTTATTCTCGGCCAGCTGCCTCTTCAGGGAAGACGTCAGCTCTTGAGCGGCCTCCTGTTTTCCCCGGAGTTCCTGGGGGCGATAAGAAGCTAAGCCACGTGTTGGGGCAGACCAGGAGGAAGTGTTCGCTCCCATTCCCCCCCCCCCCGCCATGTGCACGCTCCATGCCAAGGAAAGCAGACTCCAGTCGATGCAGAAAACTGCAGGAAAACTCATCTACGCTGCCCGGCCTGTCCCAGGGGGTTGGAGAATAGCCCCAGGGTGGGATTCATCTTCTTTTTATTTATTTTTTTAAACAAGTTTTATTAATTTTTCAATTTTTGACATCCAAGTGCTTAGGAAACAACGTGGTGATGGGGTAATCAATTATCCAATAACAAAGTCATACATATATACCTCAGCTTAACTCCCTACAGGTCCCCTTCTCTATTTCCCTTAATTAATATAACGTATTAAAAGTTAATACATTTTTAAATGGAGCTCAATCAATCAATACATTTATCAATGACATTTTGCTTATTCATCTTCTTTCTAGAAGCTTTCTCACCCCCCATGGCTGGAGGTTGGCCCAAAGCAGATTAAGTCTTGGGGAAGCAGAAGAATAAGGATGTCAACGCTGTTAATATAGGATATTATTGCTTTGACAAGATATGTAGAACTGTCTGGTATTTTTAGAGTTAATTCAGAAGGCAGAAACGGAAGGAGGAAAGCCCGGGAAAGAAACGAAAGTAAATCTTTGGCCTCCAGCCTAATTGGAAGACGTAATTCATGACTGTCAAATAAGGGAGGGGTGTAGCAAGTAAAGAAAGACGGCCAGCCAGAGAAATTCAGTTTCTGGCATCAATCCATGTAAGTGCCAAGGTTATTGCTTTGACACAGAAATCACAACAGAAAAATGGGGAAAATGTGTGTGTGAGATCCAGAAGAATGGTCTTCTTGCCTTCTCCTGCCCACCCAAAACCAACCTGGTCTTCTGCCACCCAGAGAAACTCTGTGGCAGGAGGAGGGGGCCTTCCCAGGAGAGCAGCAGGGGGGGGTGTTGGGCCACCCCCAGCATCTCCTCTCAAGCTTCCAGCGGAGAAAGGAGCAGGACGCTCTCCCGGCCCCAGGTCCCATCCCCGCCTTTATTTTGCCGCCCGTCTCGTTTCGAAGCGACTCTGGGTGGCTCGCAGCACAGAAACGTTGAACGTCGTCGGGCAGGACACGTTCCCAACGCGATAAAAATGAAAAGTTTCGTTTAAAATGGCCTTTTTTTTTTTTTGCCTGCCGGGGGATCGCCGCCCCTCCCTCACCTGCAGCTGCAGCTGGCGTTTCTGCAGGGCAGACTGCACCAGGCCCAGGGTGGAGGCGGCGAAGGCGGGGGAGAGGCTGCGTCGAGGCGAGGACCCCCGCAGGGGAGAGGACAAGGCCCGCAGGCCCGTGCCGTTGCTGGCCGAAACGTCGGCGTGCGAGTCGGACGGCGGGAGGTGACTGGCGCCTTCGGTGTCCAAGATCGCCGCCTGAGGGAGGGGCCAGAGGAAAGACCCCCATCGGAATGCAGGAAAGCCCCTCGCTTGCCTGCCCCCTGCAGAGACCAGATGTGAGCCGTTTCCAAGAACTTGGGGGGGGGATGCGCCTGGAAGGCGGTACCTGGGCAATCTCTCGCAGCGCCTGGTGTAGCTTCTCAGCATCCCTCCTCAGGGCTTCCACCTCCACCGCCTGCTCCTGCGCACGGGAGGCTTCCTGCAGCAGTTAAGGGCAGTTGGGGAGGCAGCCCTGCCTGACTGTTCCCAGTCTGCCTCTCCTCTCCCTCCTCCCCGTGTCCCACCGCGTCCTCCGTGGCCGTTTCCCACCGCGTCCTTCCCCCGGGGCCAGCCTCCTGCCTCCGCTTCTCACCCAAGTCTCCAGCTTGTGGGTCAAGCCTTCAATCGTCCTGCCCTTCTCCAGGTTCTGCCCTTTCAGACGCTCCAGGCCTGAGAGGGCTTCGCTGAGCCTGAGGCCGGAAGAAAGCCCCCAAGTCAGTCTTGCCCAGCTCCAAAGAGCGGACCCAATTTCAGAGCAGGTCCTGTCTCTGATCCTCCCCCCCCCTTAAGCCCACCTGGTGCTCAGCTCCACCTTCTCCGTGTCACACCGGACCTGCAGCTGGATCACGTCCCTGACCTTGTCCTCCAGCTGAGCTGTCAGCAGCCCCTGCTTTTCCACTGCTGCGCTGGCGCTGCTCTCCGACAGGTGAAGGCGGCCGCTCAGGTTCAGGCAGGTGGCGTGCACCGCGCGGCCCGTCTGGGACAGCTCGCCCTTCAGCTCCGAGAGGTCCCTACAGGAGGAAGCGGAACCTTTGCATGGCAGAGACAGAAGAAGGGCTCCCGTTAAAAGCGCTCCCGGGAGGTAGGTGCAGGAGTGAGCGTGAGGCTGCCGCTCTTGGGCCCCCTAATCGCTCAAGGTGCTTTGCGATTCAGGCAAGCGCAAGGAAAGCAGAACTTTGGGAGCGGGGAACCAAGCCGGACCTGTTCTGTCCCAGCCTACGTGAGTCCTTGTTATGCTCACAAGGAGAAACCCTTCTTCCAACAAGCAGGCAGGAAATCACAAGAAAACCAACCCCTTTTATTATTCAATGTCCAAGTCAAACAAACACAGTCCACAGAAACTCGATCAACACGAATGGTTGCCTTTGGCAACCAGCACCTCCCACACCTTCCCTTTTATTATGCAGCCAAGGCGTGGCTTCCTCATGCCTTCTCCTTTGCCTTTGGAGCCGCCCCATTGCATCCCTCTGTCCTACTCTCTTTTCTTGCCGGCGCTTTCGTGCATCCGGGATATCTCCCAGCTTTGAGTCATCACTGTCCAACTCAAGACTCCCAACACAGCTGTGTCTCAGCCTGAGCGCGAGTAGAGGGGCCAGGCTCCTCGTCAGACTGTAAATCTCGGAGCTCCTCAGAGCCTTCCTCTGACTCTGATGTCCCTCCAGGCCCCCCCCACCTCCTCCTCCGATTCCTCAGACTCAGCTGCCGGGTCCACCGGCTTGCGAGGAATCGCAACAGAACCGCCTGGCCTTCTCAGCGGCATGGGGAGAACAAGAGTGGAAGAAATCTCGTGCCGAAACAGTCACGCCAGCGCAGCGCAGCCCAGAAGCGGCGCAAAAGTCTCTTAGGGGCAAACGGAGGCTGAACATAATATAGACACGTCTGAATGTGCTTGCTTGGGAAAAGGCCCCCTTAGCTTTGGGAAGTCAGCTGCCCTGCAGAACACTCGGCTCCCGAAGGGTCTCTCGCTTGGCTGATTCCAGTTTAAAACTCGCAGCTGCCTACCCCCCCTTTAGTCCCAACACTAACCTTTCCGTCAGGCTCTTCGTTTCGCTGAAGTGCCTCCTGAGGCTGACCACTCGCCGCCAGAGGGTGAGCAGCCGGCTGTGCTCACTGCTGAAATAATCGTTGAATGACTGACGAGAGAGAAAGAGAAAGAGAGAGAGAGAGAGAGAAGAGGAGGAGGACAGCTCCTACTGACTTCTGCAGGGACTCCGACTTCTGCCTCGGTCCCCAACAACAGGAACCTCTTGGGTGCATCCCCAACTTGGTCAAGCTGTTGCCCAGCTTATTCAATCTGGAATGAATTCTTTCCCCCCCACCACCACCACACACACACACACACACACACTTCCTGTCCATGCAGGTCTGCAGCCCCAAACCTCTTCCTCTCGCCTCCACTCGGCCTCTCGCTGTTGCAGCTCCTCTCGGGCTTTCGTCCAGTCCATGGTCAGCTTTCGGATGTCCTCGCTGAGGGCCTGGTTGGCCACGTTGGCTTGCTCCAGCTGTTCCCTCAGCATGGCGTTGACCTGGGCCAAACTGGCACTCCTGACGGTGAGAGAGGAAAGGGCCTCATGGCCAAAGCCCCCAGTGAGACGAGGAAAAGTTCGCCCCACTTCTTCTGGGGGGGGGGGGTGCCGGAGGCAGTCCAAGACAAAGCGGGCACACGCCAGGGAGTCAGACTGAGGACCGCGACGGAGAAGGGGGCAGCCGTAGCTTCGTCTTCAGCCTCACCTTTGCTGCTCTTCTTCTAAATGGATCAGAGCGTTTTCCAGGTGGTTGCTGTGATCTTCGTCGTGACACAGATGCGACTCAGACACGTCTAAGTGGCCCTGAGGGGTTCGGGTGGCAGAGAACAAAAGGAAGAATGAGGTCCTGCCAGGGTTCAGCTGAGGTTCTTCTAAGGGAGCCACTTTTTTTGGGAACATCTGCTTAAAGCCCGGCCACTTCTCCCTTCAGCACAAAATCCGTGACCAGATCACTTATTAGGTTGGAAAAAGTTCCCCTCAGCCTGAGATCCCAATTCCTGGGGAAAAGTGGCTTCAGCCAAAGAGGATGGAGGTTTTCCTTCCTCTCTGGGCGGCCACTGCATGGCCGAGACTTGGGAGCTCCCAGGGTCCTTTGGGAAAGCTTTAAATCTTGATCAGCTTCAAGCTCAAGACAGGAAAATCGCTTTGCAACCATCCTTGGGCCCTCCGTTCACACTGCTGCTTCTGAAGGACTTGTGTCTGTCGCGAGAGCTGGGTGCCGTTGGGCTACGAGATTAACCCGCCCCAAGGCAGAGAAAGTGGGCCAACGGAGGTAGCGACAGCGGAGGACTTCAACACTGTGAAGAAATTATCCTGACAGAGAGATGGAGGGCTGCCTCCACAATTCACACACAGCCCTGAAGCCCACATGGAGTTCTGTGCACTGGGCAGCCGGTGCCAGCTGCAAAAACAGCGCAACGTAAGCAGCCCCCCGCGGCCCAGTGGGCTTGCCCTGGCCTGCTACACCGCCCCTCACCGCAAGCTGCTGATGCTCCAGCTCTGTGGATTTCTCCAGCAGCTGTTGCTCTTGTTCCCCACATTTCTTCTTATACTGCAAAACCTAGAAGGGAAGGAAAAGAAAATTGGGCTGAGCAGATGCAACTGCAGCTACTGGTCCAACAGAGCCATGCTTTTTGCAGAGAGAATAGCAGGCAGAATAGCATTCTGGCTATTGCTGGCTTCCAAAGACAGGACAGATCTTCTTGAAGGAAAAGCTAGCTCGGTCTTGGCAATGCCAGGGTTAACTTCACCCTGGCCGAAGGGCAATAGTGGCTTCAATTTAAAGAGGGGCGCCTTTTTTCCTCCACCTAAAGAAACCTGAGGAATTGTAGTGGGAGAATTCCTCCAGAAATGTGGCCTTTCTAAGTATCACCTACCAGGAGACTCAACGAAGACTTAAAAAGTTCCTGGTAGCGTAAGCCGAGAGGAAAAATCCTTGCAGGCCACCGAAACTTCACTCTGTGATCGGACTCAGGTGAACTGGAATCCAGAGCCCTGACCCAGCCCAGAGGCAGGGAAGTGCCTGGCAATCAAGAGAGCTACTACTGCGACACACACACCCCTTACCAATGAGCCTGGAGCAGCTGGAGGCGCGCAGGAGGCTTTTCCGGCGGTTGCCCAACCCACCTTAGCTTGCAGCTTCTGCACCAGCTGCGCCTGCCGCTGCTGCCCCTCCTGGTAGGCCTGAAGTTTGCGCTTGTAGGACCCCTGGTCCTCCTCCAGGCGCCGGCGCAGCTCGACGTTCTGCTTGGCCAGGCTCTTGTTCTCCAGGCTGTCTGGCTCTCCCGTCTCCAGACGCAACGCGTCCTCCAGCTGAGACAAAGCACAAGCCATTGGAAACTATCTCCTCAAATATTGGAACACTGCTATCATTTCACCCCTGGTCCTTCTCTTCACTAGACTGGCCATGCTTGTAACCGTTCTTCATATATTTTAGCATCCAGGCCTTTAATCATCTTTGTTGCTCTTCTCTGCAGTTTCTAGTCTCAGCATATTTTTTATAGTGTAGTGACCAAAACTGGATGCAATATTCCAGGTGGGACCTTACTAAGGCTTTAGAGAGCGGTACTAGTACTTCATGTGGTCTTGATTCAATTCCTCTGTTAATGCAGTTTAGGATTGCATTGGTTTTGGCTGCTGGCTCATATTTGATTGTCCACTAGGACTTTAAGATCCCTCTTGGTCCATTCTCATTCTCTCCTCTCCTATTTCCATATTCTATTCTATTCTATTCTATTCTATTCTATTCTATTCTATTCTATTCTATTCTATTCTATTCTATTCTTTATTTATTCTATTCTATTCTAATCTAATCTAATTTTTCATTCCACTATTCTATTCTATTCTTTCCATATTCTATTCTATTCAATTCTATTCTATTCTAATTTTTCATTCCACTATTCTATGCTATTCTATTCTAATTTTTCATTCCACTATTCTATTCTATTCTTCTATTCTATCCTATTCAATTCTGCATTCTATTCTATTCTATTCTTCATTCCTCCTATTATTCTATTCTATTTCTAGTCTATTACTATTCCATTACTATTAGTATTACTATTCCTACTCTATTCTATTCCTATTGTATTCCTATTCCTATCCCTGTTTATTCCTACTTTATTCTATTCTACTCTACATACTCTACTCTATCCATGTATGCGTACATACATATGCATATATACATATATGTACATATACATAAACACAAATATAAACATTACACATACACGTGTGTGCGTGTGTGTATATAGTGTACAATATAAACATATTGTTTTGTTGTTGTTGTTAGTTGCGAAGTCGTGTCCAACCCATCACGACCCCACAGACAACGTTCCTCCAGGCCTTCCTGTCCTCTACCGTCTTCTGGAGTCCATTTAAGCTCACGCCTACTGCTTCAGGGACTCCATCCAGCCACCTCATTCTCTGTCGTCCCCTTCTTCTCTTGCCCTCTATCTTTCCCAGCATTAGGCTCTTCTCCAGTGAGTCCTTCCTTCTCATTAGGTGGCCAAAGTACTTGAGTTTCAACTTCAGGATCTGGCCTTCTAAAGAGCAATCGGGGATTGATCTCCTCTAGGACTGACCGGTTTGATCGCCTTTGATCGATCCAAGGGACTCGCAGGAGTCTTCTCCAGCACCATAGTTCAAAGGCCTCCATTCTTTGGCGCTCAGCCTTTCTTACGGTCCAACTTTTGCAGCCATACATTGCAACTGGGAAAACCATGGCCTTGACTATACGCACTTTTGTTGGCAGGGTGATGTCTCTGCTTTTTAGTGTGCTGTCTAGATTTGCCATAGCTTTCCTCCCCAGGAGCAAGCGTCTTTTAATTTCTTGGCTGCCGTCCCCATCTGTGGTGATCTTGGGAGCCCAGGAAGGTAAAATCTGTCACTGCCTCCATTTCTTCCCCATCTATTTGCCAGGAATTGAGAGGGCCGGATGCCACGATCTTGGTTTTCTTAGTGTTGAGTTTCAAGCCAACTTTTGCACATATTGTTTCTATTGTTTAATACAAGGGACCCTCCTGGAAGGCACATTCCAGGCCAGGAACAAAAAAAGATGGGAGGAGCTAAAGGCCCTATTGTGGAAACCTGCTTGGCATAAAAAGAAAGCTAGAATTAGGTTTAAAAATGAGTGTTAAAACTTTATTTGATGGGTAAAATGGTTTTTAGAGACTTTAAGTGAGCTAATATTTTTGAGATTTTTAAGGTTTAAGATTTAGTCTGATTAATATTGATCTGAATTATGGATTTGATTATGGCTTGGAATGGCAACTATGGAAAACTGGAAAAGTTAAAACTAAAGAAGTTGTATTGAGATTGGTGAAATATTAATGATATTTTTACTTGCAATGATTGAAGAATGGATTGACTTATAAAAATGTTTGATAGTATAGGAAATAGAATATAGTGGAGAAATTTTAAAATATACATATATATAATAGCTATATGTTTTAACTTAGAAATAATTAGAAATAACTTAAGTTAATGTAAAATGGTTTAAAAACCTAAAGTTATATTCGTTTATAAAATATGTATGTGAAATAGAATAAGAGATAGAATTTAATTGAGAAATATAAAGTGAATATTTGGAGTAATATGGTCTGTATTATATGGATACCCGAATTGTATACTATATGTCTATGTAATGCCAATTGGAATATGTTAATAGTTAATTAAGCTCGAAATGGGTGGAAATATTGATAGTTTTTTTGTTTGTTTTTTTGATTGATAAAATAGAGAGGGAAATTTTAAAGAAGTAACCTAAATTGTTTATGTATGATTATATGTTTTATTTTGTTTTATGGAGTGCCCTATCTCCACGATGAGTCCTAAGCACTTGGCTGTAAAATTAAAAAAAATCAATAAAACTTGTTATATATATAAAAAAAACGCTTGTCAGGTTGGTGTGTGTGTGAGAGAGACCCCCTTCCCCCCCCCCCCCCCCAGCAGCAGAGTCTCCTCAGGGCGAGGGTCAGCCGGCTGCCCTCACCCTCTTCCCCCCTCCCCCCCCCCCCGCGCGAGCCCCCCCCCTACCCTCTCGCTGAGGGCGCTGTACTTGATGGCCAGCTCATCGCGCTCGGCTCGGCTCTGGGCCAGCAGGTCCTCCACGCGGGACAGCTCCTGCTGGAGGAGGCGGTTCTCCTCCTGCACGGAGAGCAGCGACGACGACATCTCGCCTGCGGGGAGACGCGCGCCATCCAGGTCAGCCCGGGCACTACAACTCCCGGCATGCCCCGCGCCCGCTTCGGCTCCTTCCCGACGGCCTCCCGCCGAGGGCTCACCCGCTTTCTTCTTCCGAGCCGGGGGTTACGCCTCCGCGGCAGCTTTCCCGGGCGGCCCGAAGCCCTTTCCGCCCTTACCCCGGTTGCCTCAGAGCCGGAGGAAAAGGGCGCGAGAGTCGCCGCCGCCTGAAAGGCCTTTCCCCCGCCCCCCCACTCACACCGCCGGTTGCTATGGCGCCGGGCGAGGGAGAGAGGCGGGGCGTGCTGACGTGCGAAGGCGTTTGACGACGGCGGCCGCCCGAGGCCATTCTGGCTCACCCGCGCTGCCCGACCCCGCCCCCGGCTGTCAATCAAGGCACTGCGAGACCGAGTGGCGAAAAAGGGTTTTATTTCGGATACGGAGCGCAGGAGAGAAAAGACGCGCGTCGGACCCAACAGGAGATCCGGGAAGAGGAAACGCCCCGCGGAGGCAGCGGGCGGAGTTCCCTCCAAAGGCAGCCGGCGGGAAGGCGAGGCGTCCCCGGGCCGCTTTCTAACGCAGGGGTCTTCAAACCTGGCCCTTTTGTGACTTGTGGACTTCAACTCCCAGAATTCCTCAGCCAGAACTCTGGGAGTTGAAGTCCATAAGTCATAAAAGGGCCAGGTTTGAAGACCCCTGTTCTAACATTTTGTGCTCTGACCCTATAACACAACATTGTTGGTGGTCTCCAATCCCTGGAGGAGTCGGCACAGCCCCCCCCCCCAAAGTACATTGCTTCTCTTGGGAAGGAAGAGAGGCAGAAGATCAGGCGGGAAAATGTCCACTTCACAAGCAGCAGGCTGGCCTCTGAACCATTGCAGCCCTCTGCACACACAACAACAACACACCCACACACCTCTGCAAAAGTCCCAGTGCTGGTGGAAGAGAGAGAGAGCGAGAGAGAGACGATTGGCAAGGAGCCCTCCTTTGCCTTGCCAAAAGGTCCGAAGCCAAAGTCAAACCCATCCAGGCAGAGGATCTGTTGGAGAGCCAGCGGGGCACGGCCCATCTCCCGGTCTCTGGGCTACCAAAGGGCCCCTCCTCGGCCTCTGGGCTTCCCCCTCGGCTTCAGAACTGGACCCAGTCTGAGTTCTGCTGAGGCTGAGTGCCGGACCTAAGAGAAGACAAAGACAGACACGGCCCTTGAGTGGCAGACTTTCCCCGGCACCTGCTGGAACCAGAAGCCACACCGGCGGGGGGGGGGGGGTGGTTCATTTTTTGGGGCATAGATTTGCACACTGGCTGAGGAATTCTGGGAGTTGAAGTCCACAAGTCATCAAAGGGCCCAGTTGGAAGACCCCTGTCTTAAATCTAACAAACAAAATGGAGGCTGGCTGAGGAATTCTGGGAGTTGAAGTCCACAAGTCATAAAAGGGCCAAGTTTGAAGACCCCTGATCTAGGCTATATTACAAAAAAAAAAGGGGGGGGGACAGAAATGCTAAATTTTTCATGGTACAGGACTTCCAAGACAATTCTCCACGGCATGGACACGACAGATTTGCTTCCTATTGGAAGAGAGATAATGTGCTGGGGAACGCGGGTCAGCAGGCCTTTCCCAAAACGTGACAAAAGGGGCATCTCCTCACCCAGCAGCTTTGGTGAAATCTCCCCAGATGTCTGCAGAAGCTTCTCTCGTAGAACTTGGCGGCTGTGAGGGCCGAGGCCCAGCAACATCTGCTGGCAAACAAAGCGTGGGGAGAAGAAGAGGTTAGCTTTGTCTTTCCCATTTCCAGATGTTCCTCGCAGAAAGCCCTTTTGCCTGAGCTAGCAAGGGAAGTCCGTTTCCTTAAAAAGACCTTTGCACAACGGATGCACCCGCTAAGGGACTGCCTAGATGAGGAGCAAAAATGAGGCCTGTGGTCCTCAGGGTGGGTGCGGAAGGCTGATCCCGCCTACCACTAGCCAGCTCAAGCGGTCTCAAAGCAGAAGCTCCCTTTTCCAGTTTGGTGTAAAAGCGAATCCCTTCTCCCATGAGGAGCCACACGGACCTGTTTGGACTGCATCTGCTGAGGTTCCCGGAAGAGGCAAGGGAAGCTGATCTCCAAGTGTGGGGAAGACAGGGGTCTTTCCCCCTGGAGGGGGGGGAAGAAGGGGGAGTCCTGTGAAGTCACCAGTGTGCGGCCTATTTCCCGGGGCGCCATCCTTTTTTTTCATGTTCTGTAGGAAGACCAAAAAACTTTCATGCACACTTGGGAGGCTTCCCACTTGAGGGCAGAAGTTAGCCCGAGGAGGGAGGATTCGCCCTTCCCCAAGCATCGGGCTTCAGGTTCCGCTTCCCTTCCCCCTGACTCAAACATGGCAGGAACCACCCAATGAGCCGACAGAGGGCCACTGCCTTATAACTGCAGCTGAGTGCACCTCCCTTGCTTCGACAACACCCAAGGCCTTCCTCACCGCAATGTTGAGTTTGATGGTCTGTCCCTCCTTGAAGCCCAGGTCAAGTTTGGGCGCCTGGACTGGGTTTTGGGCTTCTTTGGCTAACTCGACCTGTTGCTTGACCCATCTGCAGAGAGAGAGAGAGAGACAGAAAGAAAAGCATTTCCTGGTAGAGAGCAGGAAAAGATGCGGGCAGAAGCGGTAAAGGAAGTCTTTCCCCCTTGAAGAGGCCAGCTACTTAAGACAGGCGTTTCTATTCCATGTAGCAAAGGTGGCTTTCCAAATCTGTATTTCCCTCTAGAGCAGGAAACAAGGGGTGAGGAAACAACCAGTGATGGGATCTGTGCCCCTCCCCCACTGATGCTTTAGATCTTGTTCGGCCATTTGGCCCAGATATGGCTCTTGAACACCTGAAGGCAAGGAGGAGAACTGGGGGATTTTCCATGGTTTCCCCATCCCTCTAGAACAGCCTTCCCCTGCAGATTCAGAAGGCGCTCTCCCAAACGACGTCTGGCAAAGCTGTTAAAATGGAGCCATTCTGCCAAGATTGCAGATTGACCAGGAAGGGAGCACGTGCCATCTTGGAGGTGGTTATTGTATTAGAACAGGGGTCTTCAAACTTGGCCCTTTTATGACTTGTGGACTTCAACTCCCAGAATTCCTCAGCCAGGCTGAGGAATTCTGGGAGTTGAAGTCCACAAGTCATAAAAGGGCCAAGTTTGAAGACCCCTGTATTAGAAGATCCCACCTCCACTCTATTGTATATGCCCCTGCTACCTTAGCTATTTCCTCTTCATTTTTAATATATATATTTTTATATATTTAATATATTTATTCTCTCACTGTCTTGATCTTTTACATTGTTTTAGCAGGTTTCAAATCTCCCAGAGCTGCACGACAGCAAGATGGGCAGCGAATCAATGTAATACATGATATAAATAAAGGTTGTTAATGTTGTTCCCAGATGCCAGGTTTTTGCCAGGTTTTGAGTGGCGGGTGCACGTCAAGGAGGGTCAGCGGTGATTAGTCATGGCTAGACCGCTCCGCCGCTTTCCCTTCCTGGGAAAAGGGCCTCCAGCAGAGTCCTGGCACCAAGGGAAGGGTGCTCACTTGAAATGATCCTGCAGGGCCACATTGAAGTCAAAAGCATCACCTCGGTCAACAAAGCCAATTCCGATGAATGCGCGGCGCCCTGCAAGGGAAACTAGGCTCAGGAAGGTGGTGGAAGGTCACTGGCTGTGGGTCAGCCCACCGGGAAGCCTGAAACAAAGACCTCAGGAAGGCAAGTCACGCACACCAGATTGCCACAGAGCCACCCTTCTCCACATAGGCTGGTGACCTGCTGAGAAGCCACAAACCCACTAGGACGGGGTGCCGAGAGTTCAACCTCCATTCTCACAGTTCGTATCTGCTAGGATGGGCCGTAGCCACACAGGTGCCCAGGTAGCTGGTTAACAGAGGGTTACTGTGGATAGTAAAGAAGATTTGACCTATCAAACAAGGAGAGGCTTTGAGAAAGGAGGGCCAAGCGGAAACTCAGACTCGAGAACCAAGAACATTTGCAGAAGAGCCCAGGTTGGGGAGCAGCCTGATAGAAAAAGGGGAAGCGGATGGCCCCGGGACGGGCTGCCCACAGCCTTGCACGCAACTTAAGGAAGAAAACAAGAGTTAAGAGCATTCACCAGGTTCGCTTAGAATGGTTTCTGCCATTTTTCCTAGCACCGGGCAAGTCTCCACCATCAGCACCAAGGACAGAGCTTGGATGCCACAGACGAGAGGCCGCGTTCCCGGTAAAAATTAAAATCACAAAGACAGGATCCGCCCCCCTCCCCCAAGAGGGCAGGACCCAAACCATCCCATCCGTACCATTCCCATCTTCGATCCGGAGCACAAAGTACCGGCTGGAGTCGGTCACACCCTCCACGGCAATGCCAGGAAACTGGTCCACCGAGGCCTGGGCGAAAAGCTCTCCTGGGGGAGGAAGGAGTGCCAGGTAGGCAGCTGGCTCTGGAAGGGCCCACCGGAGCCCTTCGGCAACGCCCTCCGGAGAGCCCCGCAGCCCCCCGGGCGGCTCCGTCGGCCCCTTACCCGAGTTCTTGTCCTCCAGCTTAATGAAGGCCACGCTGCCCCGGGCTGTGATGCGCATTCGGCCGCTCCAGGCCGGCTGGTCCAGCTGCCACTCCGCGGCACTAGCGGCGGGAGGAAAAGCCAAGCTAGCCCGGCCCGCCAGCGCCGCCCCCAGCCCTGCCGAGCCGCCCCCGACCGGTTCCCCGCTATCCGCTCTGCCGGGTGCAGGAGGAGGAGGCCTCTCTGCGCATGCCCAGCACCTGGCAGCGGCACCGGGAGCCGGTTAGGTCAGCCAGGGGATGATGGGACTGGCGATCCCGCACCGCCCACCAGGGCAAAGCGACGCTCAGCCGCCGGGGAGACTCACCGGTAGCCGCGGTTGGAGGCGCGCGGGGGCACGCGGTAGACGTGGACCTCCGGCTTGACGCACAAGACGGACTCGTACTCTTCGCCTTCCGCCATCTTCGCCCCCCGGAAAGCTGGGCTCTTCCGGGCATGCGCAGCAGCCTTCTCTGCTCGGCGACACCCGTCGTCACTTCCTGCCCGCAGGGGGAAACAGGAAGCCCCGAGGCGGGCTAGACCGCCGCCTCCCCTTAAAAGGCCGCTACCGCCCAGAGCGCCTTTATGGCTTAAAGCGGCTCTAGCGCCCCCTGGCGGGCCCGCGCGGATTGCAGCGACGCCCGCCCTGGGCAATAAGCAGGAGGAACACCTTGAAAAGTTAAACGCGTTTTATTTAAAATGCAGCGTATAAATCTTTCACCCGCGTAAGGGCAGCCCGTGCGAGCTCTGGCCTGGCAGAGCAGCTCCCCGAGGGGCTTTAGCGCCGATTCCTGCACCCTCCCCCCAACGCGAAGCCCTCCCTGCTAGACTCCCCCCCCAACTCCTTCCCCCCGAAGGGCGCCGCTTCCCGCCCCCCCGATTAGGTCACTGGGGGGGGGTCTTTGCCTTCCCCATGATGCCCCCCCTCCCGGGATGCAGCCTCGGGAGCCGAAAGGCCAGGGGTCTTCAAAGTTGGCCCTTTGATGACTTGTGGACTTCAACTCCCAGAATTCCTCAGCCAGCGTGAATCCTGGGAGTTGAAGTCCACAAAGTCATCAAAGGGCCAACTTTGAAGACCCCTGCAAAAGGCCAAGTCCTGGGTCAGCAGGAACAGCCACTGGGAAAGGCCGGTGCTTGCCTGGACGTCCTTCTGCCGTGGGAAAAATGGCTCTTTCCGTCTAACATCCGAAAGCAGGGACAACAGAGGGCAAGAACTGTCCCCAAAGGAGGCCAGCTCTGGGGAAAGAAGGGGAGAAGCAGCCCCCGGCAGTGGCCGTTTCAAGCAAAAATGGGGGAAAGGCCAAGCCGGAAGGATCCGCAAAGCAAATGGGGGAGGCAGGGATGCAAAGACAGGAGAACACACTGGAGGGCCAGCCAGGTTTTTTTCGCGTTTTTGTACACAGGTAGTTTTATTTCTATTATTACTCTTTTGACCAGTTTACTTCCTTTTGCAGTATTTTGGTACGCGCCCTGTGTTGATGTACAAAGAGACACCCTTCCAGCGCACACCCTCCCCACACACACACACAGACACACAGAGACACTTACACGTTCCTGCACGGCCCACTGCCGACCGAGGTTTTCCTTCTCTTCCAGCAGAAGAGGAGAGGACTTTTTAAGTGTGGGATTCCCTTGACAAACCACAGAGGTGTCCCTTTTCTACACCGGTTCTGTCCTTCCAAAACCAGACAGCGAAACCAAAAGGCAGACTTGGGAAACACAGTGAAGCGAGCTAGCCCAGGCACCTGGAAGTGGTGGGGGAGGGAGGGAGGGCCCCCCTCCCTCAATATGGCTGCTAGTGAGCAAAGCCCCAGCTGGTCTGACACTTGGCGGGTCTCCTAACCAGCCCTTCGAGTGTCTTTTGTCTGACCACCTGGGAAAAAGCTAAGAGTATTGCTTTGGGGCCCACAAGCCACGAAGTGACCCTCCGTCACTGCAAATCCATTCTTCCCAGGCCACCTTGAAAAACGGTTCTACGCCATCGGACCTGTTGTTTTGAGCCGTTTGTGACCCGTCCCATTTTGAGAGGGAAGGAAATCTGATCTCCTGCCCTTTCTCAGGTCCGAACCTTGCTTTCCCCCCACCCACCCACCCACTTCTTTGCCTTCCAGATAGCAGACTGATCAAGAACAAGCGGGCCTAACGCCTCACCGCTCGGGGCCCCCGGCTGGCCCGACGTCCGTGGCCAGCACAAGCAACAGTTGGCCCGCCGCCCGTTTCTTCCCAAGAACCCGGCAGGACAAGATGGGAGACAGGAACTACTCTATTCCTAGCTCAGAGTCCTAGTGGCAAAAAGCAGGGCTCCCCCCCATCTTTGTCTGGAAGCAGCACCAGGAGGCGAAGGGAGTGCTGGTGAAGACTGGGAGGGCAGGGCCATCCCTCCTGCCCCCAAGGCAGAGGAGGGGCCCCCAGCTTGTCCCACAGAGGCAGAGACGCAGGGGACCCTGCCGGCTCACGAAGTGGCCCGGTGGAAAGACGGGCCGGGGGCGCCCTCCGTTCGTTCACTCCGAAGCGGCGGCGACGAGCGGGAAGAGCAAGAGGCTGCCCGCCGCCACTTTCCCCCAACTGCCCCTTCCTTTCGGAACACTAGCAACTACCGTTTCTCAGATAAACAAGTTACACAGCTAACACACCCCTTTTCTTCTTCCCATGCGTGAGGCTCCAGTGCCGTCCCGTCCCCCCCCAAAGCAAACGATCAAACCTTGGTGTGTACACCTTCCGCCCACCCGCCCCCGTCTGCACCTTGCTCCGAGTGTAACACGCACCGACATGCACATGTTGAGAAGCAGAGCCCTCCCCTCCCCCCTCCTGCTTCCGATCTCAGAGGGAGCCAACGGGAGAAGTCATTCCTTTGCCGGGGGGGGCTGGCTTCAGCGGGCAGCAAGTTGTGGCAACCCGGCCCCCTGGAAGAGAAGCCTGCCCCTCCCTCGGTGCACCTTCCTTGGCATGTCAATACTACGGGGAGGCGCAGCAGGAGTCCCAGTGCCTGGGCTGAGGGTCACAAGAGGCAAAGAGCCAAGGAGATGCTTAGGGCAAGTCCCGCCCCTATGGCTCAGGTCCATTGGTCTGCTGAGGAGGGGGAGCACCTTGCTTTCATACTGGCTGGTCAGCCAGCCAAGCCTATCTGCGTTGCTTGAAGCCCTGCGAACCGTCGGGGCCCAGCGGCTGCCTGATCACATTGCTGGGCTGCCTGGATTCTTCCGGCTGGGAGATCCTTGTGGGCCTGAGGGAGGAGGGGAAGAACACTCAGTCCGGCTAAAAGCTGCCCCCACCCCCCGGCCGGTAGTCGGAAGGAGAGACTAAGAGGAAGAGGATATAGGCGGTCCAGCTTGTGGGCGAGAAGCCCCCAAGGAGAAGGCACATGAGGAGATCCTCCTTTGGGCTATGCCAATCCCAGAGCTGTACCCCCTCAGACCGACCTGACTCCCTCGAAGTGGCTTTCTGAACATGCTTCTCTCCCCCTTCCCTCGGCCCTCCCCCCAAGCTGAGCCCAATGGGACAAAAGCCTGAGCTGGCAGGCCCTACATCGGCGGCACGGACCGGATCTTGGCCTCAGGCAGAAAAGAGACAAAGGAAGCCAGAGGGCAGAGGGTGCCCTCCGTAGGGAGAGTGGCACAGAGGAATTGGGTGCCAGGGCTCCCTTACCTATCAAGGATGGGCTTCTCTTGCTCCTCTTCGGGACTGGCGCTGCCCAGAATCCGCTTCCTGGCCTCCGCGTATTCGGCCTCCCTCTGGGCCAGGGACTTCACCGGGAAGGCAGGTCGGCTGGTAGAGTTTGGGTTGCTCAGCACTCCGTTGCTGGTGGGCCGCTTCAAGATCCGGATTTGCGGAGGCGGGCCCGAAGGAAGACTGTCGTCCTGAATGACGATCGGCACTTTGGGTGGGGACTTGGATTTCCTGCTGTGAAGAGAGAAGAGGGGACGCAATTTTTTTTATTTTTATTTTTTGTGCTGTTGGCCAAAAAAAACCCCTCAGCCAGTCCTCTGAACTAAGCGCCTCTGCCTATTCACCGAAACGCAAGGCGGAAAGGGCCAGCTTCTGCCCTGGATTTTCTGAGCGAATCGGTACAGTCAGAGCTTGGGGTTCGTCTTTAGACAGAATCTTTAAAAACCAAAAACCGGAACGCCGCTCGATTTTCCCAGCCATCCCCAACAAGAATGCTGCTGAATGATTATTAAAAAAACAGTCTTACCTTTCCTTCTGGGTGATTTTCAGTTTCTTTTCCAGTCGCCTGTCTATTTCCTGCAAGACAAATGTCAGTGGGTCAAGCTCCATCTGTTTGCTCTGCCCACCTTCTGGGGTCAGGCATCTTGTAGTACCAAGGGATGAGCTTGGCCCTCCCTTCCTTGGCAAGACGATGCCACATTTCACCGTTGGCTACTAACTCATCTTTGAAGTAGCAAGAGATTCCCACGAAACAGAGCAGGCCAGGGGAAAGAGAAAGAAAGAAAAGAAAGAAAAGAAAAGAAAAGAAAAGAAAAGAAAAGAAAGAAAGAAAGAAAGAAAGAAAAAAGAAAAGAAAGGAAAGGAAAGGAAAGAAAGAAAGACAGAGAAGCCCTCTCAACCCTTTGCTTTTCAGAGAAAGAAAGCCGAGGCCTGGGAAGGGAGCCCAGGGTGAACGTTATCCACAGACCAGAATCAAAATGGGCTCATGCCAGACATCAGATCAGCTGGCAGCTGCAGCTGCTGACGCTTTGCATTTCAGCAAACAGCAAGATAAAATTAGACCCTGGTTTGCAGGTCGTCCAGATCAGCAGCCGAGAGCCAGACTAGCAGTGCCTCAGATAACTTGCTCTGACAGACTTACCATCGTGAGCAAAGTACATGCCTGGTCATTCGCACTGGAAAAACAGGGGTGGTGGTGTCAGCATTAAAAATCAGTAACCAGACAGATGAGGATCCGTTTTCTGCCCGAGATTTGGGAGACCATTTCTCTCATTCCAAGCAAGCAACGCTAAAGGTGGCCCAACAGCCTGGCCAGTTGGCTGAACTCCCCCTTCTGCCAGGACAGCATCTGAAGGGTGGTAGTCTCCCAGACAGGCGCTTCCTGGGGTTGTCTTGTTGGCTCTCTAGGAAATGGCTGCTCCGGTGGTCCTTCCTTGATGGAAGGGGAGGCCAGGCCTGGGTGCCAGCACGTTTCAGCCGTCCTTGCGGCAACGGCTGGTTTTGCAGTAAGACAGGCCTTCGTGGAACAAGTTCCCCACTGAGGTGTAACTGCATCTGCTTTGTAGTCCAAAGTCTGGAGGGCGAGTTAATCTTTGAAAGTGAAGGCGAGCTCACTTAGCTGAATGAGTTTTCTTCTCCGGTGAACTCAAACATGCAAATCCTCGGGAGATTTTCCTCGACCCAAATAGTTCCTTTTACATGGGCTGTTGGCCAAATTGGGCTCTTGGCTCAGATTGGCTCACCTCTCCAAACACCACCATTTTCAGTGGCGGGGGTGGGCCTGCCCCCCCCCTGCCTCCCTCATTAAATTATCTGCAGCCGTCAAGTAGCATCTCCCCAGAGTCAGTCTGTGAGATGGAGGCGCTATATGAATGCAATAAATATAATCGCTAAAAATACAGAAGGGAATGGCGAAATTAGGTGAGAATATTTGGGCGAGGTGACTGCAGAGGGTTGCGGGGAACGGCACCAACCCGTTAGCCGAGAGGGAATGGACACAGAGGACGGGAAGCGACGGTCAAATGTGGATGTGAGGTTCCAGAAGTATGAATGACGGTGTGTGTTCAGGCATGCACCCGCGCACGCAAACCCCAGTTCACGTCAGACCCTATTCTGGAGACATCTCTGCCCTTCATAGTCCTCCCTTCACTCAAAGGGTCATCCTGGGCAAAGAGGCGACGATTGGCAGGCAGGAACTCTGCGTCCTTAAAAGATAGGGGTTGTAGGAATATAGCCTGGGGGGGGGGTGTGCCCCAGTCCACCTCCCTTTGGACTTCTGGCAGACACTTGCTAAGCTTCCCTCCACTCCTTCCCCGGATAAGCGTGAGCAGAGGAGGTGTGTGCTTCTGGCTCCTGCTCTGCGGTCCTGGAAGAATTCAACAACGGTCCAAATTTTGTCTGTCATGCCAGACAACAGGAGAGGGACCTTCTCAGGCACGTTGCTCGCAAAGGGCGCAGAGCGAGGAATCCCAAAGGGGAGAGCAGAGAAAACCGGCAAAGCACAGAATGAAGGCTTCTCGGGAAGTTACCCCTTTTACATTACAGACTTACATCAGTTCACTTAGTGCCCATTCAAAGTTACAACGGCACCGAAAAAAGCGGCTTATGACCATTTTTCACACTTATGACCACGGGTCTTCAGCCTTGGCCCTTTGATGACTTGTGGACTTCAACTCCCAGAATTCCTCAGCCAGGCATGCTGGCTGAGGAATTCTGGGAGTTGAAGTCCACAAGTCATCAAAGGGCCAAGACTGAAGACCCTTGCTTATGACCATTGCAACATCCCAACAATCATTGCAACATCCCAACAATTCGGACGATTGACAACTGACTCACATTTATGACCGTTGCAGTGTCCCAGGGATCCCCCTTTGAAACCTTCCAACCAGCAAAGTCAATGGGGGTTTCACTTAACAGCCCTGCTACTAATCCAAGAACTGCAGGGATCCCCCTTAACAAACGGGGCAAGGAAGGTCGTAAAACGGGGCAAAACTCACTTAACAAGCGTCTCCCTTAACAACATGAACGTTGAGCTCGATTGTGGTCGTACGCCGAGGACTAGCGGTGTCACCCAACGCCTTGCCTCCCTGGCTCCAAAGGCGGCAGAAAGACGACCCTCCTTGCCCAGCCCTGCCCTGCCCGTGGATCCGCAGGCCCCCAGCCCCTTCCAGGGTCCCTGCCACGGGGAGGCGGCCAAGCCCGAGAGGGGGCTGCGCTGCGGGGCCGGAGGAAGGACCCATCTGGGGCTCAGCCCTCGCCGCTCCCGGAGCCCGGCGGCCTCTCTTGGGAAGCGGGTCCCCGACGGAGGTCGCCCCCGGCTCCGCTGCAGAGCACCGCCCCCCCCTCGGGTTCTAGAAGCCGGCGAGGGCGCTCCCCGCGCTCCCCTTCCCCGCCTCGCCCACGCCGGGCAGTCCCGGGAGGGCTTCCCCGGGGAAGGAAGGAAGGAAGGAGGGAGCCGCCTCCGAGCTCAGCCCAGGCGGAGCCCGCCGGCCCTGCCTCCCCGGGCGGAGCGGGACTCGCCGGCCGTCCCCGCAGCGCTGCCCGGGCGCCCCCGGCCAGAGGGACCCTCCGCGGGCGGTGGGTGGCCCGCAGACCACGTGTTCGGCGAAATGGGGGCACGGCCCCTTTAAGAGGCCTAAGAGCCTCGCCCGACCCGGGACGCCTCTCCGCCGGCCTCGCCGTCCCACCCGGGGGCGGCCCGTCTCCTCTCGGCTCTCCGCTCGGGCTCGGCGGGGCTCCGGGACTCACCCCGCTGTCGGCCGCCTCCTCCCAACTCTCGGCGACCTCCTCATCTTCCATTGTAATGCCCCTCCGCCGCCAGCCCGCCCGGAGCGCATGCGCGCGCCGCCCAGACCTATCCTGTCGGCGAGCGCGGCCGGCCGGCCCCGCCTTTGGCGTCAGCGCGCGCCAACGCGCTTGCGCCCGGCCCCTCTTCCCGGGCTTGCTCTTCGCCTGGCTGCCAAGCGAGCGCCCTCTAGCGGGGCGACTAATGTCCAACACGCCTCGGCCGCTCCTTCGCCCCGCCCACCTCGGAAGAGCTCGTCGGGACCCGCCCTGGAAGGGTTCGCGCATGCGCGCTTACCTTCTCAGCAAGCACAATAGCGCAAGTTTTTCGTGGCCTCCAGGGGGCGCCACGTTCACTTATCGCCGGGTTGAAGCCGGGGCGGACAGTACCGCAGTCCCAAATATTAATTGGCGGGGAGGAAAGCGGGATTTTCACCTACCCCCCCCTCTAAACTGGGTATTCGCGGCCTAGAGGGCGCAGTCACATAGCCCGCAAACGGAAGCAGGAATCCGTGACAGGCAAACTAACTCTCTGCTAGTGGAAGAGAGTCACAACCCGCCCTGCCAACGGCAGTGTACAACGGCGGGGGAAGCAACCAGGTACAGGCGCGAACTCTTTTTGCCTCCCGACACGCCCACCCCCTCGTCCTTCCGCCACGCCTGTCATGGCGCCCCCCCTTGACCTTCTCGGGCTGGCGCAAGCGCAGGTCCACGCGCATGCGCTCCCCGCCCGCGAGGCAGGGGAAAAGCTCGCCCTGTCTCGGCTCCTCCCACACGCGCGGCGCGCGCATGCGCTTGGTGTGTGTGTGTGGGGGGGGAACCGCCCCGCCTTGCTCGCGCTCCTCTCCTCTCTTCCCGGTTGGGACAGCGGCAAGATGGCGGCGGCCACGGCGGCCGGGAAGGTCCAAGCTCTGCGCGAAGTCGGCCGCGGAGGCTGCGGGCGCCCGGCCAAGCGGCAGCAAGCGCTGTGAAGCGGCAGCGGGGGGGACAATCCCAGGTGAGGGGCGGCGGGCCCGGAGCCCCCGAGCAGCGCGCGCCCTCCTCCTCCTTCCGCGGCGCCCTCCGGGCCTCCTCGGGAGCCTCGGCGGCGGCGGCGGCCTGGAAGGCAGGCGGGCCCCACGTGCCCTGCCCGGCCGCCCGGGAGGCTCAGGCGCGGCCTCTCAGGCCGGGCCTGGGGCGGAGACGAGCGGCCTTCCTGCTTCGGCCCCGGGGTGCCGCCGTTGCGGCCGCCGTCCGGATCCGGCTTCCAGGGTGCCCGAGCAGCCTCCCTCCAGAGCCCCGGGCGGGCGGGAAGCCGATGGCGCAGAGACGGGAAGGCTCGAGGGAAGCGGGAGGTGCCGGGCCGCTCTCCCGCCGGCCCCTCCCCAGCAGCCCCGGCCTTCCTTTAGGACGGTCGCGCTTTGCCCCGTCGAAAAAACGAGCGAGGGGGAAAAGATGGGGGCTCCGCCGGGGCGTTTCCGGGCCCCTCAAGACGGAGCTCGGGCTCTGCGGTGAGTCAATCAATCGGATTAGATAGAGCCGGAGGGGACCTTGGAGGTCTTCTAGTCCAGCCCCCTGCTCGAGCAGGAGAGCCGGCCTAGACCATTTCAGACAAATGGTGGTCCGGTCTCTTCTTCCTCCTTCCGTATATATATTCAAGATGGATTTAATATTTGTTATGTATATGTAGGGGTGTGGGTCTATGCATATGTTGCATGTAGTATGTTTAGGTGTGTGTCGTGTATGTGTTTCACTTTGAGAGCGGGGCAACTACATTTCATTTTTGATGTGTGCCGTTGGGCCCACAGTAAAAAAAAAATGACAATAAAGGTTATCTTAAAAGCCTCCAGTGATGGATGTCTATGGAGATTCTCCGTCATCCAGGTCCTGGTTGTCCCAAAGGTGCTTTTTCAAAAGGCCAATAGACTTTCTCGTTTTTCTTTGAAGACGTTTCGCTTCACATCCAAGAAGCTTCTTCAGTCCAGTTGCCCCTTGAAAAAGCACCAGTGATGGAGCACCCACAACTTCTGGTGGCAAGCTGTTCCACTGGTTAATTGTCCTCACTGTCAGGAAGTTTCTCCTTCGTTCCAGGATGCTTCTCTCCTTGATTAGTTTCCATCCGTGTGTCCTGCCCTCTGGTGCTTTGGAGAATAGATAGACACGCACACACCCCTCTTCTTTGTGGCAGCCAGACTGCCTTGTTCTGGGTGGGTGGGTGGACTGCTGCCGCTGGTTCTCTGTTCTGTTCCGGGCTCAGAGTCCCCTCGGTTCTCCCTGGACCCAGTTTCCTTAGGGCAGCCGCCTGGAGCCCACCTCTGGGAAGACACTAGCTGGCTGGGGAGGATTCTGCCCTCTGGCCTGGATTGGTCCTGCAACCCCCAGGGGACTCCAAGGTGGGCAGCCTCCCCTTCTAGGCTCAGAGGAGGAAGCAAGAACGTGCCACAGCCAGCTGCCCTCGGTGTGCATTTTTAAGGCCCAGTTGGGATCTGAATCAGGGTGTGTGTGTGTGTGAAAGCTCTATAGTGGTTTGCTGCTTGTGCAGTGGGAGTGGGGTGAGCCACCGGCTCCCTCTTGCCCACCGGCTATCTTGTTCCCTCTTCCTTCCATCTTCAAAAGCTCTGTTGCGGTTATCAAACTTTGACCAGCTTTGCCATGCTACCACCACAGAGGTTTGGCTGCAGCCTGGCAGACCTCCCTGGGGCAGCCTGGATGCTGGGAGACTTGGCTCAGGGGGTTTGCTGCCCCTTACAAATGCTCTTTGCCAGGAGTGAGGGGGCAACTTGTATGCGCACAGAAACTGGTGGCGCCGTGGCAAAGGTAATGGAATTTGACCCAGAGTCTGCTCTTTGGCACATCATTTTCCGGTAGTCTGGGACACTTTTAACGACGTGTGTGTGCGTGTGAGCACATTTTTGATTTCATCTTATTTGAAAAGAGAAGCTGCAGCTTTCCCTGACCTGCTGCCTCGGGGAATGCTGGCAGATTTGAGCCTTTGGGAACAATGCAGGAGAAGGGAAGACCTGGAGAGCTAGCCTCAAGAAGCCTGACCAAGGGGTGAGCTGGGTCCTCTAAACCAGGGGTCCTCAACCTTGGCAACTTTTAAGACTTGTGGACTTCAACTTTGCTGGCTGAGGAATTCTGGGAGTTGAAGTCCACAAGTCTTAAAAGTTGCCCAGGTTGAGGACCCCTGCTCTAAACCTGTCTTTGCTTCAGTCACCTTGCAACAGAAAGCTTTCAGCCCTTCAGCTTCCTTCCCAATTAAGCTATCGGAAATATTGGCTCAACCTGGCCATTACGGGAGCTCCTTTCCTCTCTCTCTCTCTCTCTCTCTCTCTCTCTGTGCTCTGAGGCCTGTTCTCTGGTGCCTGATGTTTCCTGACCCCGAGCCTTGAAAGAAAAGGGGGTCTCCATCACGTCCGGAGCTAAGGCAGGGATGGAAGCTCCTTTGGGAGACGGCCGGGACAACTGCCTCCGCTTTGGTCTTGTCTCATGAAAGAGCCGCCAGCCGTGCAGTTTTGCACACTCCCCCTTCCTATTAAGCTTCAATGATTTGCATTTATATCCCCTGCTTCCTGCAGGCGGAGGGCCCATAAATGACTCTCTCGCTGCAGGCACAGAGCACACGAGAAGGCTCCCCCCCATTAAGGAAGGGCCAGGACACCACTGTGTGCAGTCGGAAGCCCAAGACAGGATTCACACACTCAAAAGCTGAAAAGGCTCTGCTTAGAAGCCAAGAAAACAGCCAGGCTGCTGGGTTGAGGTAGCTCTCTTCTCTCCCGACTCCTCTTGTGGCAGAGCTGAGGGAGAATCTGTTGGATTGCTCCCCTGCACGCTCCTCTTCCATTCTTCGCCTCGTCTTTCCACCCTTCCCTTCAGAAGCCACGAAAGCCGTCTAAAAGGCAGCTCCCAGCTGGATCTTTCTGAGGGAGAGCGGGCAGCATTCCATATTTCTTTGGACCAGCAGTCAGGCCTTATGCAAAGTTTAGTGATTCACTTGCACAAACATCTGGGAAGATTCTCAGGAGACTTCGGGAGCGGTGGGGAGGGGGTTGTGGAGGTGGTGACTGACATCTTCCTTGTGACAGGATGGAAACAGTAAGGTTGACACCTTGATCCTTTGGGGGGGGGAGGTGAGTGGCCCTGTTGCCCCTTTGATCTTTTCCTGGAGGAAGTGTCACTCAGCCATCCGAACAGCCTTGGAGGATGTAATTAGTAAACAGCTGCAGCAGGCAAGAACAGCGCTCTGCTGTCTTTCTTTCCCCCAAAGGAAGTGGGGGGGGGGAGGTGGGAAGGATCGGGAGAAAACTCCTTGGCACTTCTTCCACTTTTGCCTTCAGCTTCTAAAAGGTACTTGCAGGACCCCTACATTGCTCTCCTAACCCTCCCCCCCCCCCCCAGCTAGTGCAGCAGACTTGATATTTGCAGGATTGCCTACTTGGGGCAAAAGGGAAGCGCTCGGCTGATGTGCATTCATTTGTGAAGGGAGGCTAAGCAGGGTTTCTTGGCTTCTTCAAGAGCTGACGCGCCAAACCATGGATTGAAACCGGGGGCTTCCCTCCACACAATCTCATCTTCCTCCCGTTATTCCGTAATACGACGGCCCCGCAACCTTTTGGGCAACCAGGGACCGGCTCCATGGGAGAGAGGTTTTTTTACCCGCGGGCCGAGGGGAGCAGGGTTTCGCGTGCTACCTGCATCCCGCGGATGGGGCTTTGCTTGTTGGTGCAGCCCGGTTTCTGGCGGGCCACGGCCTGGTGCCGGTCCACGGATTGGGGGTTGGGGACCCCTGCCGGAATAGAATGTGTGGGTGACCTTGGGGGAAGGGGAGGTGCTGCCTAGGAGACAATCTGACGAGAGAGAGGCAGGAGCTCCCAATGGATTAACGGTCACCCCAGTTGCTCGGGCGGTGAAAGATGGTGGAGAGACGTTTGCACTGCACCGTCGGGCTTCCAAGGTTCTGTTAATGCAGCTTTACAATAAAAGGGCATTATTAGCTCACCTGGTTGAGTTTTCCTCTTCTGGTTTACCTGGGAGGGCTTACCTGGGGAGTAAAGGTGTGCTGCCTCCTCCCTGCATTTGGAGGATAACCCAGTTCTTCTGGTCACCTTTTCCCTGTCCATCCAGGTGAGGCCTGTGTCTCCCCCCTCTGGAGCATCGTGTGTGTCCATGGGGGGAGCATTGAGCTGACTGTCCCATAGGTGCTTTTTTCAGGAGGCACCTGGACTTCCTTGTTTTTCTTTCGCTTCTCATCCAAGAAGCTTCTTCAGCTCTGACTGGATGGTGGGGAATGGAAGGATTTATACTCCTTGCAGACAGCTGGTCATTTGCATTGTTTTGGAGAGTCGTTGAGGCCACTTGGAGGTTTATCTGTGTCCTCAGGGTCACCTGAGCGGTGCAAATGTGTGTGGAGCCTTCTGGGCTGCAGGAGGGACACAGGGCAGACGGCATCCTGCAGCCAAGAAGGCTCCACACCCATTTGCACCACTCAGGTGACCCTGAGGACACAGACAAACCTCCAAGTGGCCTCAACGACTCTTTAAAAGAATGCAAACGACCAGCTGTCTGCAAGGAGTATAAATCCTTCCATTCCCCACCATTCGGTCAGAGCTGAAGAAGCTTCTTGGATGAGAAGCGAAACGTCTTCAAAGAAAAAAAGCAAAGTCCAGTTGCCTCCTGAAAAAAAGCACCTTTGGGATAACTATGGCCCGGATGACTGAGAATCTCCACAGGCCTTGAGCTGACTGCATAAAGTGGGGTGAGCAAGGCAGGATTCCTACCACCTTCATCTCTTGGGCTGGAAGAACCTGAAGATCCATCACTGGAGCCACTTGGACCGAGCGGTTCCTTGTGTCCCAGCCAAAAGCAGATAAGGGTCCTGGAATTGTAGCCTCAGGATCCGCAGAAGGGCCGAGTGTCCCCACCCCAGTTGCTCCCTAGTTGCCCAGATGCTCCTGTGCATTGGAGTGGGTGCAAGGGGGGGGGGTTTCTGAGCAGAGTGCAGCGATGTCTGTCAAGGGGAGGAGATGCTTTCCCCTCCCCCCTTTCTCACGCACCCTCGCAGGAAAACAAACGAGTGTGAAATGAAAGCCATTTCCTAGGCTTTCCCGCTGCCGCTAAACTTGTTGGCCTGGGCTGCTTAAGAAAAAGATCCCTCTGCGAGAAGACCGGCCCGTAACCCGTAACTTTTTCCCCCCCCCCTCCCCATTTTTGAAGCAGGCGACTGGAATGCCATGGCTAACTCAGAGAGCGACGATGACAGCTTCATGGCTGTGGATTCCGAGGACCCCGTGGCCGAAGGGACCATGGATCAGGAGGACGGAGTGTGCGCTGCTCGTCTGGAGGAGGAGGAGGAGGGAGGGGCTCGGCCTCACCGGTCCATACAGGAGTTGCCAGAGGAGGTGGTGGAGTATATAGTGTCCTTCCTCTCCCCGTATCAGGAGCACAAAACGGCCGCCCTCGTTTGCAAGCAGTGGTATCGGCTCATCAAAGGTAGGGGAGGGATTTCCCGGCTGCTTTTCTAGCCCAAACAGGTGGGGAGAAAGATCGTGAGGGTTCAGCCAAAAAAAAAAAAGGGGGGAGGGCAGGGATGGGAACTGGGCCGCAGACAGGCTCAGCCCTTGTCAGCCGCTCCAGAAAGTACAGCTAGTCCCCGACTTGTCACCGTTCGTTTAGTGGCGGTTCAAAGTTACGACGGCACTAAAAAAATAAGGACCGTTTTTCACAGTTACCTTTGCAGCATCCCCATGATCAGGTGATCAAAACCGAGACGCTTGGCAACCGGTTCATATTTTTGTCTGCATGTCCCACGATCCCCTTTTGCGAGCTTCTGACAAGCAGGAAGCCAAATTCACTTAACGACCGGGTTACTAACTTATCAGCTGCAGTGGTTCATTTAACAACTGTGGCAAGGAAGAGCACAAAATTCACAACAAATGATCTCACTTAACCACAGAAGATTTTGGGCTCGGCCGTACGCCAAGGACCACCTGTAATTCTAGCTCTTGAGAATGCCAGAAACGGGTGAAGCAGAGAGGGGGCGTTGTCAGCGGGCTGGAAGGAGGACTCTTTCCCCCCCCTCCCCATTTGATTTTTCCTTCACTCTTGGGAGCAAAGTCAGATTGGACAGGGGCTGCCTTTGCTGCCTTCCCCTGTAGGATTCAGGCATCCTCCTTCGGTCTCTGGCTGGCTGCTCTCCTCCAGTTGCTGGTTTGCTTTGCTTTGGTTTTCTTAGAAGCAGCAGCTGCCTCGTCCTTAAGAGTACCGATATATAGTGGGTCAATTGCTTTCAGCACAAAAGGCTGGAAGAAGGAGGAGCGTGCTGTGGTTAAGGGGCTGCATTTGGAGAGGAGAGGCCCAGGTTGAAAGGCCACCAATGCAAGCTTCGTGGTGTGGGGGGGAGAGGAGAGGACTGGGCCAGTCGCTTTCTCCCTGCCACATGACTGGGTGCCTGCTTGGGGGGGTCCCCTCTGATCTCTCCGAAGAGGAGAAGTGATGATGAATGACGGTTTAAACCTCAGATCAGAGAGCTCCCCCCTCCAAGCCCATCCGATGGCCGCGAGGCCTGCACTAAAAGCAGACAAAGACTTGGGATCAAATCAAATCAACCTTTATTGTCAAAGTACAACAGGTGTACAATGAGATTGGCTAAGCCTCCCTTCGTGCACACACACACCCCGACACAAATCACAGTGACAACAAACAATCTTATTGCACCACGTGAACTTATTGCACAACGCGCCGGCCAGCTCTTGGGTTTTTTCGCGGAGAGTTTGAGGACTTCCCGTGAGCTGCCGGCTTCTGCTAGTCTTGGGGCATGCGAACATGGAGGGTGCGTTGGCCTCCCGTGTTATGCTGCCTCCCGCTCCAAAAAAAGCAGAGAAAGGTGGGCCCTCTCGGAGAGCGCCCCGAAAGCTCCCTCAGGAGACTCGGCCTTTGTCCATTTGCTGGCCAGAAGCCAACGAGATCCGTCGCCGGTCAGCCCGCTCGTTTCCAGCCCCACTTTCTCGCTGCTCTCCCTCCTCCTCTTCCAGGTGTGGCCCACCAGTGTTACCACGGCTTTATCAAGTCGGTCCAAGAAGGGAACATTCAGTGGGAGAGCCGCACCTATCCCTATCCTGGGACCCCCATCACCCAGCGCTTTTCGCACAGTAAGTACGAACTGACCTACGGCGCCACGCTCGGGAACCGAGCCCCCCCCCCCCCCGGTGGGGAAGCCCACGTTCTTACTTGGCCCAGAGAGGCTGGATGGGGCATGGGCTGCGTGGAGGCTGCAGCAGCCGAGGAGAGACGAGGCCTCTGGCTTAGCTGGGAGGCGGAAGGTTCTAGAAGCTGCCTCTACAGAAACCAATCTCTCCCTGCTTGGACATTGGAGAATAGCTTGACTCCTTTGGGGCAGCCCCTGAGAGATTTTCAAGTGTTTAAAATCAGAATAGAGCTGGAAGGGACCTTGGAGGCGTTCTAGTCCAGCCCCCTGCTCAAGCAGGAGACCCTGTATATTTCAGATGAGTGACTGTCCAGTCTCTTCTTAAAAGCCTCCAGTGTTGGAGCATTCACCGCTTCTGGAGGCAGGTTGTTCCACTGGTTAATTGTCCTCACTGTCAGGAAGTTTCTCTTCAGTTCCAGGTTCTTTGTGCCTCTCCCGATTTCTTCCAGATGAGATCTGGTGAGCAGAATGCTCAGATTGGGTAGCTGTGTAAAGGAAACAGCATGTTTATCAAACCAGACAATCACAACGGGTTGGGGTCGGTTGAGCCAACCATAAAATCTGCCTAAATTGCAGTTCCTCAGTTTTGAAGGAGATTAAATAATAGCAATAGCACTTATATACCACTTTACAGCAAGGGTCCCCAACCTTGGCAACTTTAAGACCTGTGGACTTCAACTCCCAGAATTCCCCAGCCAGCCATGCTGAGGGGAAAGGGAGAGGTTTCCAAGCTGAGCCATGCTGGCTGGGGAATTCTGGGAGTTGAAGTCCACAGGTCTTAAAAGTTGCCACGGTTGGGGACCCTTGCTTTACAGCCCTCTCTGAGCGGTTTACAGAGTCAGGCTATTGCACCCCCAACAATCTGGGTCCTCATTTTACCGACCTCGGAAGGATGGAAGGCTGAATTCAACCTTGAGCCGGTCAGGATCGAACTGCTGGCAGCGGGCAGAGTTTTAGCCTGCAATGCTGCATTCTAACCACTGTCCCACTGATCCTGCAGGATGGGGGTGGATGGATAGTGTTCAGGACAGAAGGGGGCATTAAATAATACACAAAAAGAATCACCGGAGTAGCACACACATTGCAGGTTTTCAAGGAGAGAGAAATTGTGGCTTTCCCTTTGTGTGTGTGTGGGGGGGGGGGTTGGCCGAAGAAGCTCTAAATCCAGCCCGGTTTTGCTCTGCTGCTTTCTAGGCGCTTGTTACTACGATGCCAATCAGTCCATGTACGTCTTTGGGGGCTGCACCCAGAGCAGTTGCAACGCAGCTTTTAACGACCTCTGGCGACTTGACCTGAATAGCAAGGAATGGATCCGGCCTCTGGCCTCAGGTGAGGGGCGTGGCTGGGGGAGGGGGGCTCCCAGTGGCTGCAGCAGCTGCCCCAGGAGAGAGCTGCGGGGAGGTCACCGCCCCTGGGCTGCTGCCCACCGCGGAGCAGCAAGGGGACCACTGGCTGCCTTCACGCTGGGAGAAAGCGGACACCTGCAGCCAGGTGGAGGCAGGCCTGACTCAGGGGCCTCTCCGAAGCCGAAGCCTCCTTTGATACCCTCCACTGTGCCTTTTGGCTGCCAGTTGCCTGCTCTCCTTCACAGCCCTTTCACTGTTGGGAGCTGAGCTACTATTAGGGCGGGAGGGAGGGAGGGCAAGGGGGAAAAGAGAGTCTCCCTGCAAAGAAAAGCCAGGTGGAAAGGGAGAACACCCCCACCACCACCACCACCACCTCCAGTCCTCTACGGGTGGCCTCCTTGAGGGCATCCAACTTCCTCAGGTGGATCCAACCGGCCAATTCCAATTCCGGAGGGATGACCCTGGTTAGAAGAAGCGGCAGCTCCTGCTTCCCCTCCGGGAGGGGCAGGGCGGGGACCTCTCTGGCAGCCTTGCCTGCCTGCCTGCCTGCCTGTTCTCACCGTCTCCTCCAGGCCGAGGACTCTGCTCCGGGCGTTCCCGGGACAGGTATTTGATCAAGCTGATCAGACATGTCTCTGCTAGCTACACCCACCAGCCAGAAAAGAGTGTGGGAAATCGGCAGGTTCTCACAAATCCTCCAGTTCACACCGCGAGGGGCAACCCTTTGTTGTAAACAAAAGCCTGTCTCTCTCTCTCTTTTTTTTTTTTCTTTTTTGCCTATTCAAATCCCAAGCTATTTACTCTGCATGTTAATACAAAATGCGTCCTTGCTCGCCGCTCAGGAGGCCTTTTCAACGTCGGAGGAGGCAGCAGGAATCCCAAGCACTGTCTCCTTCCCTGACCACAAGCCCAACAGTGGTTTTGGCCAGCTCTGCCTTTGGAGAAAAGGGGGACTTTGAGGTTTGGGGCTGGGGACAACATCCATCTCTTCAGGGAGATGGTGGCTGATCCCTGCAGCCCAGTTTGTTTTGTTTTGTTTTTACAAAAGCAGGCCCAGAGGGTCTGCTCAGCCTTGGGAAGAAGCACCCCTGGGCATCACAACATCGCCCCACGCTTGTGTCCCGCGGGGTCCAGCAAGCGCCGCTGGGTTGTCAGCTCCAGAGTTCCCCCGTGAATCTTCTGGAAAGCAGCGCTTGGTTTCCAGTAGTGGCAGCTCTTTCTCAAGAGTAGGGAGATTCTACAGATGTCTAGTTAGCAAGTTTGGAGTCCGAAAGATAAAATACCTTGTGTGTGCAGTCATGCGGTTGCTTTTATCACCACCTCAATTCCCAAACTCCCGACAAGAGATTCTTGAAGAGCTAAATTGGGCCTTTCTCACACTTCCCCTTTTAAAGAGCAGCGGGGCTGCCTTTCAAAAGGCCACACCACTTAACTGCTTAATTTAAAGAGCAGGCAATTACAGCTTCGGGAGGGGGGGGGGGAGGGATTAAATGACCGTGGGAGCTGAATTCCCCGGGCAAAGGAAGGCAGGAAGTGTGTTACCAGCGCCTGGAAATTCAGCCTGTTCCGGGACACACATCAGACTGCTAGGAAAGGGAATGTATAGCCTGCCTCTTACAGGAAAGCCCCCCCCCCCCCGTTTCCCCTTGATTGCTGCTGTGGCCCTCGGGCTCCCCTGCTGTTTGGGTTGTTTTCTGAGCCCTCCAGCAGGCCAAGGGGTCTATTTTGGGGGCAGGCCTCCCTTCCGCTTGCCTTCTCCGCCTCGTGCGGAATTCAGTTGCTTTCTCCGGGGAATTGCTTAACCAGAGCCCCCACTGGGTTGTCCAGGGCTCTAAATTTAAGGTAACTATTTTAGAAAAGTCTGGGACGGTTCGTTTGATAGGCCCGGGCCACAAATAGCCCCGTCCCCAATTTGGATCCCTGGGGTCGTGTTGAACATGTCAGTAGCACCAAGTTCCCAAGCAGCAAAGTCAGAGAGAGAGAGACACACACACACACACACACCCCTCCACATTTACCTTTGTCATAGTGCTTTTTGGAGGGGGCAAGGGACCGTCCCCACCCCTGTTTTCTCAGAGGGAAAAGCGCTGCTGCCTGTCAGTGTATTCCTGGCCACAGAGTTGCTTTCTTTGGAATCGGCCTCCTTCAACGGGAAGTCTTAAGAGACCAGGATTGAAGACAGATGGAGCCTCGGTTCCTCTGGCTCCAGGCTCTCTGCCCTGCCCAATGGCAGGTCTTCCTTCCTTCTCTTGCCAGGAGCACCATCCAGGGCTACCCGTGAAATTTGGGAAAGAGGATAAGTAGCTTTGAACACAGCAGCCCAAAGCACCCCGCTCACCTGCTGCTTCCCCACTCAGCTGAACTAGCACCTGGGCCCTCTTCCCCGAGGACAAGTGGATTAGGTGTTATCGGCCCTTCCCTGGCCACCGTGAGCCTATCTGGAGGGAAGGATACTCTTCTCCCCCCCCCCAATCAGGGTCTCTGAAGTGGCTTTTGCCTCTGTCGCTCACTGCTGTATCATTTTAAGTGGCCCCTTGAGTGCCCCTCCCCTCAATTTAAAGCTCTTTGGCAAACACCAGGGAGTGCCACCCTTGGGAAGTAAAATAGCTGTGAAGAGAGCAACTCTGAGCAAGGCTGCAGTCTGTTTTTACTGCCTACAAGTAAAGTCAGCCACCCCTATCAAAGGCAGGATGGGGAGGGGTCTGTTTGCCTCCCAGTCAGAATTGGACCCCTGCCTCCAATGAAGGTTTCCTTTGAAGACAAACTATGGATCGAGTTGTTGCCGTTTCAAATAGTTGGACAGGCGGTTTATTACAAGTCAGTTTGTGACTCTGAGGGAGGAAGCCGCCCTTGCCCAAGCGCCAGGCCTTATTTGGCTGCACCCGGTGAGCGCCCGGAATCCCTTCGGCGACATTGCCTAAAAAAAAAAGACTAAAAAAAAAACCACCCTCTCCTGTCGCAGGTTCCTACCCGTCGCCGAAAGCCGGAGCGACCCTCGTTGTGTATAAGGAGCTGCTGGTGCTGTTTGGCGGCTGGACGCGGCCGAGCCCTTACCCCCTGCATCAGCCGGAAAGGTTCTTTGACGAAATACACACCTACTCGCCTTCCAAAAATTGGTAAGACGGTCGAGCTGTTTCTCAGCCCTTGGTTTTTTGCCGAGCAAAGAGCCGGGCAAGCACGTACACGCCCGCCTGTTGAGCACAACCCTCCTCTTCCTCCTCCAGGTGGAACTGCGTGGTGACCACCCACGGCCCTCCTCCCATGGCTGGCCACTCCTCCTGCGTGATCCAGGACCGAATGATCGTCTTTGGGGGCTCCCTGGGGTCGCGGCAGATGTAAGTCTCCAGCGCTCCTCATCTTCCGGAGTTCGAGGCTCCCCGGAAAGCCGTCCAAGTTCCTCCCATCTCGCTCTTCCCCCGCAGGAGCAGCGATGTCTGGGTCCTTGATCTGGAGCACTGGACCTGGTCCAAGCCGAGCCTCTCCGGGCCTGGGCCTCACCCGCGAGGAGGCCAGTCCCAGGTAACGTGCTGGCAGCTCTTGGCAGAAAATGGGGCAGGCGGCTTTTCCGTCCCGCTTTTCCTCCCAAGGAAACGAAGTCTTCCAACTCCCGCATGAAGCCTTTGCCTTTCCAGTAAGATTGAGAGGAAGACAAGCAGCCGCCCCCGGCGCAGTCCTTCCTGGCCGGAGATGGAAACTGGGACCACTGGGCGCAAAGTTACGCCCAGAGACAGGCCTTCCCAGAGCCAAGAAGGTCCCAGTGGGAGCAGGGACTGGCAGACCGTTTCCCATTCCCACTGGAAATGGCATCGCCCCGGAAGAGGGAGCAGATTAAGTCTCCCCTCCATAGATTTGGGAGATTAAGCTCAGCTTGCAAATGGGGTGGGGACGAGTAGCCCCACACTCCACTCCCATCAGCAGATGGCATGGCTGCCTGTGCTAGCCAGGCCTTCTTGGGGCTCTCTGGGTGACGCCTTTTGACTTTTCTTTCCCTTTTGTGTCATAGATTATCATAGACGACGAAACCATTCTGATTCTTGGGGGCTGCGGGGGTCCAAATGCGGTGAGTAGACAAAGCTAGGATTGTTAGCTGGCCCTTTACCCCCTTTTTCTGCTCTTCCCAAGACTTTTGCGTCTGGCGCGGCCTCTCTTTGAAAAGGCTCCGGTCAACACATGGGCGATGCACAGCTTGCTAGCGTCCTCCAGCCACCAGCTCCGAATTGCCCCTAGCCGAGGTTTCCTCCTCCTCCTCGGGGAGATGAAGCAGAAACCGCCTTGCGCACATCTTCCCTGGGAGGAGGAAAGATGGAGCATGCCGGACAGGTGACAAAACCTTTCAGGACTGGGAGAAAAACTAATGTAGAGGAAAGCCAGGCGTGTGTGTGTGGTGTGTGTGTCCCCCGTCCTATGGGTGTCTGAGCTTTCACCCGACTTGCAGCTTTTCAAGGACGCCTGGCTGCTGCATATGAGATCTGACCGTCCCTGGACATGGCAGCCCCTGAAGGTGGAGAACGAGGACCACGGAGCCCCCGAGCTGTGGTGCCACCCGGCATGCAAGGTGAACGGGAGGGAAGGGCAAAAGGAATCCCTGGTGAAATTCTCCTTCCGCACCTCATAATAAGCCGGAAAGGGGGGAGGCAGCTCCGATTTTAAGAGTGTGACGGATGCACTAAGCTAACGGTGGGCTGCCTGATGGGGCAAACATCTCACTGAGGAGCAGCGTGGCTCTTTCTTGTGGACGCAAGGCCCAGAGGGATCCTCTTCTCTCCCCCGGCCTTCCGTCTTACGCTGAGTCCAGCTGCTAGCAGGAGTTTCTGGGGAGGCTGCTCTGCAGAACGGGTCCTGTGTCCATCCCGGGCTAATTGCTTCTTCTCTTCCAGGTGGGGCAGTGCGTGGTCGTCTTCAGCCAAGCCCCCAGCGGGAGGGCACCGCTCAGCCCGAGCTTGAACTCTCGTCCTTCTCCCATCAGCGCCACACCGCCCGCCCTGCTTCCTGAGACACGAGAATGCCGCTCTCAGTCTCCCGTTCGGACTGCAGACGAGGCTCCCTGCGTGAACGGCCGCTGGGGCACCCTGAGGCCCCGGGGGCAGAGGCAGACGCCCTGCGAGTCCCGGGAAGGAAGCCTGTCACCAGCCAGAGACGACAGTTCACCGGTGCTGAATGGCGGTGAGGCCTTGTCTCCCGGCACCGCAGCCGCTGCGGGTGGGGTCTCTCCAGACAACCCTCTTCTCCAGCTGCTCTCGCCCAACACGGCTTCCGTCGCAGAAGGCTACAATCTGAAGGCGGGCCTTTCTTTGGCACCCAGGCGGGGTTCCCTCCCCGATCAAAAGGACCTGCAACTGGCAGCCGTAGACTTGAACTGGGAGGCCAAACCCCCTTCTCTCGTTTGCCAGCCGGATGGTGCAGAAGGGAGGACGGTTGGCACGATAGGCCTCAGGAATCCACCGGATCAGACCAACGGCATTCACACCCCACCTCAGGTGTCCAGCTCCCTGATGGGAGGGGTCTCTCCTAGTGCGCTGCGGCGGAGTCTGGAGGTGGTTCAAGCCCTCTCCTCAAAGGCCCTGCCCACTTTGGCGATCAGAAGCCCGCCCAGGGTGTCCTCGCCGGGATCGCCAGGCAGCCAGAGCAATGCCAACCCTGCCGAAGCAGCCGTTCCCGCCACCCCTCGGCCCAGCTCTGCCCAAGGAGACGGGCATGCCTTACCACCCATTGCTCGCCGCTTGGGCCATCATCCGCCTCAGTCCCTGAATGTAGGCAAGCCCCTCTACCAGAGCGTGAACTGCAAACCCATGCAGATGTACGTGCTGGACATCAAAGAGGTGAAGGGGCGTGGACGAGTCCAGTGGAAAGTGTTCCACGGCAGCTCTGTGGTGGGACCCCCCGAGACCAGCCTGCACACGGTGGTCCAAGGGCGGGGGGAAGTGATTATCTTTGGCGGCTTGATGGACAAGAAGCAGAATGTCAAGTACTATCCTAAAACAAACGCCTTGTACTTTGTGCGGGCAAAGAGATAATGTGGCCACGGGCCTCCCCCTTCTTCCGCTGCCCTGGCTTGGAGGCTCCCCTCAACCAGTCAGCCCTGCCCCGGGCGCGCTGTCAAGCAGGCTGCGAATGTGGCATTCCACCCACTAATAAAGAGATCTAAGCAAATGGCACCAAGGCTCTCCTCCAATTCCCAGCACGAGTGCGAGGACCGAAGCCCCTTTTCTAGCAGAGAAAAGGCAGTTAAAAAAGTGTGCCGGGCTCAAAGACACCTGACCAAGCAGGACCTGGCCGTAGCTGGGTGACCTCTGAGCGGAGGGCAGGCGGGCAGTCACGGTGGCTGCCCCGTGTGCAGAAGCAATCTGTTGGTTACGATGCCGGTGGGCCAATGCCAAGTTCCAAAGGGAAGTGACCAGGCCGGGCACCAATGGGACACCGCAGCCAGTCAGAGGTTTGAGATGCAGAGTCCAAAAGCCAGTCCTGGTTTAGGGATGGCCACCCTCAGCCCTTGCGGCCTTCTTCTAGCCCTTGGGGTGGGAGTTGGGTTTTTGAAGGGGATCACCAGAAGCAGAAGCCGCCAGGAGGTCCCCACTCCCTGGAGGTCTGCCTGTTCTCTGGCTCAGAGCAGCCTATGAGCCAAGGCTTCCTTTCCAGGGTGGAGAGTCATGCATAGGTTGGAGACCCAGCAGGGCAAGTAAGGAGGGCGGAGGGATTGGCTGCTCCCACTCGCCACAATGCTTTGGGCTTCCGGGGGGGGGGGGGAGGGAGGTCCAGCTCACCCAGGTTAGTCTGACAGCCCCAAATGAGGAAATGGTGGGGGGCCAACAGCTGAGCACACTTGCTATCAGCCACCTGACTCTCTGCCAGGAGGGTGGCACCAGCTGCAGTGAGGGTGAGGCCAGGCTGTTGGGCAGACCCCTGGCTTGATTGGCAGTGCTCAACACATCCCACTTGAAAGGCCCACGGCTTCAGCGAGTTCCCGCAAATTTCAGACAAGGGGGACGCTTTTTCGGAGGGGGGGGCGTGGTAATATAATCCACCTTCTCCAATGCAGAATGTTCTAACGCAGCATGCTTGGTAATCTGGCCATTTCTTGGTTTTTGCTTCTGGTCAGTCAAGGGGGAAAAAGCCGCCTAATGGCTGGGGGCACTTGGGCAAGGTGGAGGCGGGAGAGGGTGGGCTCCTGGCAGCTGCCCTTGGTGGGAATCCTGCACCAGGCTCGTAGACCTGCGGATTGCCAGCTCCCTCCTGCTCGAAAAGCCTGTGGCTTTTCCCACACTCCCTGGAGAGGCGGTGGGACTTTTTTATTTCCCAGCAGAGAGAATCTGGCTGCACATCGAAGCTTCCTGGCTGGCTGCCAAGATTGCGGGGCTATTTTGAGCCCCCTTAGAGGAGCAGTTTGGCAGGACACTGAAAGTCCACACACACAAAAACACACACACACGCCCCACCTGGCCGTGCCCTCCCAGGCCTTTCCACCTTGCACCCACTCGGAAGGACTAAGACAGCCACGGGAGAGACCAAGGAACCGGGCCATTCTCGGGGAGCATCTTGTTCCCCCAAGGCTGCGGGCGGCCTATGGCTTTCACACGCCGCAGGCAGGAACCGTTTCCTGCTCCAGGGAACCCAATCCGTTGGATTTGGAAGGAAAGTCTGCGCTTGCCAGAGGCGTTTGGCAGCTGCAGCACCACAGTCACCTCGCTCGCAGCCCCACCCAGAAGGCGGGTTGCAACCCCGTCTGCTGCGTTGGCCGGGGGGAGATCCGTAAAGGAGGGCGCCCCGTCTCTTCCCCCCCCCCCAAATTCAGTTCCCTCGGGGCCCTCTTGCAGGAGCAACGGCCCCGACAGTCGCCTCCAGGCCCTGGAAGGAAAGCGCGCAGTCGGGTGCCTTAAGGCGGATGCCACCCTGCCCCACGCAGGGACGGAACCCCCAGCCTCCTGCCCGCTGCAAGGCCAGGCAAACGGCGGAGCCCCGGCGCCTTGCAAGAAAAGCTCGCCGCTCCGCCCTCCTCGCAGGACGGACGGCCTTCCCGAAGGGGCAACAGCGCCGAGGGAGCCGAGCCGCCCCACAGCCAGCCCGGCTCCCGCCGACAGCGCCGGGCTTCCGGGAATGCCAGGGGGCGGGGCCACGACTCCTGGCGGAAGAAGCGAGCGGCCGATTCGAGCATGCGCGAGGGAAAGGGAGCGCGGCCGCGCTGGGTCCTAGCGCCTTCTCGCCGCCCGTGGGGGGGGGGGCAGAAGCGCGGCCGGATCGAGGTAGCCCTTGCCCGGGGCGGCCTTCGCGGAAGATGCTGGGGGTGACGGTCCGGCCGGGATCCGTGGTGGACGCGGACTGGGCCGGCACGGAGGAGGGCAGAGCTTACATGGGCGCGCTCCTGCGCCGGAGGCAGCGCCGGACCTTCGGTGAGGTCGCTTGGGCGGGAGCCTCGGCCGCTCTCAGCCGGGGCTGGGGGAACCGGCGGCAGCCAGAAGGCGAGCCGGTCTCCTGAAGGGGTTCCCCCCTGGGCAGGGCTGATCGAGAGGCCGGTGCTGGCTCCGCACGCCGCTGCCGACGTAGCCGGCTACAAGGTCTTCGTCTCCGGCAAGAGCGGCGTGGGCAAAACCGCGCTGGTGGCCAAGCTGGCCGGGCTGCAGGTGCCCCTGATGCATCACGAGACCACAGGTGACCCCGCTTCCTCCTCCGCCCCCCAAAAAGCAAAGGGTGCCGGTGGTGCCCCCCCCCCTTGTAGCCCAAAGCAGGGGGTCCCCAACCCCCGGCCCGTGGACAGGCACCGGGCCGGGAATGCCAAAAACTGGGCTGCACAAATGGGCCAAGCCCCCTGAGGTCCGCGGAAAAGCCTCTCTCCATGGAACCGGTCCCTGGTGCCCAACAGGTTGGGGGCCACTGGCCTTTTAAAGCAGGGGTCCTCAACCTTGGCCACTTTAAGACTTGTGGACTTCAACTCCCAGAATATTTTTTGCTAATTATTTTCTTGGTCTGGGCTCAAGTTCTGTTTATCTGATCATTGTCTTGGTAGTGTTATCTTTCCCCTGTCCTTCAAGGCAATCCTTTTTATGCATTACAAACTGTGATCTTTTCTAAAGTTTCCTTGCCTTTTTCTATGGAGTTGTTTTCCACAAATCAGTAAGGACCTAGCAACAGATCTCACGTGTGTGAGGAAAAGTGTAACAGACCCTGGGAAAGCAGAGAAGGAAACGGGTCCATTGCAAAAGAGCCAGCCTAAAGGAAGGAGGAAGCGTGAGAGAAGACTCAGAGCAACTCAAAAGCGTTCAACACATTAGATATACCTTGAGTGGGAGAACTGCTTTTTTGAGAGGCCTTCAAAGTCGACTACCAGCCCTGCAAGGCTGCCTCTATCTCAAGAAATCAGAACCACTTGGATTTCTAGAGAGATATTCATTGTTGGTAGGATATGGGAGCAGAATTTGGCTGAGGAATTCTGGGAGTTGAAGTCCACAAGTCTTAAAAGTGGCCAAGGTTGAGGACCCCTGGCCTAAAGGAGCAAGGGCAGAGGCTTCGGAAAGCTGGACGGGGCAGGGAGTGGGGACCCTTCCTTCTGCGAGGGGACAGCCCCGGACCCTCTCCGGAGGCAGGGGGCTTTCCTGGGAGTCACGTCCCCAGCCTGAAGCGGCTCTTTCCCAGGGATCCAGACCAGCCTGGTCTATTGGCCAGCCAAGCTGCGGGAGAGCGGCAGGGTGCTCTTCTTCAGGTTCTCCTTCTGGGACTGCGGCGAAGCTTTGCTGAGAAAGTTTGACCACATTTTACCCGTGAGTCGGTCCGCGGAGAGGCGGCAGGGGGGCTTCGGGGCCAGGCAGCAGTCTTGGGAGGATGGGTGGGGGGGGGGATGACGAGGCCACATGGAGACACCCGTTCCCTTTCCGAGTTGGCAGCCCTCCACTTTTCCTCCGTTCCCTGTAGGCCTGCAGAGAGAAAGCGGATGCCGTCCTCTTCTTGTTCTCCTTCACGGACCGGGCCTCCTTTCTCGACCTCCCTCAGCAAATCTCTCGCGTGACAGACGGGAGCAGGGATGTGGTCCGGATGGTCGTGGGCACCAAGTATCCTTAAGGGGCTTCTCACCAGACTCAAAAGGGGGGGGGGAGTGTAGTCTGCCTCTTTTAAGATTTGTTCCTTTTCCAGAAATGTGACGCTTTTTCACAATGCCCGTCTTGTTCTTCCTGCGGCCTCTCCTCGATCGAAGGAATCTTGCAATTTAACGGAAATAACCCTTCCAAACCCGCTAGATTAAAATACTTACGCAATCGTTGCAAGGCCTAAGACGGGCAGGCATCCGTTCCCGTAGCTCGGGAACGTAGCTAGGGAAGAATCGGCTTAGGCCAAGTTCGGCTCGGACGGTTCCCTCCTTAGTGCTCGGCGATTCAGCTTCCTTGACCAACTGTCTCCAGGTTCGACCAGTTTGCCCACACGGATGTGACGGAATCGGACATGCTGGCTTTCTCCCGCACCTGGGGTTTGCCGATCTTGCGGGCAAAGAGTGTCGGCAAGCGGCACTCGGACGGATACGCCGGCCTGGCTGAGGTGGCCCATCTCTTGAACAGGCTCGCCGAGCATCTCTGGAGGCAGGACCAGCTGGCTGCAGGCCTGGTCCCCCGAGGGGCGAGCCCTGCCGACCCGGAAGCGCTGGCTCCATGAAATCCTCATTCTCCTGCAAGGGCTTCGTTTCAGCACAACTGCTTGATGGCTCTTCACGGCCTGTAAACCCCAATCTTTGCATCTGCTGGCAGGGAAACCCCTGGGGCTGAATTCTGGGTTCCCTCGGTGGTAAAAGTGCACCAAGGAGGCAGAGGGAGACAGAAGGCAGCCTGGGGTGGGGTGGGGGGGTAGACCTCCACGGATCCGACTTGTGAGGCTCCCCAGAGTGTTGCAGGATCTGATCTGCTTGGAAAAAAGGGAGGTTTTTCAGCCCCGAATTCTCTCTGGCCGCAGATGCCCCAAGAAAACTCCCACCTCTTTCCGGAGGCCGTCGTAAGCAAGTCAACATTCAACGCACATTTTTGTTGCCCATGTTTGGTCCCTTTTTCCACTGTCTTCGTGCAAGCGAGTTAATAAATATTTTGAATTTAGACGCGGTACGTCTCTATAAATGCGCATATATACAGAGGCAGCAGGTGATTTAGTGACTGTTCAAAGTTACGTCACTGGAAAAAAAGTGACTTAGGACCATTTTTCACACTCCCAACCATGGCAGCATCCCATTGGCCCCACGATCCAAATTCGGACGCTTTGCAACTGGTTCACGTTTACGACGGTTGTCGCAGTGTCCCAGAGTCCTGTGATCCCCTTTTCCCCACCTTCTGACAAGCCAAATCAATGGAGGAAGCCAAATTTGCTTAAACAGCCGTGTTACTAAACAATTGCAAAAGCGATTCGCTTTACGACTGTAGCAGGAAAGGTCGTAAAATGGGGCAAAGCTCACTGAACAAATGCTTCAATTAGCCACATAAATTTTGGGCTCAGCTGTGGTCTTAAGCCGAGGACTACCTGTATAGGAACCACGTATCGTCTTCCTCTACAACAGGGTTGATTATATTTGCGCTCGCTTGTGGCACACTCATGTTAACATTGGGGTTCTTGCTCTGATTGCCATCCCTTCACTTTGCCGTTCTGCTTGTCGCTTGACTTCTTCTCAGTGCAGGCTCAGCTATTCAGGAAGAAAGTGGAATAAATTTGTAAAAAACAGCGCTTGCTAAGGCTCGGTCTGATGTTTAGGCACTCTTAAGTCCCTGCAGCTCACTCTTGGGCCACAGGCGTGATGACAAGGGGGGGGGGGGGACACTGAGTGTCTGACCAAAGCCAACTGCTCTCTCAGCAATGTAAGCAGCGTTCTTGGTGCGGCGATTCCAATTGTGTGTCTGGCCAAAAAGTAGCCCGGCGTGCCAGATGTACATCTTAGCAGTCGGGAGAGAGCAGTCTGAGCCCCAAGGCCTGGTCAGGAGGGAGTCGCTTCCCCTTCAAGCCAGAACGGTGCAGCCCCATCACAGCCTTCGCTCTTCCAGATTTCCCTTCGTGTGAGGCTGATGCATCTGAAATGGATAGGGGCTTCTCGGCCTCCTGCCTCCGCAGCAAATCAGCTTGCCTTCCGGGCATGTTTCTCAAAGCATCAGTGTTAATATTTAATGGGCCTCTTTGAGAGCAGCGCTTCTGGATTGCAGGCTGCAGTCTTGGTATCGGCCCATCTTCAAAGCCGTCTCGTGAGGCTTTGCACAAGCCAAAACACAATATCCTCCGATATTCTCCCGGACGAGTTTCATAGGAGGTTCAGGATCGGTTAAATGCTTAAAGACAACCGGCGTCTTTCCCTCCCTGACCCCAATCCCTGTTTGAGAGCTTTCACAAGCCTTTTGTGCAGCCTCCTTTACTCCTCCACTAGGTTTCAATGTCTTGTGGAAGCTAAGCACGATGCCAAACCAGTTATTGGCAGGGATTCATAGGACAGCTGGATTCTGTGTGTCTTGTGATGCTCCAGCGGGACAATAATGGATAAGCACACACAGACACACAGACACAGACACACGCAAACCCCGAACAGGAAAAGTCTAAAGGGAAGTCATTTGGCTGAAAAGGTGAGAATCCGGGGTTTGGTTTTCAAGCTTCCCCTCATCTTCATCACCCCACCAAACAACCTTATTGACATTCAAAGGGGAGGGAAGCTCCCTGTGCGTTGCCATGTGTGTCCCTCTGACTGCTGAGAGCAGAAGGGCATTCTGTCTCCCGGGCACAGAAACTGGCTGGCCAATTTTTTTGCGATGGCTTCCGGCCTGCTGCTGCTGCGCAGCCCCTCCTCCTCCTCCTCCTCCTCCTCCAGCCCCGCAGAGCCAGCCTGGGAAAGAGAGGCTGGGAAGCAGCAGCTCTTAGCTGATTTCCATAGCTACGCAGGCAGGCGGCATCAGGGGGACCTGCCCTGAAAGGCAGGCAGGCGGGAGGGAGGGAGGGAGCCTTACAGCTAACCCCCTTCACCAAGGAAGGTGACTGTTGTGGGTGGTACACGGACAACGACGCCACCGCTTTGCCCCCCCCCCCAGAAGATGCTGCACAGGCATCTCCAAAGCAGGTCCCAGGACCAGGGATGAGCTGAGAGCAGGGTGGGAGCCCCCAGCCCCCCCAGCCCCAACAACCCATCCCCAACAACAGCACCTTCCCTTGCTGGGCTCCTCTCCTGGCCTCCCCCTACGCATGGCCAAGAGCTGACGGGAAGAAGAAAGCAGGTCTCGGCGCTTCCTTCCGTTGCCAAACACCATGATCCGCAAGAAAGCGTCTGCTCTGAGTCCGGCCGATGCCAGCCTCCTCCTCAGCGCGTCAAAGGGCTGCTCCGGGGCCCACTTCAGTGATGCCGGAGCCGTTCGAAATGGGGCCTCCACCGGTAGCTTCGTAAGTACACGGGGAGAGCGAATTGGAAGAGAAATTACGGGATCCAACTGGGCTTTGTTTAAAAAAAAAAAAAAAAAAGACCTTCTGTCCCGCCAGGATCGTTTTGCTCAGGGATGGCTGTGGGATCTGGCCGTGACGGCGTCAGCGGGCGAAAGCACTCTGTGCACGCTCTCAGCATGCGAGCCCTCAGGAGGCGACCCGTTAAAAGTTCCCAGAAGAGAACAGGGGCAGATTCAAATTCCCCAGGGGTGCCTTAAGGCTTTATAAGCTGACCCAGCATGTGATCTGTCCCCCGTGCAAATAAAACGGGGACGTTAGAGGGCAAGAGTTGTAGGCTTCCACCTGGAAGGAAGCCAGCTGTTTCCGACGGCAAGTGTGCAATGGATTCGGGAGCCTGAAATGATCGAGGTGTCGGTCTCCATGGAGGCCGTGGAGAGAAAAGGGAGAGCTTGGTAATAACTGCATCCTTGCCATGGCGATACGTTCTGTGATGCCAAACCAGGCTTTGCAATGTGTGGCACAACCGATCACCCCAAAACGGGAGCCTCTGGGGCAGCACTGGGTTTATAAGCAAGCAGACAAGAGAGGGAGGACATACACCAAATTTGTGGTCCAGGCTGCAAAGATCTCTGAAAATACAGCCTCTAATCTGGGACCGTGGTACTCTCCAGTGTCTCCTGCCTGGCGGTCATGTTTTCCGACCCACAGCATCAGCTGGCCCCAGAGGCTTCCCAGAGTCCTTCTCCGTCTATAACCATCTGGTCTCACTTGACCTTCTTATTGGCAGGATGCGGAAGAGGAAGATACGGTCTACATTTACGGCAGAGATGGTTACGATGATTCTTCCAACAGCCCCAGGGGAAATTACTTCAGAGATGGGAAAACGAAGATCGGTGAGTATTTCTACTTCTTGGTGGCCATAAATGGATAGATCTGGGAGGGACCTCGGACGCTGTCCCAAATGAACCCTTGCTCAGCGCAAGCACTTGAGAGTCCAGCAGAGGGAATGTGGGGTTTTTTTTGTTTGCAAGTCCATCCGGATGATTTGACCAAAGCCAACAGCTCTTTTCCAAACACCGAAGATAAACTAAGCCAGAAACCAGCTTCCAGGGCAAGGGGCAGCACCTGGGAAAAACCCGTGGCAAATCACTGCTTGAGAATTCAGAACGCTTGCCATAATTCGTTTTATAATAACGTAGCCGATTATGGAAGCCTTTGGACAAAGGTTCAAAATGCTCATCCGGTTGGCTTTGCAGACTTCGTGCTGGTTTGGGAGGAGAAAGCCTGTCCCTCAAAGAAGAGGCGGGGCAAACAGCTGCACCGTCAGGGCGAGGCGGCAGCAGGCGCAAGAGCTGGCTGGGACCAACGCCACGGGCGGCACGAGAGATGGAAGCGGAAATTCCTCAAAAATCTGCGGAACGCGGGCCTCTTGATGGAGAAGGTGCGGTCTCTGCAAGAAAGGTTTCTGGGCGTGGGAAGGCCCCCCTGGGCGGCAGTAATACAGGGAGTGCCATGTTGGCATCAGAGACTGTCTAGACTCCGCTGGTATTGGCAGAAATATCATGCCAGTCCTGGCGTTCCTTCGCCCTGAAGTGGAATTGATCCAAGTGCTTGGCAGAGGGCAGAGGTCCACCCTCATCATCATGCAGAAAAGTGCTGGGTTGTCATTGGGGTTCCTGGAATTCTTGCTTGGGGTATCCCCCCCCTCCTTCTCTTCGCGACCCACCCCCCAACCCAGTGTTTTGCTTTTACAGGAGGAGACCCTGAGCGAACACAAGAGCATCCACTACCTGAAGCTGAGCACCCCCTGGGAGGTGCTGGTGTATTACGCCGAGGAGCTGTGCATGCGAGCGCCCCTTCAAGTAAGTCCTGGGCTCTTTTGGTGTGTGTGTGTTTCGGAGTGCGGTACAGGAGCTCCACTTCCTCCCTGTCCCGCCACATGGGTCCCCCGACCTGCTCTTTCCTTCCCAGGCTCACCCCAACCCAGACAGAAATAGCTCCGACGACCTGCTTCGGAAGCTGCGCATCCCCAACCTCATGGATCAGAGGGTGCCTAACAAGCCCGTGGACTACTACACCTGTGCCTTCCGCAAGTCCAAGCTCGACAGGTGAGCGAGGGCACAAGTGTGCTCAGATGGAGAACCGGCCTGGGAGAAGGGCTCTCCGGCTCCCAATCTCCTGGGAAGGTTGATCGTTCCCTTCGTGGGATTTTCCTTCGCCTGAAGGGAGGAGGGAAGGATTGCTGGACAGAGGGCAGGTTCAGTCAAGGCTGGCATCTGCACCCCGCAAAGCCCCTTTCGGCTTTGAAGAACATTTTACGTCGGGTTTTGGCTTAAATCTGCTGCTGCTCTCTTTTCCAGGTTCCTGGGCAGTGATTTGCACGATACCTACTTCACCAATACGCAAAGGCATCGCATCGTAAGCCCTCTTAGGGGAGAAGCTCCAGCCCAGTTCCAGGGCTGGGGCAGATGAGGCCAACTCAGAGGAAGGGAGCCCTCCCTTTCTCTGCTGTTTTTGACCGTTGGCTCGCTTTCTTGGGAGATGGCCAAATATTGCCACAGCCACCCCGCTTTCCTCTCTCTCTCTCTCTCTCTCTCCCTCTCTCCCTCCCTCTCTCTCTCTCTCTCTCTCTCTCTCTCTCTCTCTCTCTTCCTCTCCCTCTCCCTCTGTGTGTGCGTGCAGTTCTTGTTCTGGCTTTCTGTGTCCCAGTGCATGACCAGTTAATCCCGCCTGCAGGTGTATGAAATCTTGGCACGGACAATTTACGGGAAACGGAAGCACGCCGAAATAGGCATCGACCGGCTGCTGAACGAAGGGGTCTATTCTGCCGCTTTCCCACTGCACGAGGTAAGTGGGTCACCGAGGCTTCCCGGCGGGGAGCAGAGCAGGAAAGCAGGGAGGTCGTGCCCAGAAAGGCCGGGTCCATCTCGGCCCAGAAGTCCTGCCTCTCCGGACCAAGCACGGTCATTGGTCAAGGAAAGGGCTCTCCTTCCTGCCTTCTCTCTTTTGTGGTCCACAAAGGAAAATGACCCCTGGTGTTTTTGAGCATCGCAAAGCAGGCCTTCACTCACTTTCCGCTAATATCCCTTCAATTTGGTTTTGGTTTTTTTAGGGAGAAGTGGTTTGGCATCGGTCTTCTTACTGGGTTTCGTATTCCAGATCTAGCCTTTTAAGAGCCCTGCCAAGGTCTTTGGGGATTGACCTCCTTGCCTGGTGGATGATGGGTATCCCCTCAATCTCTCTCTCTCTCTCTCTCTCTCTCTCTCTCTCTCTCTCTCTCTAGGGTCCCTATGAGCTCCCGGACTATGAGGTGCTGAGCGAAGAGCTGAACCCCCGGCAGATCCTGTACCGTTTTTGGGCCCGCTGGGCCCGCTGGTACAAGTATCAACCCCTCGACCACATCCGGGAATACTTTGGAGAGAAGGTGGCCATCTACTTCGCCTGGCTGGGTGAGACACATCCATAGGGCCGGGGGTGAGGGAGGCCTTGCTTCCCTTGCCCAACCTAACCCCCCTCCCCTTCCAGAGCATAAAACATCGATCAGGTTTTGAGCAAACTCTGGGAACAACTTGTCTTTAAGACAGGGGTCTCTAAACTTGGCCCTTTGATGACTTGTGGACCAACTCCCAGAATTCCTCAGCCAGGTACGCTGGGAGTTGAAGTCCACAAGTCATCAAAGGGCCAAGTTTGAAGACCCCCTGCTTTAAGACCACAGAGTATGTTGCACTGACCCTTAGCAAGGTCAGATCCATGAGCACAACTGGCATTTCATTGGCACATGATGCGTTCTAACTTTAATTTAACCTTTATTTAGTGCCTATGCAGGTCACATTGTGGTCTTGCGCGATCTCAGCTCAAGACTTAAAATTATGGTTTCATCTACGGCGAGACGCCTGAAGCGGTTTCATGCAAAAGCAAATTAAAACACATGTGCGAATCGATTCTTCCGAAGTGGCAAGCTGCGACCTCAAGCGTTTTGAGCTTGGCCAGCACCTGTGCGGCACGCTTACCATCTTTTGACAGATTTACCTTCTCTAGGTGGGGAAAAGGGGCAGGGGGCTCTTCCTGACCTCCTTCTTCTTCTTTGCAGGCTTCTACACAGCCTGGCTGATCCCAGCCGCAGCCATTGGCAGCTTTGTGTTCCTCGCCGGCCTCTTTGCCCTGGACACGAACGTGCCAGCGTGAGTGTGGAAGGACGCTGGTGGGAGGGGGGGGGAGAGAAACATGGCTGCCAGGAGTGGACCTCTGAGAGTCACATCTTTCTCCTGCAAGTTGTTTACTTCCTTGTCCGAAATGAGCACTTGTTTACCAAATGTAGAGAGCACCGTTTTGTTCGTGGAAAATAGCTGTTGATGAGGCTCTTCCTATAGCAGGGGTAGGCAACCTTGGCTCTTTTATGACTCGTGGACTTCAACTCCCAGAATTCCTCAGCCAGCATGGGGGAACTATAGCTCCCTTGATGACTTGTGGACTTCAACTCCCAGAATTCCTGAGCCAGGCATGGGGAAACTATGGCCCCCTTTATGACTCGTGGACTTCAACTCCCAGAATTCCTGAGCCAGCATGGCTCAGCTTGGAAACCTCTCCCTTTCCCCTCAGCATGGCTGGCTCAGGAATTCTGGGAGTTGAAGTCCACGAGTCATAAAGCGGCCTAGGCCTAGGCCAGAGGTAGGTAACCTTGGCACTTTTATGACTCTTGGACTTCAACTCCCAGAATTCCTGAGCCAGCATGGGGGAACTATGGCTCCCTTCATGACTCGTGGACTTCAACTCCCAGAATTCCTGAGCCAGCTATAGCTGAGGGGAAAGAGAGTTTCCAAGCTGAGCCATGCTGGCTCAGGAATTCTGGGAGTTGAAGTCCACGAGTCATAAAAGAGCCAAGGTTACCTACCTCTGGCCTAGGCCTAGGCCGCTTTATGACTCGTGGACTTCAACTCCCAGAATTCCTGAGCCGGCATGGCTCAGCTTGGAAACCTCTCCCTTTCCCCTCAGCGTGGCTGGCTCGGGAATTCTGGGAGTTGAAGTCCACGAGTCATAAAAGAGCCAAGGTTGCCTACCCCTGTCCTAGAGGATATAGGGCCCATGCCTGAAGCCTGCCCCTGCGCATGGCACAGCCCTTTCATGCCCAGTGGGCATCTCTGCCTCTGAGGTGGGAGAAGGGCACGCTTACCAGTAGAGAAGAAAGATCTCGGCCCAATGCAAAACTCTTCCTGCACTTTCTAACTGACTTGGCCCAATCTACCGTGACGCAGCCTCCAGGTTGAAGGGCAGTCTACCTCCGAGCACCAGAGCATCAAGAGGGGCTGTTAGACTCCTCCTGGAGAGATCTCCTTGAGAGCGGAATCCTTAAAAAAATAAGAAAAAAAAAGTTTTATTAGTTTTTATAGGGTTAGGGATAGAACGGGGTCAGGATTGGGATTAGGGTTTAGGTCAGGGTTGGGGGTTGGGGCTAGGGTTTCCCCAAGTAACATTTTCAATATTTAGCCTATTGTCTGGGTACATATATTTAAATAACAATAATAGATGTAGTAATAGATAACAGTAATAGATAGGGTTAATTATCATAAGCAGTATTAATTAATCACTCCGTAGCATTGGGGGGACGAGGCTCCAGCACTCTGCCAAAACCTTTTCCTCCCAAGGTTTCCGCCTCTTCTCTTTTTCCCCCCTTTCCAGGAAAGAGGTCTGCAAGAGTGGGGGAGACTTCCTCATGTGCCCTCTGTGCGATACTTGTGGCAACTGGAACCTCTCCGAGATCTGCCCCATGGCAAAGGCAAGGGGGATTCCCTCACCTTCCGGGGAGGGGGCATAGCTGAGGGGGAACATGGCTTCCTTGTCACCTCACCAATTTGGGGGGGGGGAGAGAGATTTTCCTTAAGGAGAGCAAGGGAGAAGACCTGAGATCCATTAAATTTAAAATATTAGCGGAAAATTAAAATTAAGAAAAATCTATTAAGTCACTGACTGTCTAAAAGATGGGACGTTAAATTAATGAAGGTATGCATAAACTGAAGATTACTGATGAATGCTAGAAAGTTTTTTTTTTATTATTAAAATAATTTTTATTGAATACAAAAAAAAGATTAAAAAACATTGAACATAGTGTATCATCTTTGACACACATCTTTGTCTAGACATTCCGTATTATACATATACTTTATACATTTCAGATATTCTTCCTCTATTTACATCCCTTCTAATGACCTTCCTTTTTTTTCCTTCCATTTGTAAAATTTATTCCAGCTTAAATAGTATTCTGTTTCCTCCTGATTTTTTAATTCTTTAGTCATCTTATCCAATTCTGCGCAATACAAAATTTTCCTTATTAACGCATCTCCACTAGGCACTTCAGTTGCTTTCCAGTTTTGAGCAAACAAAATTCTTGCCGCCGTTATCACATGAATAATTAGGTATATATCATCTTTGTTTATATTTTTTTCTAATATGCCAAGTAGTAGCATCTCTGGTTTATATTGAGTTTTTTGACCTGTCTGACCCGTCTGCCTAGAAAGTTATTTTCTGTTTGATTGATAGAATAAGAATTGCGTTGGTTTGAATGTGAGACACTGTATATATTCAGGGGGAAAGAGAGGGGATTAGTTGTCGTAATACTTTTGAGATTTGTATCGATATTTAAATGTAATGGAATGATTGTACTCGGCTGCCACGTTGCTTTTCAAATATGCAAATATAATGTGAGAAAATTAATAAAAAATTAAAAAAAAAAAAAGATGTGAGATCCCATTGGTTCCCAAGACGGACACGCAGCAGCCATTTTAAGTCCCACCTTGATGAAGATGCAGAGGGGTACAGGCGATCCGGCTCCTCCGTGTGTATAAAATGGGAACAATTATCCAACTATATCAGCAGCTTATTATTATTTTTTTCTTTCATTCCTCATTAATTTGCTCAGTATCCCACAGGACCACAGCTCTATTCTAGGGAACCACTGGAATGAGGGGGCAAACCCCTTCCCGTATCCAAAGCCCCAAGCCCAGAATTATTCACTCTTAGGAATTAAGATGCTTTTTGGTGAATCCTGAGATTGTGGTGAAAAGCCAGGATAGAGATCCTCCCAGGTCAGATTTGCTCGTCCCTCAGGAATGGAAGTGAGGGCTGGCAAATCCTCTAGTCTGGGAGAGTTTGTTTTTTTTTCCAATTCTGTTTCTCCATCTCCACAGCTTGGGTACCTCTTTGACCATCCGGGGACAGTCTTCTTCAGCATCTTTATGTCCTTCTGGGCTGTGACGTTCCTGGAGTATTGGAAGCGGAGAAACGCCACGCTGGCTCACCACTGGGACTGCATGGACTTCCAAGAGGAGGAGGCAAGTTTCCCCACTCCTCCTTTCCCCGCTGCTCTGCCCACGACGGAGGCCAAGCAAGCAAGCCGGGCCGTCGTTCCTTCCTTCTCCCGCTGGGCAGGAAGGAGAGCCTCAGCAGACCCTGCCGGAAACCACTTGGAGCCATCACACCGAACACAGACGAGGCGACGATGAATATTCGGACAATTCCAATTAAGTTTTGCCTTTTGTCTTTGGATGGCCAGCAGGCATTCCCAGGCCAGTTTACCAAAGACAGTAAGAGGTTGACTCAACCAATGAATTCTGTAATTCTGCCCAGCTGAAGGTTGCCTTACTGAAAGGCATCCAATTCTGTTACTGAGAACTCCGGCATTCCCACACCGGACAAGGGGGTTAGTCTAGGACTCAGGGGTAGGCCTGAGCTTCAATGGACTCCAGAAGATGGTAGATCAAGGCTTTTCAACCAGTGGTACGGGTACTACCTGTGGTACATTGGCACCTGGCAGGTGGTACGCGACCATCCTAGAAAAGTGGTAGTGGGGGAGGGGAATGAGCTGAACCGGTGGCAGCACCGCACAAGCCTGAGCGAGAGATGGCTGGAGCTGCAGGGCTGTCAGGGCTCAGTGGAAGCGCCAGGATCAGCGCCAGGCTCCAGCTGGATCTCGGCACTGATCCTGGCGCTTCTGCTGAGCCCTGAAGCACCACCAATCAGATGGAATGTTGCAGCATCTCCAGGGTCTTGTGATTTACATTCAGATGCTTGGCAACTGATTCATATTTATGACGGTCACAGTGTCCCAGGGTCATGTGAAGTGACCAAAACCTGCTGCAACCACCCAGCAGATGGAGGGGAATAAAAACCAAACACCCCCCCCCACCCCTGCTGCCAATCCTCAACAGAAATGCTCACAACAATGAAAACCTTGGACAGGAGGAAGAGCGCCGCCAGGCGGGCAGGCAGGTGTCTTGCTCGGCTGTGGCTTGGGGAGTACTTTTTTCAGTGTCATTGTAACTTCGAACAGTCACTAAGCGAACTGTTGTAAGTCGAGGACTACCTGTACTTTATCACTTTTTTCCTTTTTTTGGGGGGGGGTCAAGTTTTTGACACCTTGCTAGGCGACTGGTGGTACTCGGATGTTGCCATATCCTAAAAGTGGTACAAAGGGTGAAAAGGTTGAAAAGCCCTGCGTTAGAAGACCGAGAGTTCTAGTCCTGCACTAGGCGTGACTAGCAATCTTGGGCCAGTCACTCTCTCTCAGCCCTAGGAAGCAGGCAAGGGCAAGCCACCTCCGAAACCTTGCCAAGAAAACTGCAGGGAACCTTCCAGGCCCTTGCCAGGAGTCGGCACAAAATACAAACCAACCACTAAACCTCCCATTGAGTTCAACAAGGTCACTTCCTTGTTTGTTCTCACCCTGATTTTTTTCCCTCCCTTTCCTCTCCCACTTTCTCTTTCCTGCCCCCTAGGAACGTCCTCGCCCAGAGTTTGCTGCTATGGCCCCTTGCCTGGAACAGAACCCCATCACAGGCCTGAAGGAGCCCTATTTCCCTGAGCATGACCGGCTATCACGAATCCTGACCGGATCCATGGCTATCGTCATCATGGTGAGGGGCTATTGCCATGGGGAGGGGGGGAGGAGAGAAAGAGATCCCCGTCCCGAATCCTTGATGCTCCTCTCGTGTCTTGGTTCCTCCTCAGCTCTGCGTGGTGATGATCTTTTTGGTGTCGGTGATCATGTACCGTGGGATTGTCAGCACCGCAATGTACCACACTGGAAACAGCGTTCTGATGACGCAGGTGAGGGCTGCCCTGTTGGCTCGGCTTGGACTCTGCTTGGATTCTTTTGGGCCTCCCCAGAGATATTCCATACCCTTTCTCCAGATTTAGGGTTTCACAGAGAACAGAATGATGGGCAGCTCCTCTTTCTGTCTGCACAGAAAAAAGCGTCAGGGAAGACAGAGCTGGATTTTAAATGATCCACCGTCCAGTTCGCTAACACTCTTAATACAGGGGTCTTCAAACTTGGCCCTTTTGTGACTTGTGGACTTCAACTCCCAGAATTCCTCAGCCAGGCACGCATGCCTGGCTGAGGAATTCTGGGAGTTGAAGTCCACAAGTCATAAAAGGACCAGGTTTGAAGACCCCTGTTCTAATACAAGGCTCATAAGACAACAATAGTAGTAGTACAAAGAGAAGCTTTCACCTGCCTTCTGCCCTTCCAGTTGGTGGTCCTAAACACACCTAGGTTATGGTCATCTGAAATTACTTTCTGTGTAAATAATTATCTTGAAAGCCTTCAGGTTCTCCCGTGCTTTAAGGTCAGCAATTTGTTTTTATGCATCTTTATTGCAGTTCTAGCTGCAAGTTCAAACGACGAGGGCAAAATGCGCTCCCCTCTAGGAGGAGAGAAAATAGGGTAAAATGGGGCCTCTTCCCCTCTGTCCCTGCAGGCAGGTAACATTGCGAATATCAGCAGCTCCATGGTGAACTTGGTGCTCATCCTTCTCATGAGCCAGGTCTACACCTCCTTGGCCGAGAAGCTTACCAGATGGGGTGAGTGGAAGACTCACGTCGTTCGACCAAAGGTAGCCAATTAGCCCAGGATGTTTCGCTTTTTGAGAAACTCAAAACCTTCTTTCACGTCATTTGGGAAATTGTGGTGGTAGGGGGGGAGAAACATTTCACAGAATTGGAACTTTTACCGCTGATTATTGGCCTTTTCCCGTTGCTGGAAAAGGAACCTATCAGAAAACTCCGGGCCGATTCCTTTGGCATCTATTATTGATCCGGCTTGCCCTCGTTTCACCCCTCTTACTTCTCCTTGCAGAAATGCACCGGACTCAGACGCAGCACGAGGACGCCTTCACCTTCAAAGTTTTCATTTTCCAGTTTGTGAACTTCTACTCGTCTCCTTTCTACGTGGCTTTCTTCAAAGGCAGGTATGGGACGCGGCGAAAAGCTTTCCGCTTGGAGGCAGGAAGGGAAGGAGGCTCCCTCGGAGAGGCCCTTGGGCCATCTAGTCCTTCTCGCAAAACGAGAGAGATGACAAACCAGACTCAAGGAGCCTCTGAGTTGAGCTGGGCCTTCCTCTTGAACAGAGAGCTGTTTTCCTCCAACCTTATTAGCCAAATCTGGACTCTCTCCCTGTCGAAAGTCTGTGCCGGTCCAGAGTTGGGTTCATTAACACAAAAGCACACAGCTATGGGCAAGAACTGGGCTTCCTATCCTCAGAGCTGGACCTGACTTTCCATCCTTTTCAATACCTTCCCTTTTTCCCAGCAGGTTTGTGGGCTACCCTGGCCAATACGGACAGCTCCTGGGCATGAGGAACGAAGACGTAAGTATAATGCCGCAGTGAGTCCTTGTGCACGCCGGGCACTGACGGCCACTTCTCAAAGAATTGGGCAGAGCCACGCCATGCACGTGCATTTTCTTTTGCTGCACCGTAATGGTTGTCCCCGATGTACAGAGGTGACGTGCAAATGCCGCAGGTGCACGCATGTCACCCCCACCCCTCTCATCCTGCAGTGCGGTCCTGGCGGGTGTCTCATTGAATTGGCCCAGCAGCTGTTCATCATCATGGTTGGGAAGCAGATGGTCAGCAACGTCCAGGAATTCTTTGTTCCGTGAGTTGCCTTCTTGGGGAACGGCCGAGAGACGAGGTGGATTGGTCAAAGGAGTGCCAGTAATTGAGTGGCATTTCCCCAGCTGAGGGGGACGGCCAGACCGAAGCGTCCTGTTTCTTTCCCTGCAGCAAGCTAAAGGCTTGGCACCAGAAAAGGAAGCTGGCCAAGGTGCGAGGGGGGCAGATCTGCCAGGAGCCCAAACGGTGGGAGGAAGACTATGAACTGATTGAATGTGAAGGCCTCTTTGAGGAGTACCTGGAGATGGGTGAGCAGGAAGGGAGAACAGGAGTCGAGCTTCTTTGGGACACAGAGGAGCAAAAGGAGTTTGGGGTCTAGATTCAGGCCATCGCTTGGTCCATTGAGACTTGGGAGATCCTTTCTACAAGTGGCTCTCCAAAGATCAAGAGCTACACTAATTAAGTGGTGGGCAGCAGACTTGTCCAGCCTCCTAACTTCCAAAAGATAGCTTTCCAGTAAAGCGAGTCCAATTATATTGGATGTTCCACTTTCGTTAGACTGAATATGTTTCGGATAACTGAATTCCTCCAGTTCTTCTTCACCCTGAAAGTTTGGTCATCCAAACATGCAGAAGTAAGAAAGGAAGAGCCACCCAAAGGATCATCTGGTCAGTCTTGCAGACACAAGCCCTGTTCCTCCCGTTGTTCCGATGATTGCTTAGGGTTCTGTAAAACAGTGACACTGAACGTGGCCCCTTCTTCCTTAGTGCTCCAGTTTGGCTTCATCACCATTTTTGTGGCGGCTTTCCCACTGGCCCCGCTCTTCGCCCTGCTCAATAACTGGGTCGAGATCCGTCTGGACGCCCAGAAATTTGTCTGCGAGTACCGGCGTCCCGTGGCTGAGCGTGCCCAGGACATCAGTGTTTGGTTCTTCCTCCTTGAGGTCTTGGCACAAATCTCCGTCATTGTCAACGTGAGTCGAGAAGAAGCGGCAGAGATCCTCAAGCTGTTCCCCACCGACCGGCAGCTTCCAAGATCCCTTTACTGGGGGAATGTGGAGGGGGGGGTCCATACCTTCTCTGGGGCTATGAGTGAAACAGCAGAAAGCCCCTTCCCCCCAATGACAGCCACTCCTGCCTGTTTACCCCCAGGCCTTTCTCATTGCCTTCACCTCGGACTTCCTGCCACGGCTCCTCTACCAATATGAGTATGACAGCCATCTCCACGGCTATGTGAACTTCACCCTGGCTTACTCCCCACCCGCTTACATGCACAGCAACCATACCATGTGCAGGTGAGCAGAGAGCCTCCATCGCCAGCGATCATGGTTAGGTCTTCCCCCACCCCATGATGCTGATCTGCCGTGGCTCTTCCACAGGTACAAAGCCTTCCGCGATGCTCACGGGAACTACACCCTGTTTTACTGGAAACTCCTGGCCATTCGCCTGGGCTTCATCATCGTCTTTGAGGTGAGACCCAGACATTTTTATGGACGGAGTCCATGAGTAGAGAACTACTGTGTGGGACTCAGCAGCTGTGGCCTGTTGGGAGCAAGCAAGGCCTGGCTTAAGTCAAAGGAAAGCAGGTCATTCCAAACAGTTAATCCTTCCATGATGTTCACGATTTATGTTACTTATAGCACCTTATTTTCCAAGGATAGCATCAGCATATCCTTTGGCTCAAACTTCCTGCCCGTTTAAAAAATAAAATGCACGAATCGAATACAATAAATCCGTTTAAGGTAGATTTCCATACTGTTTATTTAGCTGACTGGGAATTTTCATTATTGCTGTTCCAAGTGTAGCATCTGAAGTTTCTCAGTGTATAATCAGGATTGGGCAAAAAGTTTCAGCCCAGAGTAGTCTCTCTCAAAAGCCCTCCTTCTGCAACTGAAAACTATCCCATTTATTTACCAGGATTTATTCGGTTGAATCATCTCTTAGAACCGTCTAATTTTTTTATCCAAATAAGAGGTGAAATTTGCTGGATTATCAGCTGCCCTTTGCCAAGGCAAGGTCGTATTCAAATGTCAGACCTGCCGATCTGGGTAAATATGGATTATCTGCTCTTTGTGAAAGAACGCAGTTGCTAAGATTTCTGTACCCGGGAGCTGACTTAGGAATTGAAAAGATTTTCGGGCAGCCCTTTTCTTTTCGGTCAAAGTTTCATTTCCAAAAGAGAGAGTGGTGTTGGCTTAACTGGCCAGGTGGTCGTAAGGGCTGATGATTCTGGGATGGGCGCCCCCCCCCCCGGGCTCTCCTCCCTCCCTCCTTCTCCTTCCAGCACGTCGTCTTTTTCTGCTTGCGCCTGATTGACTGGCTGGTGCCGGACATCCCCGAGTCCCTGGAAGTCAAGATCAAGAGGGAGCGTTACCTAGCCAAGCAGGCCCTGGCCGACCACCAGGAGGCGCTGCTGACGACGGTGAGTCCCGACTCTTCTCCCAGCAGCCCAGGTCAGTCGGTGAGAGTGGCACAAAGCACAACGCATGTAGTGTCCGTGTGTGTCTTGTGTGTCTTGCTCCAGTGCCGAGAGAAGGGTTCAGGAGAGGGACAGGTATGGACCCCTTCCCCAGAACCGGCACCATACGGGCTTTCCACAGTCCGGCCAGCCTGTGCGGTGAAGGTGAATGAGTGGCTGTGCATCACACACTCTGGCAAGTTCGGATTTCCAGCCGAGAAACTCGGGGAGACTTGGCGCCCTCCCCACCCACCCCCAAATCTCTCAAGAGTCTGCGCCTCTCTCTTCACAACGAGCTGCGAGTTGCACTACTGTGGCATGGTGTGATCGCCCTCCGTGTTGTGGTGCAGTCTGTACTGTGATGCTTGTAACCATCTGTGCTTCTATAAGGGCAACACAATCAGAGGCAGCCTTGTGGTGAGGGGGGGTCTTAAGTCTTCTCGGCCGCCAGAAATGCGTGCGTGTAGGGTGGGGCTCTTTCCCTGGGAGGTATCAAATATGGAACCGCCATCCAAATAGGGGGGAAAAAAAACAGCGTATCTTTCTGTCCTCTGAGGCTCGTTTGGCTGAGGATGCCGTCCTGAGGCTGTCTAGATAACAGGACACAAAATAAGCCCAGAGGCCACAAAGCGCTTCATTTGGCAGCCGATCTGACTGCCAAATCAGTCCTATTGGATTAAATAAACCGCTTCTCCCCTTAATGCTCAACTAAAATTACCGCTTTCCTTCTAGCTGCCCTTTCAGCTCCTCACCGCAAGCCTCTCTGCCGCATTTTGCCAGAGCGGGGTGGAGATGGTGAAAGAAACGGGAGCCGGCTTTGGCTCCCTTATTCTAAATAGGCCCTTCTGTTTTACTTCTACTTCTCTCTGTACAGCAAGCAGCCTTTTATCCAGCAGTATGAACTAGCCCTGCCGGCGAGGTCAAAGCATGGGCACCAGTGCATCCCCCTCCGTTTTTGATCAAGAAGCAGCTCTCTCAACAGCATGGACGATGCCAGTGGGGACCGCGAGGGAAGCCTTTTCCTGCCAGAAGATTGGACTAAGGGAGCCCCACAGAGACCTTGACAGAGGCTCCCAAGCCTTTCTCCTGGAAAAGTTTCCTGGCAGATTCTTTCTTTTCTCAGCTTCCCAAGCAAGGGGCCTCGGAGACCAGTTCTGGGACAAACCCAGCTCAGCCGCCTTTCCGATTCCCTGCCGCCTTGGCTCCTGTTGCCAGCGGCTTCTTCTCGGCCTTGCAGGTTTCAACCTGCGTCTGAAGGGCAGGGAAACCTTCAAAGAGCGAGTCCCCCAAAATGGAGCTTCAATCAAGCCACCTGAAGTCCTTGTGGAAGGCGACGGACATGGGTAGGGGGGAGGCTGTGGACTATGGAAGATGTGGTACTCCCCTACCTTCCCTTGCCCCACAGCTGTTGCTGATGGCTTGGGAAGTGAAACCCAACACTCTTTTAGCACGATTTCAGTTCCCTCCTAATCCCACCTTGGGCCTTTCTGACTGTCACGACAATTCAGAGTTGCAACTGTACAGCTTGTATCCACAGGGGATTTAATAAAAGTCTGGAACGGTCTGGATCTCTTGTCTCCATGGGGGGGGGGAACCTGGGGGCTTTGCTGGTGCAATTCTATAACGAAAGCGCTGGAATCTTTTGATATTCCCGAGTTGCTCATTTCTATTGGGGAGAGGATATGATAGAAGGCCAAGCGAAGGACAAGATCCAGGCTAAGGAAAAGAAAAAAAAATATACATGTCTGGCTCACTTTCTTAAGTGGAAAAAAAAAAAAAGGCACTTCTAGGACACAGAAAATGCCTATCGGGTCAAATGCAAACAACAGGGCCCCCGGGCATGTGCAGAGTCCCTTGAACCTTGCCATTGGTCACTATTTAATGGAAACAACTGCACAGACTCAACAAGAGACTCCAGCTGTGATTTCCCTTCCCCTCAAGAGCCAGCCCCAAAGCAGTAAGTGGGGGGGGCCTCCAGCTGTTGCAGACAGAAGACGGGAGGGGAAAGGGGAGCACAGATATTATTGGACTGCAGCCAGAGTGGAATCAGGAACACGGGGGGGGGGGCACATCAAAGGTGTTCCACACCAAAGGCATTATATATTTTCTAATCCTAAAAGTGCCGCAATATTGCCGCAAAAGAGGGAGTCAAGCTCTTCTCCAAAGCGCCAGAAGGCCGGACAAGAAGCAACGGATGGAAACTAATCAAGGAGAGAAGCAACCTGGAACTAAGGAGAAACTTCCTGACAGTGAGAACAATTAATCAGGGGAACCACCTGCCTCCAGAAGCGGTGAATGCTCCAACACTGAATGTTTTTAAGAAGAGACTGGACAGCCACTTGTCCGAATGGTATAGGGTTTCCTGCCTGAGCAGGGGGTTGGACTAGATGACCTCCAAGGTCCCTTCCAACATTATTATTATTATTATTATTATTATTATTATTATTATTATCTTTTATTCATTAGACATGAACCTCAGTCAACTGAACATTCAGATTGGCTGGCGCTGATGGTTGACACGGGTTGCTACCAGCATCCTAGGTGTCAACCAGGTACCTCCTTAAAATATAAGATGTTCCGAGTAGCGCAGTTTTTTGTAACATTGCTGGAGTTATTGCAGGAAGCTGCAATTTCTTGATGTATTTTGCAAAGTTTTGGGACATAGTTCCCAGTGCCCCGATGACAATGGGTACCACTGTTACACGTTTCATCCATAATCGCGCAGTTTCGATGGCCAGGTCGCGATATTTCGTAAATTTTTCCAGTTCTTTTTCTTCGACTCTGGCATCTCCTGGTACAGCGATATCAATCAGCTGTACGCTTCGGTTCTCTACAACTGCGATATCCGGCGTGTTGTGTTCCAAATGGCGATCTGTCTGTATTCGAAAGTCCCACAAGATCTTCACCCTCTCATTCTCAACAACTTTTTCCACCCTGTGTTCCCACGACTTTTCGGACACAGGCATTATTATTATTATTATTGTTATTATTATTGTTATTATTATTATTGTCTCTCCTATTGATTTAAGTCAATAAGCAACATTGGGTCGCTCTCCCTGATGGAAGTGAACCAAGATTCCCAGGATTCTGTTCCCAGAAACTAAGAGCTAAACAGAGATGTGGGGCTTTTGTTTTGTTTAATGGAATCTGACCGGCATGATTCATGAGAGTTGAGGCTGCTTTCTGTTCCGGTTCCGTTCCCGGTTGAACAGCCTCCAGATGTGCAGAAAAAAACCAACTGCTGGGGAAATTAACAGCTTCACTGGCTGGATCTCAGGGTGAAAGTAGGAGGAGGAGGGAGGGATTTAAATTGCTCCCCACTTCCCAAAGGGCAGAGGCCTTGGGCTCGCACAGCTCGAGGGCCCTTCTCTGGCTCCCGGTGAGAAATAGCACCTGGAAAAACAAGCTAATGGATGCCAACATGACTGAACACTCCCGTGCCACTTCAAAGCTATCAGTTATTTCTAGTCTGGAGCATGATTGAAGGGAAAAGGCAGTTCCTCCCACACAAGAACCGGCTCAGAAGAAGCCGCCACCTTCAGTCCTGCGTAGGGCAGAGCTGCCAGGAAAGCGAGAATCTACCTTCCTCTGGAGCTTTTCACTGATTTTGCCAAAAAGAACTAGACTTATAAACTGGGGAAGGTGGCCAGACCGGGAGCTGCCAAGAATCCCTCTGGCCAATAAAGCCATTTCATTGCAGAGAACGCTCAGTAACGAACCCCCGTTAGAAAGGCAGAACAGGGAGACAACAGAGGTCACGATGCTGGCATTCCTGAAGCCTCTGCAAGCAGGTGCAGAAGGACTTGGAGGTGTGTTTGGAGAAGGACAACTTGCCGTCTGATCCAGGGCACACGGTCCTCCTGCCCTGGAGGGTCCCCCACCTTATGGATGTCCCTGTCCCCAACTGTGCTTCCCCAAAGCAGACCCGCCAGCGTCCACTGGGCACAAAACAAGCTCTTTCCCATTCTCTAGTTGAGTAACCCCTTGGGCCTTTTTTTCAAAGGCTAGGCAGCTCAAGACATCAGCCTCTCTCCTGCTGTCCTTTCCCCCCCCCCAGGAAAACTCCTCCAATCTCCCACCCACAAGGCCTTCAGGGATGGATAATTACAGGGCTGAGGATTCAGGGAAGGGCGTTTCACGAAAGGTGTCGAAGAGGAAGGAGGAGTTAGAAGGAGGGGAGTGGCGGGTCGGGTGGGGGGGAAAAAAAACCACATTCTGCCTCGATTTGAGGGTCTCTTTTCCTGCTCTCTTCCAATCATTTGGCAGCCCAGCCTTCACAGATACAAGGGGCAGCGACCACTTCTCTGTGTCGCCCATCCCCGACCCACAGAGAGGGGGGGGGAGAGCCGCTAAGCCCTGTTTTCCCCATCCGCTGAAATCAAAAGCCAGCAGGGGCGACTTTCGCAGTCAGTGGCAGAAGAAGAAACCCTGAGAGAGTTTTGTGTTTTGACAACCGAGGCTCAAACCAGCTTCGTTTTCCCAACAGGAGCCGAGGAGCCATCTGCTGTGGGTGTGCGTGGGTGTGTTCTGCTCCCTTTTCGCAGCGTCTCCTTCCGGACTGACAGCATCTAGCTGTGCGGCACGGAGGACCCACAAAGGCGGCTGTCCTTCTCTGCCATCACCCAGCTGCCAGGCCTATCAGAGACCCAGGAGCCCGCGCAGAGGTCCCCGGCAATGGCGTCGCAGAATCCGGCCCCTCGTGCTCCCCAGGAGAGCCTGCCCGAGGTCAGGGGGCAGCCACGGTTACGCCCGGGCACCAGGTATCCTCCATTGCCCACCTGGGCAGGGATGGGGGGGGGGGAAGAACCAAGCCGTGCAGAAGATGCTTTGCTTAGGCTAGGAAGTAACTCTCTCCAAGCGCTGCTGTCCAATCTTCCTCAGTTTCCCCTTGTGGCTCTGGGAAAAATGGTTTTGTTGCCTGAACTGATTGGCTACGTTACTGTTTTAGCAATAGAGGTCGTCCTTGACTTGACGACCAGAATTTATGTTGCTAAACGAGAAACTTCTTAAGCGAGCTTTGTCCCATTTTACGACTTTTCCTGCCGCATTTGTTAAGCGAACCACTGCAGTTGTTAAATTAGCAGCACGGCTGTTAAGTGAATCTGGCTTCCCCGGTTGGCTTTGCTTGTCGGAAGGCCGCAAAAGGGGATCGCGTGATCCCGGGACGCTGCAATTGTCATTGACGGTTGCCAAGGGTCCGAATGCAAATCGCGTGATCCTGGGGACGCTGTGATGGTCCTAAGTGTGAAAATTGGTCATAGGTCGCTTTTTTAAGTGCCGTTGTAACGTTAAACCGTCACTAACCGAACGGCTGCTAAGTCGAGTTACTACGTGTATTCTTGCCATCAGCAAGACTCCAGGCTAAGCGATCCGTAGAAAAAAAAAGCTTTTCGACAATACCGCTCTCCCTGTGCAATTCACCTGTGCATCTCTTGAGATCTTCGTGAAACAACAACAGCACCAGGAGAGGCTTTGCATCTTTTGCCCAGAGAGAGAATCCGAGGGCATTTTGCAAATCTACCCAACGGTTAGGACAGGAGGCAACTAGGAGGGCCAACGTCTCCCCAGTCTCTTTCTCTCTCTTTCTCTTGCTTCTAGAATACTCTGGAGAAGCTCTGGAAAAGGGGCGAAGGAAGCTGACCATCAGCAGAGAGGATCAAAATATGGTACGTAAACAAGCCTTCGCCCTGGGGTTGTCTCTGGGGTGGAAGGAAGGATCCCAGCCGCCAGCGATGCCCCGGGGGAGCCTCTTCCTCCTCCTCCTCCTCCTGTAAAGAGGTTGAGGTTCTCTGGGCACGGAGTTACTGAGAAGGATGGGCTGGCAGGGGTCCCACCGCTTCTGGGATGCTGGACTGAGTTGTCTCCCTCTGTCCCACTTTTCCGGTCAGAGCCCGTCTCTCAAACCCCTGGGATGAACCGGCTGAAGGCACCAGAGAAGCAGCCCCGGGCCCTCCCGGTGGGTGCCGGCTTCTCCACCGCCGCCCTGCTCTCCTCCGCACTGCTAGGGGCTGCCTCGCTCTCCCTGCAGCGGGATTACAGCTTCTCCTTCTGGCAGGAGATCCCGGAGGTGAAAAGCAGAGGGCTGCTGGAGGGCCTCCCATCGCAGCAGCGCCACCTGCAGGAGGTACCCAAGAAATGCACATGTGGGGATGGGGGGGGAGAGAGGGCCCAGGCAGCAGCTGAACCTGAGGCAAAATCTGGACAATCGGGACAACAGATCGGGTCCAAGCCCTGACTGAGAGAAGAAAGCAAAGGAGGGGAATTTCTTAATTAATAGCACCATTTTGTCCACAGTTTGCTGCCCTTTAGAGCAGGGGTCTTCAAACGTGGCCCTTTGATGACTTGTGGACTTCAACTCCCAGAATTCCCCCAGCCAGTGGCCGTGCTTGTTGCTACCACTGCTAGGGATTCTGGGAACTGAAGTCCACACCTCTGGAAGGTAGGGAGTTTAAAGACTCTTGGTTTAGGGCAGGGGTCTTCAAACTTGGCCCTTTGATGACTTGTGGACTTCAACTCCCAGAATTCCTCGTGCCTGGCTGAGGAATTCTGGGAGTTGAAGTCCACAAGTCATCAAAGGGCCGAGTTTGAAGACCCCTGCTCTAGGGAATCGAATCCCTCCCCGCAGCCTTGGTTTGACAGGCAGCGTAGGGCCGATCCCCGGGTTTGGCAAGATTCGTTTCCGCTCCCAGCAGCCCGCCCGCCTTTGTCTCCATGGCAGGCCATGTTCGAGGTGATCACTTCCGAGGCCTCCTACCTGCGCAGCCTCCGGGTGGCCCTCTTCCACTTCCAGCTGTCTCCTGCCTTGCGTGGGGCTCTCGCCGGGGCCCAACTGCAGCAGCTCTTCTCCAATCTCTCGCAAGTCAAGGACGCCAGTGAGAGGTAGGGCGGCCCCCTCGCTCTTCTGCGCCTCTTCGTTAACCTGCCGAGGCCTTTGGCAGCCTCCCGGGACCATCACCTGCAGGGCATCCCACAAACTCCTCTTCCTCCTCCTCCGCCTCTCTGCCCACTGCAGGTTTCTGCTGCAGCTGGAGGATCACCTGGACCAGGATGTCTTCTTGCCAGGTCTCGGAGAAGTGGTCCTGAAGCACTGCCCGGCTTTCCACCGGGTTTACGTTCCCTACGTCACCAACCAGATGTATCAGGAGCAGCTCATGCAGTGGCTGATGTGAGGAGCAGAGGGGACGCAGAGCGGCAGGCCCCGCTGGCTGGAGAGTTGGGGGTCACAGGCTGCAACAAAGGACTGGTCCGTTGGCGGCCGGCTGCACTAGGCAAAGCAAATCCCACAGATTCACACTCAAGACGGGTCCACCTTATGCCTACCTTTCCACAGCTCAGATCACCTTTTGGGGGCGTGCATTAGCGCACCGGGAGGGCCCCCCCCTGAAACCTCTCTTTGTTCCCTCCACCAAGCCAGGAAGGGGAACAGCCGCTTCACGCAGGTCTTGCGCGCACTGGAGGAGCATCCCATCTGCCAGAGGCAGCCCTTGAAAGCCTTCCTGGTGTTGCCCTTCCAGAGGATCACTCGGCTCAAAATCCTACTGCAGGTGTGCCTGTGTGTGTGTGTGTGGGGGGGAAGAATGCTTATTTCACTTACTAGTTCCAGAGCAATTTATTTCCCTTCTCCTCAAGGGCCATCCCCAAAGGCATTTTTTTTTTAAGGTGAAGACACCTTTCAGTTGAGGTCGGCTCCTGCTGAATGCATGGATAGGACCGTGTGGAAGGGATTTCGACTCTCCATTTTCAGGGTGTTTTTTTTCTAGCCTTTGGGCCTGCTAGTTTTCCACTTGAGTAGCAACCAGGCTTGACCCCCACCTAGTTTCCAAGATAAGGTGAGGCTATCCAGGCCAATCCCAAACGGAAATCCAAAAGGGCTAATTTAGGGGGATAGAGAAAAGCAACGCTGCCTGGAAAACGCCGCAAAGGCTTCTCCCTTCGGTCCTGCATGGCAGAAACTGGCTGTGCTTGTTTGGTGATGGGGACAGAGGGCTCTGTACCTTTGCGTGGGGCCTGATGGTTGAGCCCCCAAGTAGTTGACCCCCAGGCGGTGGCTCCCCCCGTGAAAGGGAGCTCAGCTCCAGGGTCCTTCCTTGCCTAGGAGAAGAAGTGGGGAAAGAGAACCAGGTGACTCCTTTGACATGCCTGTGCTTTCTCTCCCTCCATGTCAGAACATCCTGAAGTGGGCCAGACCCGATTCTGAGCTGGCAAAATCAGTGGGCTTGGCCCATGAGGCCGTGGGGGAGGTAAGTGCTCCCGGGGAGATCCTTCCACGTTTGTGTTTCCTGGCGCTCCTTCCTTCCATTTTTCCTCCCTGACCGTAAGGCTCTCTCCGTGCGAGACAAACCTCTCCCTGCCTTTTCCAGATTGTGTCCCAGTGCAACAAGAATGTCCAACTCATGAAACAGAAAGAGGAGTTGGTGTCGCTGGAAAAACGGATGGACTTCTCCAAGGTCAACGTGAGTTGACCTTTCAGGCCTGTGAAAAGTTATCGTTATGACCATCGTAATTATGGATGTGAATGCTGTGATCTGGCAGAAGGGTTAACGCCAGCCCGTTTTCCTTCAGGTTTTAAAGAAATGGCCGCTGTTTCTAAAAGAATATTGATCAGCCACGAAACTGCTTGGATAAAAATACTTGGGGAGGGGGAGGACAAATGGAAGAGGCGGTAGAAAGTGCAGTTCTGCATTTTCACAGGCTGTCAAGCCGAAGAGAATATTCTTTTTATGTTCTACCAAATATGATTCTTCAAAGTGTTTGACTAGCTAGCAGGATGCTGGGCGGGAAAAATGACTCATCCTGGTCGAATCCAGAAAAGTTGCCATCTCTTGTATCCCTTTTTCATCTTTCTGCTTGCCTACATGCCAGTGCCAGTTTCTCTGCCAGCTGGTCAACAGGGTTGCCAATCTTGGCAATTTATAGGGAACAAAGTGTGTTGCCCGTTCCTCCTGCGAGGGCCAGACTCAAAAAGCTAGCCAACTATTTGCAAGCTAAAGTGAGTCTGAATTTTACTTCAGAGGGAAATAATGATGGAAATTCCAAGCTCTCTTTTGAAAAACACACTTGCTGAGGCTCCGTTTTGCTTTGTTGTTTTTTTCGAAGGGGAAAACACACATTTATTTGGAAGGAAAGCTGAACCGTAAGCCAAAGTCCCCTGTTTAATTCTCGCAGCCCCTTCCTCCCATCAGGCCCCACACCTTCCTAAGGTAGCCCGGATCAGATTCTCTGCCACAAGCCCTACTAAAAGCAAGTAGCTGAGAGTCCCTAGAGATGTCCTCCTGGTCTGCTCTCCTATTTTCCTTAAGGAAGCTGAGCCTCCATCCTTCCTTTCTCCAGCCCCTTCCTCATTTCAGCCAGGGCCGCTGGCTGCTTCATGAAGGAGGGCTCCGGCAGGTCCTGGTTCAAGAGGCCGGATTCGGCTATCGGCCCCAGGTCAGCATGAAGCCCATCCATCTGCACCTGTTCAACGACTTGCTGCTGCTCTCTCACCTGAAGGAGTAAGTGCCCGTCTGCGTCAAAAGACTCTCACCTGGGCTATTTAGGAATCCGGAGTCCAGGGAAATCTACCCGCTAGGTAGAGGAGATCCAGCCTAGTCACAAAGGCTAAAAGGCCTCCCTCTTTCTCTTCCTTCCAGAGACGGGCGCTTCTTAGTGAAGGACTACGCCTGGACGGGCCACGTCAAAGCTGAGCTTTTCAGGGCCAAACCCTTAGGGCTCCCCGAATGGACCTTCTACCTCTCCGTAGCCCAGAACCACAGAGACGAAAGCAGGGAGGTGATCCTCAAGGCAGAGAGCGAGTAAGTTGTTGTCCTCTCCAGCGAACGAGAGCGGTTCGCGATGTAAGGCACCTTTGGTCACCTAGGGCTCCAGGCTGCCCCTCCCTCCGACGGACGGAGGTGATCCTTCTGGAGCAACTTAACCATCGGTGTCACGCGTGGTGGCGGAAGTGCTTAAACCAATCTCGGAGGGTCTCCCGAAAGGGAAGCGGCTCAGACCTGGTTTGGGCTGGATGTGGCAGCACCGGGAAATCCCAGGGGCATAGATCGCGCAAGGAAGCAAAAGCAAAACGAAGGAAACGGACGGCCATCCGGCTCCACACTGTTGCTTAGAGGACATCACCAACGCCACATGCCCTCCCGAAGTCAAGTTGGTGCCCTCCCTGCAGAGGCAGCCCTGTGCTCCTCTTCCTTCCTATCCCCACCTGGTAGCAGAGCAAAGCAGGCGAGCTAGGGAGCTTGTGTCCTCCTCACTGAGGGACTCTCCTTTGAGCTGTCTGGCTGCTTATTTTTTGTTTTGTTTTGTTTTTCTCCCTAGGGCCCAGAGACAGGACTGGATTTCATGGCTAGCAAGCCGCTGAAACCTCGAGGCAGGAATTTCCAGGAGCCTCGATCAGACTCTCCACAGGCCCTGCTGCTTCTGACCACCCAAGGAGACGTCTCGCATCCCAACGACCCAGAGAAGGCTCCAAAGCATGGAAATGGGGGTAACCCTGAGTCAAAGGGGCTTTAGGTAAAGTGGAAACCTTGATTTCCTCTTCAAAAGAGGTCGGCGCGTATCAGGGGTTTCCACAACCCTCGAAGCCACAAAGGCTGAATGGAAACAAAAGGATCCTGTCCTGTGGAGACGCCATTTTTCTGAGGGTGGACAATACAGAAGCAGGCTGAGCTGGCCGCTTTGGCCTCTGAGCCAGGCAAGTAATGCCGCTCCCTTCAACATTAAATGTCGAATCTTTTGCTAAAATTGTTCAAATAAAATTCTTAAAAATTGCTAAAATAAAGCGGTCTTCATTTTTACAGTTAGTAACATGACTTTAGCACGCTTGGTCTCATTAGATGCAGAAGATGAGATTTTTAAAAGGATTCCACTAACAAATGAGCAACAAATACAGAATGACAAGAGGTGGAAGGGACCGTGGAGGTCTTCTAGTCCAACCCCCTGCTCAAACAGGAAACCCTATACCAAGGGTGTCAAACTCGCCGCGTCATGTGTCGTGTCGCGACATATCATGACTTTTTTTCTCCTTGCCAGAGCTGAGGTGGGCGCAGCTTCCACATGATGCATCCGGCCCGCGGGCCGGCAGTTTGAAGACCCCTGCCCTATATCATTTCAGACAAGTGACTGTCCAGTCTCTTCTTAAAAGCCTCCAGTGGTGGAGCACCCACAATTTCTGAAGGGAAGCCGTTCCACTGGTTAATTTTCCTCACTGTCAGGAAATTTCTTAGTTCTAAGTTGCTTCTCTTTTTGATAAGTCTTATGTCCCTCTGCCAATGTTCAAGATTTTCCTTTTTTTCTCTCCCCAATTTCCTTTTTTCTAAAAACTATAAAGTGTCATTTTGCATTCAGCAGATGCTGACATACCCCAAAAGCCAGCACGTGCAAAAGAAGGGATGCTTGGAAGATGGGACTTTCAGACCACACAGAATGTGTCGCTGTAACTCCACAACTTCATGACTTTTTTTATGCACGGCAGCTGTCCGAGACAACTTAAAAAACAGCTCTAGACTCCTGCAAAAGGCCAATTTCTAATTGCAGAATTAATCTGAACTGCAATTCTGCTGTTCAGCGTGGAAGGTCCCATGCTTTTCCTGACCACTAGGAGGCAGCAACGTTCCATCAGCCAAAGTTTTCAGCTGGCTTTGCCACAAGTTGGGAGAATAAATAAAATATATAAATATGCCCAGATAAATATGCAGGTTCAAAACTGTAAGAAAAGTTTTAAGTTTTCGGCTGGCAACGTATCCCACAGAAAACACTGCTGTGACTTGGGAAAAACCTGCCTTTTTTCCTCAGCCAGGCTTTAAATTCCATTGTGAGAAATCCTAACAGAACTGCGGTTCAAGCACTTCATATTCTACAGACACAGATCTATACATTTAGATTTCTTTAAAGCAGGTCAGAGGCCTTTCATTCCCCCCCACCCACCCACCCCCAAAAAAACCTTCATAGAAGACCTGCATTTCTTCACGTGTCTAGTTACAGATCTCCTCTAAGGAGATTTTATCGTTTAGGGACATTGTCAATTTAATGCAGCAAGAGAGGGCTGGCTGGGCTGGGCCTCTCTCGCTCTCATCGGCATCCTCAGAGGGGCCAGTTCCCCAGACAGAGAGGCAGCCCTTCTGAGGAGGGCGAGGGAGGGACTGCTGAAGTTGCTGGAAAGAGAAGGACCCTCAAAGCCAGGGTAGGTGCACACAGTTCAATCCTGCCACGGAGAGTTGGGGTGCGTGTGTGTGTGTGTGAGAGAGAGAGAGAGAGAGAGAGAGAGAGAGAGAGGGAGACAGAGAGGGAGAGGGGGAGAGAAAGAGAGAGAGAAAGGGAGAGGGAGAGAGAGGGGAGAGAGAGAAAGGGAGGGAGGGAAGGAGAGAGAGGGGGACAAAGAGAAAGGGAGAGGGTAGAGAAAGGTGAGAGAGAGAGAGAGGGGGAGAGGGGAGAGAGATGAAAGTAGAGAAAGAGAGAGAGGGAGGGAGAGGGGGAGAGAGAGATAAAGAGGGAGGGGAGAGAGAAGAGAGAGAGAGGGAGAGAGAGAGGGAGAGAGAGAGAAAGAGAGAGGGAGACAGAGAGAGAGGGAGGGGGAGAAAGAGAGAGGGAAGAAAGATAGAGAGGGAGCAGGAGAGAAAGAGAGAGGGGGGGGAGAGAGAAAAGAGAGGGGGAGAGAAAGAGAGATAGGGGGAGAGAGATATAGAGAGAGAGAAAGGGGAGAGAGAGAGAGAGAGAGAGAGAGAGAGAGAAAGGGAGGGAGAGAGAGAAAGAGAAAGAGAGAGAGAGAGGGAGGGGGAGAGAGAAAGAGAGGGGGAGAGAAAGAGAGATAGAGGGAGAGATAGAGAGGAGGAGAAAGGGAGAGAGAGAGAGAAAGGGAGAGAGAGAGAGAGAAAGGGAGAGAGAGAGAGAAAGAGAGAGAGAGAGTAAGAGAGGGAGGGAGAGAGAGAGAGAGAGAGAATACGAATTACAAGCTCATGACCCTTCTACTGGGGGAAGGGAACACCCAAGGATTTAGTGAGCGTAACAACCCCTGTGTCAAAAAGTTAAAAAGCTACCGGTGGGTGCGTGGGAGAGAGAGAGAGAGGCTGCAACTTCCCCACCCCTGCACTTTGTGGGGCTGAACGGAGGGCTCCCGTTCTGCTCTCCGTCCCACGGTGAAGCGGTGAGTAAATGAGTGACCAACGATTTGCTTCGGTGAATGCTTAAGGGCCGAATTGTGCCCCGGGAACTGGCCTCCCTCCTGACTCTTCAAGAGCTCTCCTCTCCTCCGGGGATTAGGGTTCAAGGGGGCTGCCAAGAAGGGCTCGTCCAGCCAGGGTGAGATCCAACTAGCTCTGCTCCCCGCTCCCTCCGCCACGCAAGGGCACCTCCAGTTCTTTGCTCACCCATCAGACTGATGATTAACCCACCTACCATTAGCCCCAACCGGCATTAGCCGGTTCCTTTCTCATTAAGCCGTCTCCTGGGCCTAAGGGACAGAGGAGAGAGAGGGGGGAAAAAACAACGATGCTGCACAGAGATAGTCCTTGAATTATGACCTCCGTTGAGCCCGTTTTTGTTGCTAAACGAGACATTTTACAAATGTCTCCTTTAGCAACGTTTCTCACCACGGTCGCTAAGTGAATCGCTGCAGTTGTTAAGTGAGCGACACGGTTGTTAAGTGAATCCGGTTTCCCCGTGGACTTTGCCGGTCAGAAGGTCGCAAAAGGGGGACCGCCTGACCCCGGGACACTGTGACTGTCATAAATAGGAGTCAGTTGCCAAGCATCTGGATTTTGATCACGTGACCGCGGGGATTGCTGCAACGGTCGTACGTGTGAAAAACGGTCCTAAGTTCCTTTTTTCAACGCCGTTGTGACTTCGGTCGCTAAATGAACGGCTGTAAGTCGAGGACAACCTGTATACATCCGGCTGCCTTCTAGAGTCAGCTGTTGTTAGAAAAGGCTGCCCATCTTATTCCGCTGTAAGCTCTCACCGTTTATGAGGGATGATGCATGGGTATGACCGAGAGAGAGAGAAAGGGCAAAGCCGTCTCCTTAGAAGGAAGGCAGGATATAAATCTAATTAATCAACCAAATATGGAAAAATACTTGGCACTGTTCAGGCACATCAACATACGCTGACAGGCGGACATGGGTTAGACAAGAGAAATCGCCGGAAAACAAATAATAACAGAGGAAAACCACGTTAATTCTACGTGGGGAGGAGACATTGTTAAGTTACTCAGGGCCAAAGAGCTTGGAATATTTGGGAATGTCTCAAGCCAGCCCGGGTGAATCCAGCAAGGCCAGAGGCGCTCCGAGAACTGCAAAAACAGCACCCGCCCTGGATTAAATCCAAAGCCTTGTGTAAAAGAAGGGCAAATCTCACGGTGGGTCACCTCGGTTTTTCTGACACCCTTAGGCAGTTCCAGCTCCATGGAGTAGTTCAGCCAGAGGTTTTCTGCCCTCCATGGAGATGGGGCAAAAGGTGGGGACCTACCTGGATGCTCAGCCGGTGCTCCTCTGGGGCTAAGTTGCAATTACACACACACACATACACACCTCCTTCCTACCAGGCTGGGGTAGCCTCAGAAGTGTATATGTGTGTGTGTGTGTGTGTGTGTGTGCGCGTGTGCCAGGCAATTAATCCCAGTCCTTCCTGGGAGGAACTTTTCTTACTCAGCAAACACCGCCACCCCATCCTTTGATGTTGTTTGAGTAGCTGGGCTGAGGCTCTTGTGGCTACTCCCCCTGCCTTTCTTTTACAGCTCAGCCATTCCCTAGCCTCAGTCAGAGGATCATCAGATTGCTTAGCTTCCTATCTATCTCCAGCGTAAAAAAAAAAAATGTTTAACATTTTTTTTTTTACGCTTGGTAACTGGGGTGATTGCTCTGCTGAGAAGGAATGGAAGGAATGTGGCAGGCCAAGAATGGAGGGGAGACGGGAGCGTTGGTGGACCCAGGCGAATCGAACTCTGATCTGGAAGGCGTGATTGGCAACGGGGGGGGCAAGCCCCTCCAATTTGTCCTGCGAGAAACAATAAGCCTAAAATTGCCCACAACAATTCTGCTTTCTCCAGCCCAGGGGCAAGCCTCCACCAGCAGTCAGGTGAGCAAAGGGACAAAGGAAGCGCTTGAAGGCTAAAAGGTTTTTCCAGATGTCTCCTGTAAGCTAGCCAAGCTACACCGGCCCTCCTGTCCAGTAATAGCCACAGTCCAGGCGGCAGCATGCCCTTGTGGCCTCCCATTCAGTCAGGAGGACAATAGCTGGATAAGTTCAAGAAGGGAGAGTGGGGGAAACTCTTAAGGATGCCAGCTACCCATGAGGGAAAGGCCAAGGCTGAAACGTCCTGGCTCTTTAAGAGTTAACCACCGTTCCTGATCATTGAGTTTTAAAGGACTGGGAGGAAACTACAACCCGATGTTTGGAAACTGCTTTCCTTACCTTTAACCTCCGTTGAGGGTAAAGATGCACATTTTCCTGCCAGCTGCATCCAGCTTCCTCTCCGACCAAGGGCTGTCCAAAGCAGGGGCAGCCAAAGTCAGCTTTTTGGCACGGCGGAGAGGAAGGCAAGCCTCCTTATCTGTGGCACGTTTCCCAGGAGGCGACACGTATTTACAGTGGTATTTCTAGCGGGGAGCCAGCTTCACCCACCCACCCACCCACCCGTCTGGCCAGCCTCCCTCCCTGGAACTCGCCTCCTCTTCCAACCAAGGCCTGGCAGAACGGGACTAGACTCTGCACAGTCCCCACTGAAGGAAATCCCCCTCCCCTCTTAGCCAGGAAAGTCCCTCTCTTCTTCTCCCATCCCTCCTCCCAGGGAGCCATTTTCTTTCTGGAGAATCCCAGTAATCCAAGGGATTGTTTTTAACGGGTGAAATCTGCAAACTCCTGAAATATTCCTGGGGTCGAAGTTGGAAAGGAAGACAAAAAAATAAATAAATCTGCATTTTAAAAGATTTGGCACCTTTCTCATCAACCGGTTCCAATGAGGCCATCCTGTTCGTGGAAAAAACATGTCTGGCTAGCGATGGATTCAGGAGGAACCCCGAGGGGCAAAAGTTCTCCTTCCTGAAGAAAGCGGCTTTATGAGCCGATTATTCCATCCGGAAGCCAACGGCTTCAAGATTCCTGCTGCATCTCCTGTCAAGCTGAACTCTTGCCTCCCAACTGGATCAGCACAACTGGGATATAGTACCCCAACCCCTAATCCTCACTAGTGGTCCAAAAGAAGACCATGGTTTCCATGGCAATGAACTCCCAAAGAGGTTGAACAGGATCAGGTCAAATGTTAAGTTATCCGCCAGAGTGACCAATGCTGTCTTTTTTTATCTGAGGCCAGAGCAATGAATTGCTAGAATTGCCTCCACAGGTATTTGCCTCAAACCAAAAGAACCTGCTCCCCCCATTCCCTGGCTTCCGGGAGGGAAGGGATAAGAGAAAGGGCACTCTGTCCATGCTCACTGTCCTGCATGCACAAGCCCTGAGATCATGCCGGAGCTATGCTGGATCAGACCTAGACTTTAGCCTGGCTCTCCTTTCTCTCTCCTGGAGGTTTTTAAAGAAAAGACTGGACAGCCGCTTGTCTGAAATGTTAAGAGGGTTTCCTGCTGGAGCAAGGGGTTGGACTAGAAGACCTCCAAAGGTCCCTTCCAGCTCTATTCTGATTGATCCTGATTGAAGATCAGGGGTTGCCACAAAGAAGAGGGAGTCAAGCTATTCTCCAAGGCGCCTGAGGGCAGGACAAGAAGTAATGGATGGAAACTAGTCAAGGAAAGAAGCAACCTGGAACTGAGGAGAAACTTCCGGACAGTTAGAACAATTAACCAGTGGAACCACCTGCCTCCAGAAGCGGTGAATGCTCCAACACTGGAAGTTTTTAAGAAGAGACTGGACAGCCATTTGTCCGAAATGGTATAGGGTCTCCTGCTTGAGCAGGGGGCTGGACTAGACGACCTCCAAGGTCCCTTCCAACTTTATTATTATTATTATTATTATTATTATTATTATTATTATTATTATTATTATTATTATTATTATTATTATTATTATTATTATTATTATCCACAGGAATGAAGAGAAATTTGGTCTGGATCTCCCCCCCCCCCCGGTGCTTGGACTCCTGACTTCTGCAGAAACCAGGGTGCAGAAACTGACAGCCATCTTCTGCCTTTGACCTTCTGTCCAGAGTCTTTTGACACAGGCTGCCTCTGACCCGTAGAGGCTGGCAATTGACTTGCCCTGCCTGGCATTGCCCACCCTCCTCTGGATTCAGTCACGGAAGCTCTACCGAGCTCAGCCAGCAGTTTCCACCGGGGGCGACCAGCGGCCTCTCCCCCTTTCCTCCTCCTCCGACTTGGGCTTATTAAGGAAAATGGGGTTCCTTTCAGACACAACAAAACAACCCAATGATTGCGCCTTGCTGGACCACCTCTTGTTTTGGTTCATTCACTCGCCCCCCGAAGTTGCTAAGTTGCAGTTTTCTCATCCTTGCAGGAAACCTCCATTTGTGTGCTGGGGCCGATCCGGCTTGTGTCGGCCCAAGTTAAGTGGGCCAGAAATGGGCGTAGTAGAGGTACTGAGACGTGAAGCCGAGACCTGCTAACGCAGATCAGGCACCCGGCCCTCGATTTGCTGGAGTTATTCCTCAACTTTCTACGACAGGTTGTCATTCAGGAAAGCCTTCCTCTAAGCCTAAAGGCATTCTGCTCCGTCCGGTAGCTGCCCCGTCGTGTTTACAAAGCAGCGGAGAGCAAAGCCAGCCGTCATGTTTGAGGCTGTCCTCTGGCTCTCCTCCACATCCCCACCCGGCCTTCTGGCATGGGGTGAAAGGAGCGACGAGACGGGCTGCTGCCCTTGTGTTTGTGGTGGCTTCGGCTGTCCAGACCTCACCAATAAGAGAAGGCCCTCCTGAGCTATAAGTGCCGCACCTGTTAGTCTCCATAGGACAATCTCACTGGCCATCAGGAGGCCAGTCTGGGAGGATCTGCAAAGGTCCCTTCTCTCTCAACCCAGCCCCCTGAGTCTCCCATAACTAGCATGGCTGGCATGAGCAGCCTGGGCAGAGAGTTCTTTGTGATGAGGCATCTTAATAATAATAATAATAATAAAGTTGGAAGGGACCTTGGAGGTCATCGAGTCCAACCCCCTGCTCAGGCAGGAAACTCTATACCATTTCAGACAAATGGCTGTCCAGTCTCTTCTTAAAAACTTCCAGTGTTGGAGCATTCACCGCTTCTGGGGGCAGGTGCAGCCAAAATGCATCTGCTTCTCGAGAATAACCTAGTGAGGACAGAGGGATAGAATCAAGATCACATGAAGTATTAATACCACTTTACAATGCCTTGGTAAGGCCACACTTGGAATACTGCATCCAGTTTTGGTCACCACGATGTAAAAAAGATGTTGAGACTCTAGAAAGAGTGCAGAGAAGAGCAACAAAGATGATTAGAGGACTGGAGGTTAAAACATACAAGGAACGTTTGCTGGAATTGGGTATGTCTAGTTTAATGAAAAGAAGGACTAGGGGTGACATGATAGCAGCCTTCCAGTATCTCACAATATTCCACTTCCCCCTGTAAGAGAAGGAAAATCATCTGCCATCCGCAGAGGCCAAATTTTTAATGTAGCTTTCAGAATTACCATTTTGGCTGTCCTCCCAAAGCGCTGTCCTCTTTCACCAGACTTTTCATTATTAGTCCCTCTGGTGTTTTACCGATCGATGTGTCGATCGGCGAATTAAAAGGCGGCTACTGAAAAACAATTATTTTCTGAACTGGCTGACAATACTCCTTAAAGGGCACTGTCCATGTTTGATCCATGCTAAGGTCTGTTTTCAAGCATTTCCCTGAAACAGGATAAAAGGAGGCCACATGCTGCTCAAACAAACAAATGCAAACATCTCCCCCCACCCCTAACAATACTTCAAGGCAGAGGCTGGGTCTCAGCCAGGGAGGGGACGTAACTCTCCTCCACTGTTAATTACACCTGCTTGGGACTCCAACCCGGAAAGGAGTCTATTGCCAGCAGCTGCTATAATCCCCCTCTATCCGGGGCTCGGCAACGGTGGGGTGCAGTTCCTGGCACCTGCTGGAAGGAGGAATTCCCCAGTTCTCCTTCTCTCGTTTTTCTTGCATCCGGGAGGAGCAGACCGGGGCAGAACACGGTGCATCTTTCAGCTTGAGAATTGGGATTTCTGCTGAAGGATGGGCTCAAGGGTGGCACCGCAGGCCGAATGGAGCACGGCCTCCGAAGCTGCTGAACGGCTCGCTCAGTTCGCACTGCAAAGTGGACTCGGCTTCTTTCCTCGCGCCTCCCACCACCTTCCGGCTTTCCTCCCTCTTCGCTCCTCTTTTCAGAGCGCCAGAAAGTTTATTTGTTTATTAGGTTGATGTGCCGCCCATCTCGTCGAAAGGCAACTCTCGATACTCGTTTTCTGGGGTAACTAAAAAACTATAAAAAATGCGTTGCGTTCGAATTGAGGATCCCGCAACCCTGTCTTGCTCAGAGAGTTCTCCGACGTCGCGTTGCGTTTTTTGTGAAGCCCATACGCTGTCGCAAAACCCACCCCGGCAAAAGTCACAATCCCGGGGCTTGGCGTTGACTGGCATAGAGACCTGGATTCTCACTCCTTTCACGGAGAGCACAGCTGATCAATTCTAAGCAGACTGTGGCCTTGGTCTGCGTGTGCGCAGAGAAGCCTCCAACAGCAGGGAGAGGGTCCTTCCTTCCTTCCTTCCTTCCTTCCTTCCTTCCTTCCTTCCTTCTTTCCTTCCTTCCTTCCTTTTCCTCCCTCCCTTAATCCACCCTCTGATCAAACAGCCGGCCGGCCAGTATTTTCCAGGCCCATGACCCCTGAACTTCCTGCCTGTGTTGCTCCGGCCTGTCTCCGGCCTGATGAAAGGGAAATGCCAACCTCATCAGGTTCAGCTGATAATGCAGCCTGGCTGCCCACGCCAGCCTCGGCTCAGCGCTGCGCTGGGAACCAGCTTCCCCATTCAAGCCTAAATTCCCCGTGATTGCGAATGCTTTGTCAGCTCGACAAAAAACAGGAGGTTGAGTTAAACAAAAGATCCTCCAGCCCTCTCTGTCCTTTTTCAGAGGGCACAGCTCACTCCTGCTGCTCCAGCCACGGTTTTCTACACCCACCCCCAATACTTCGTACTAAGATGGCCACCAACCAACGGTGCCTCTTTCCGACGTGTCCAAGAGACAGCAGAGTTGAGAAATCATCTTCCTTATCAGCAGAAATCACCACTGAGGAAATAAACACATCTAGGAATCACTCTGTGATGGAGTTTGAAAACATGCCTTCTTGTGGAAGTCAAAGGTAGCAAGTATTGCCAACACAAACAGTGGAAGCAAGTCTACTTTGTAAGAGAACCAAGCCTGCCTACAGAGAAATCTTAAAACCAGAAAGCTGTTTTCAGTTCACGAAAGCACGTTTGGCAAGCTCACATCAGGCTCCCATACCGTACCGCATCCATCTCAGGGGACCTGTGTTATTAGAGCCCTCCCTTAAATTTGGCCAGGCTTAATCTCATCCCTTTCCGGAAGAACGGGGAGGAAGGAAGGAAATGTTCTCAGGCAGAAACGTTCCAAAAAGCTAGGCACGTGGTTATTTGTTTGTTCACAAAGGGAGCTTCTACATATACTCGTACCCTTCAAATTCTTTTACTTTCCTTATTCATTAATCCCGTGTTTATTTTAATCCCTGCTTTCCCGGGTTAAAAAAAAGCAGAATCCCCATTTCAGCTACTGTATTTCAGGAAGGGAGCTGAGTCAGGATCTCTTCCCCGAAATGGCTCCTGTGGAGGAGGCTGCCACTCCGGGATTTTCACTTTGCGATGGGAGACTTTTACCCTTGCCAGGCTCCCGCCAGGCTCGGCTTCCCTTCCCTGGCACCTGCAGGGCTTCCTGAGTCCCTGCTGACTCACCTCAGCCGGCCCGGCTGCCCCATCCCACAATTCAGCTTTGGCTGAGCCTTCAGGTGCCACTGCTTAGCAACCGGCTGCCTTTTGCAAACACCAGAGAGAGAGGAAAAAAAAAAAACGCCACCCTCACCCGCCCCGCCGGGTCCACCTCACTCAGGCCTTGGAACCTGACACGCCTCGGGAAGGAATGTGGTTTGCATTCTTGGCTGAGCGAGCTGGAGGAAGGGAGGGCAAGGACAAACCTCAAGAGCAGGGGATAAAAATGACATCTCCTTTCCACCATGGAGTGTCTCTTTTTTTTTTTCTCTTCCCAACAATGGTTTTCTTGGTGCTCATAATTTAACATAGCAATGCAATCATTATCTAAAGCAAACAACCTTTTTTTTTTTCCCTGAAGGAAAGACAGAACAGAATGTTGGATTTGGGGGGGGGAGAGAAAACAATCACATTAAAGGTAGACAAATGTGGAGACAGTGTGGAGGAAAGTGTTCTCCATCCAGGGTGCCTGGAAATGAAGCTGTTGAATCTTCACAAAAAGAACTTTTATTTTCCCAGGTGGAGAAAATCCTGACTGAAAAAAACGATGTCACGGCGTAATGAGGGCTAATTAAATGAAGGTTCAGATCTTAAGTGTTTTGACTATTGTTAAAGAGTCATCGAAAGGGTAAAACCCATAAATGGGAACATATTGATCAGCTAAAGCACGCCGGGATTCACAGGCTAAAAACAAAGGAGCTTCAAAGTCCACAAGCAGCTCCTCTGTCTTTTGCAACAAACCATGGCTAGAGTATGGCCAGTGCCTTTAAACAAAAAACAAAAAAAACCCACCCAGGACAGCCTCCAGCTATTTCTCACAGGGAGCAGCAACCCAATTCAACTCATCCCTCAGGAATCCTTCTGGTGGCTCGCAAAGATGAGGCGATCCTGGAGCTTCCTGTTCACTCAGCTCACCTCACCCCACTACATTTGCATTCTTTCCCTTTTAGGCATTTTTGGGTGACTTTGCAAAGAGTTTTGCCTTAGATACGAATCAAGGGGCAGAGAAAACCAAATCCTGGAAACCGGTGCAATAACTGGAAAGACCTCTCCACTCGCACTCCGATACAAATGTTTCCTACATAATACAGACTATCAAAATTGTTATTATTAGTTCTTCGGTTATTTACAGAATATTTAATGCTGTTAGTTGCCAGAGAGAACAAATTAACGGGGGGGGGGGGGGAGAGGGCTTGAAACTGGCCTGAAGAAGCACGCTGAAGCATAACGTCATCTTTTGAGTTCTCCCCTCAAAAGGGCTGGCCAGGCTCTCTCTTTTGCTCCCAATAATCAGGAGAAGAAGAAATGAGAATGGGGCAGGTGGATTGACCAGAAGCGAAGACTCTTTTGGCCTCTGCTGTGACTGCAGAGGGTCACTCAGACACAACGCCGCACTCCGCACGTGCGAACCCAGGCAGAGTGGGCCGCGAAGTGGCGGCAAACGCCGGTCTCCTGAAACCATTCAAGTCAGAAGGCGCCGAACAGGATCTGAGGGGGGTTCTGGGGAAGCACCTGAACCCCTCGTGCGTGAGAATCCACTCGTGAGGGGACTCTTGGGGGGAACCAACCGGCTGGAAAGAGAGGCAAAGAAGCTACTGGTGGAAAGGCAAGCACAGGCCTGGGGGACTTGGCACCAGGAGGGGTCCCGGGGCTCTCTCCACGCCCAAAGAGCTGGGCGACTGGATGGAGGTGCAGACGGGCCGCAGCCGAAGACAAGAGGCAGCTGCTGGATTCCTTCCTTCGGGCCAGGGTGAAGGTGCCGGAGAGGAGCCCAGCGGCGGTCTGAGCCAACCGGAGTTGACTCTGCCCCTTTCTAGGCCTGGTGCAGGAAAGAGGGAAGGAAGCACCCGCTTCCGCCTTGGCTGGAGAAGGAAGTTCTGCCTGGAACAAGGGACCCAAAACATTCCAGACTGGTCGCAGTGAGCGTAAATCTTGGCCGACATCTCCACGCCATCCCGGGGATTTATCTCAGATACGATATTCTGGTGTTTTTTTTCCAGCACAACTCAAGTGCTGGAACTGCTGGGCCCAGTTCGATCATTACCCAAGAGTTTTAAAAAAAAAAAAGTCAGTCCGGAACAGTTTCGCTGAAAGGAGAGCAAACCCTTTCTCCCCACTGCTATCCCCGCCAACCTATTTGGAGAGAGGCCTTGCTGTCAGTCTACCGTGCAAAGCTCCTGTTCTGATTTCTGTTAGCGCAGCTTTTTTAAAATAACAGAGCGACCGTTATGAAAATGTATTGCGCCCGAGCGAGCCAGCCTGATTGAGCTCTGGCGGAAGGATCTATTTGGGGGGGGAGGGAGGGAGGCGGGGGCAAACCCCTATGTAGCATTGTTGGGAAGAAATATCTCTTTCTAAGAATTAGCATCTTGTGAGGAAGGGGATCCACACCCACGTCTTGAAGCGTCAAAGCCACAAATCACAGGAAATAAGCAATATGCTTCAATCCTGATTTAGTAGGGATAAAGAGAGGGACATTTGCCCTGCAATTAACATTAAAGGCTATATTTAGTCTGCGTGTGTGTGTGTGTGTGTGTGTGTGTGTGTGTGTGTGTGTGTGTGCAGCCTGACACACATTCTAAGCAACACCTCTCTGTGGGGGGGTGGGGAGAGGCTGGGGGGGGGAGGCATCTGCATCTGAGGAGGAATGCAAAGTAGCTGCCAGCAGCACATCATCTATGTCACACCTTCAGCTCTGCAGCAGGGGAGGGGGGGGCTTCCTTTCTGGATGTTTAATGAGCAAGGGGAAGGGTCCTGGCTGGGACTCTGCAGCAGCCCCCCCCGACTCTGGTCTGTTTGCTCCCCCAGCTGTTCATGAGGACCCTCCCTGGCCTCCCACTTGCCAAGGAGGGCCCCTTAATTGCTTTAGGAGGAGGTGTGTGTCTGTGGGGGGGGGGGGAATCGCTTTCTTCTTCTTTTGACGAAAGCCCAGCTTGCAAAATATCCCCCTCGCAGCAGCAGCATTTCAAAGCGTGGCTTTTTATGGCTAAAGTCAGAAGTTCCGGGAAGCCGGTAAATATTGGGAAGGGCCAAGAACAAGGGACCGGAGAAGAGGAGGAGGAGGACCCCACGACGGGTCTGCCATTTTGCACCCACCCTCTGGCATCTCGAAAGAATTCAGCCTTTGCGGTGCGGGGCTGTTGAGCTGGCTTCGTTTCTCGGGACCTTCCCTTTCCAGCCCAGCCAAAGCAAAAACAAAAACAACAACCAGGAAGGCAGAATCCGCGAAGCAGCAACGCGGCCACAGGACAAAGCCAGGGCCTAAAGCAGAAGAAGAGAGGAAGCAGAGCTGATGTCTTGGCCTAACTTAAACCCTCCAGCTGGAATCGGAGAATGAGAAGGGAGGGAGGGAGGGAGGGGAAAACACTCTTGTGTTCTGACAACTGAACTGCCCCGAAAGTCACAACGCACCCACAGCCAGCCTCCTCCATCCCGGACAGTGTTTGGGTCAAAGATGCCGGGGGCTGCTTCACAGCTAACTGCTCTGAAGTGGGCCTTTGGGGCCCTCTCTTTCTGGACCCCCAGAAGTCATCTCCGGGGAGAAGGCCATCTCCATCCCCTCAGCAGAGGATGTGCTTGGAGTATTCCAGGGATCCTCGCCGCCAGCTGGGACTGCCTTCCTTCCTGCTTCCTTCCCACGCTCCCCCGGGCACTTTCCCAAAGACTTCAGACCGGGATGAGTGGAAAGAAGAGACTCTTCTTGGCAGCTGTCCCTGAGCCCGGCGGCGAGGGGCAACCATGAGGAGTGCCAGCTTGATAGCGACTCTCCTAGTTCTTTTGTCACGATGGGTCGACCCTCCTAACTGGCGACCGATCCAGCAGGAAATTCTATCGCATTTTACAGAAGCTCACCCTGACTTGGCAAATTCAGAAATCTGGGGGTGACATTCAGTGGGAAACAAGTAACACCCCCCCCCCCCCCAAGGTGCCCTCGATTTCTGGTTTACAGTTGCTTTTTTTTTGGCCAATAAAATGAGGGCTCAAAATGTCACACAAATAGGGAGTAATAAGAGGCACTTTACTGCCGGTAAATGTGAGGGTCTCCAACTTGTTTAGAAAAGAATATTTGTATATCAAAGCCCGTCGCATGAAAAAAAAAAAATCAAAGCCTGCTACAGAGCATCACGAAGTTGAATAATAATAAACCTAGTCTAAACTCAGTTCTGTGTGTCTCTCAAAACACACCTGTGGCTCTCATTTGCTCAATGGGGAACCGCTCTCAAATTCTTATTCTTATTCTTTTTACAGGGAAATTCGACCGGGAGAGCTAAAAAGGCAGGAAGCAGCCTTCCTATGTTCTCTAGGCATGGAAGGAGTACAAAAAAACGCTCCCAAAAGAGGAGTTTCTGACAGGGAGAAAAAGTGTCAACACAGGCTCTGGCTCCTTCCAGGAAGTGTGCAGGGATTAGACGCTCCGCTACCCTGGATAAAACCCTTTGTGTTTGGGATGATGATGATTCCCACTGAGCAGCAGATCTATTTTTTGGAATCTGCCCAGCACCATTTAAGCTACAACTTCCTCTCTCTTAAAACTGACGAAGGGGAGCAAAAGAAGAGAGGGGGGGGAGGGAACCAACACATTCTAATTAAAGGACTTAACACAGAGGAAATGTAGTTTATAATTTGGGGGTCTGTTCCTGGTTTGTCTCAGTCAGATCTTCTTTCCTCCCCATCTCTTCCCCCTTCCTCTCACTCTTCAGGAGGGATCCTTTGCCCCCGGAGAGACTGTCTTTCCTGGCCCATTTCCAAAGAGAAGAAAAACGACTCAGACGAAGATTAAAGATGAGGCTTTAAGACAGATGTTCAAGGAGAGCAATGGGTCCCTGACAGGTCCCGGAGCGGGAGGCAAGCGGAGGGAGGGATGGGGGGGGGGGTAGAAGAAAAGGCAGAAGGAAACACATGGTTCAGTAATTTAGCATGGATCCTGGGGAATAGGCCATTTGATTGCTGCAGGGGATCACAGGGATGCATGGAGTTCCTCAAGCAATTAGGGGCTGAAATCAACTCCCATTAACTCCTTGCAGAGGGTTGACATATTGGTCTCTAGCCCTTTCGCCTTCTCTTCTAAGAGGGCAATCGGCCTTGTGCTGGCAGCCTCCACAATTCCTGCTCTCTTCCACAAACACAATCCTTCCCTGCAGGTCATGGAAGCATTGCAGCGTTTCCGAACTCTATGTTCGTGGGATAAAAAGAGTCTCCCCTTCTGAAGCTCCCCTGCCAAACTTCCTGTGGATGTGGGCAGTGGAAAGGAAGTGCAGGAAAAAAAAGTCAGGGAAGTGAGTGTCAAAGGCTTTGAATTTGAAGTGCAAATTGTATCTGAAGGGGCTCTTGTGATTTAGAAATGAGAGATAAAGCCAGGTGAAAAGAGGCAGTTTGCTGCAGCTTAGGGACAAGGTGACAAAACAGCAGCAGCCAGCGTCTTGCTTGCAGGGTAGCCAAAGGATGCGCTAGAAGCACGGGTGTCAAACTCGCGACCTCACGTGACGTGTCGCGACGTATCGCGACTTTTCCCCCATTGTGACGCATTCGGCCAGCGGGCCGACAGTTTGACACCCCTGTAGCAGCTAGAGGCTCCCTGGGGTGGGGGAAAACATTCTGGCCTGAAAGGCAAACCGGAAGAGATGGCCAGTCCTGACAAAGCCATTCGCTCCCTTCTCCCTGCAGGATTAAAGTGGGGAAGTTGACATTAAAAAATAAATAAATAAATAAATCTATCCCTCCTCAAAAAGCGAGGGCCGTGTAGAAGGGATGATCAGAAGAGCCATTCATTAAGGCAGAGGCCCCCGACCTTTTGGGCGCCGGGGACCGGTTCCGTGGAGAGAGGTTTTTCCACAGACCGGAGGGTGCGTGGTTTTGTGTGTTGCCTGCATCCCGCAAATGGGGCTTCACTCGTTTGTGCAGACTGGTTGCTGGCATGCCGCGGCCCGCTACCGGTCCACAGACTGGGGGTTGGGGACCCCTTCATTAAGGTTATAAAGGTTAACAATGATAATTGGGATCAGGATTTCTGTCATTAAGTGATGCAGTCGTAACATGTGACATCACACAATCCCCTCACTTCGCAACAGTACTTTTGGCACTTCCTGCTGCCATTGCAACTTCCTGCCGGCTTCCAACTACAAAGTCAGTGGTGAAGCTGGCAGGAAGCTGCAAGTCCCAGGTGGCTGGCAAGCAGGCCGGCTGGCTGGTAGGCCGGTAAGTGGCTGCTGCTGCTGCTGCTGCCCCCGGGTGTGTGGCATGGTGTGAGTGTGGCAGGGCTTGCAGCGGCTGCTGCAGGGTGCATTAAAGGGCGGGGAGGCCTGGCGCTGAGTGGGAAGAAGCTCGGGGTGACCACTATACCTCTCCAATGTTTCCTTCCCTTTTGGCGAAGGTATTTTGCCGTAGGGTCAAAAGACAGCGCTAGAAATGGAGGTACTGGGGTGAAGGAGAAAATTGGGCGTTTGTTGAGACTCAAAATACCCTTAAACTGTCAAGCCTTCTGGGACTCCTCTAGGGTGGGAGCCCTGCAAGGCTGTGGGAGAACGCTGTTCTAGCGGCAGCCACTGATGACTGATGCGAAGGAACCCCAAAGGACCCCTGGCAGACTCTTTCAGGAGGAAGCTGCAGGCGGGAGAGGGAGGCAGGTGAGAGGCAAAGTCAGGCGGAGATCTCTGGGAGGCATAGCACCCCAGTCAGGCCTCGTCCCCAAAGGCCGAACTGCGCTGCGTTCTTCTGAGAGGGAAGCTTTGCGCGGTCGTGCGCCCAGGGAGGCCTGCGCCGAAGCCACGGGCACGGCAGATCGCGGTCGAGCGAAGTTCCTGAACTCGCATTCACACTCTGCAAGTCGTAGCTTGTTTAGACTAGCCTGTTTTTGGCCTCTGAATGAGGAAACTATTTTGCATACCAAGCCACAGTCCTTCAAATCCATCACACAAGCAACAAAAACGACAAGTTGCTCATAATTCATTTGGGCGACCCAGAAACTCAACCTTTGTGCAACACCTGGCTGCACAGGGAAAAAAAAACAAAAAACAAAAAACCTGGCCTCCTGGCCTATTTGCATAACTTACCCAGAACTGTCCCCCCTCCCCCGCCCCAGCAGCAGGATCTACTCTGGGGAATCTTTCTGAGAGGCTGACCATCGCCTAACAGGGCAAACCAAGGATGCCCAAGGATGCCAAACTGTCAAATGCTGTTTCTGGTCCATGAGGGTCTGCCACACCCAGCCCTGTTATCTACACAGCCAAAATGGAAGGAAAAAAGATGGGCAGCTGGCTTTCTGTTTGGTCCACAATAGTGTTGTTGCTGTGCTACGTCCTGTTGGTGCAGGCTATCTACGAGAGCCTGCGTCCTCCCTCCCTCTTCAGGTGAAGGAAAAGGGCACCAGCTAGGCCGAGCAGGCTGGCCTCTAATAGAAGCAGTCACACCATTCTATTGTTAGGGAACATATATAAACACTTATTTAAAGCAGGGTTTCTATATCCTCCGTTACGTACACAGCGGGACACAGTACCTGCTAACCCCTTCGGACGCGTGGAAGAAAAGGGCAAGCAAAGTCACACGACCACGGAACAGGCCCTACCGCCACTGGGCAACCGTCTGCACTGGGCCATCTCGGAGAGAGGTGGCCGGCCTGATTTTAGACCACTTTTGAGCATTTCTCTTGCCCAAATAGTTTATCGTAAAATCGCAAGGCAACTTCCTGAAGCCGATCAGAAAATTCTCCCTTCTTCTTACGCAGTTTGCCTGCCTTTAAATGGAGGATCCTGCTTTTCTGTAGGACGAGACTGGCTCCGTTGCTCAATACTTCCTTCTTCAAGTTAGAAAAACGTAACTGGCTCACCTGGTGATCTTTCGCCCTATTTTTCTATTCCTAAGAGAAAACGAAGCTTTTCCAACAGCCCCCTTGAACCTCTCATGCCTCCTGCCAAATTGGAGAGCCTGAAAATGGCTTGCTTAGAGGTGAACTGAAAAGCACTCTGTGAAGGATAAAAAGAGGCCTCCAAAAATAGGTTCCCCATTTAGGAGGTGCCCACAATTACCCTAAAGGAACCTGTGATTGGTCTGTTTCAATGGGAACGTCAGGAGATCCTTTCGCTCAGACAGGAAAGATCCTAAGGAAGAAGTCACTGGGGGATGGGTGCATGAGAAGGATGCTCACTCTTCAGATCCCCCTCGTCCGATGCCAGCGAGACGGAAGACCCTTCGAGGCAGAGACATTTTTCTCGCTGCGTTTTGCCAGTTTCAAACTTCTAACACCTGCTCTTTTGGCCAGGCCCACAGTCATCTAAATGGCACTTTGACTCTAACCCTCTGCCTGCTCCTGACTCATCCTGGCAGAACGGAGGCTGGGAAGACAGAGCCGGAGAGCCAAAGGGTGCCTGTGACTCAGCCCTCTGCCCTGCCTGATGAGGCTGAATCTTTCATTCAAGCAGAAACATGTTTTGGTTCCTTCTAGGGTGAAGGATTTCGTAACATCACCGGGTAGCATATTCGGGGTTGCCCAACAGCGTGCACCGCCGCCCAGATATAATCTACGCGGCCTGCTGGATTGAAATTCTCTTACAAGCCGTCCGTTTTGGTAGAAAAAATATCTGTCTGCATCAGGCTCTTTTTCATCACCTGTCCGGCACCAGACAGATTGGATGTCCCACTTACCACTGGACACCTCCCACCCAGGTGTCTAACATGTGGGAAACAGACAGATCTGAGCTGTGTGGTATAGTCCACTCTGGACAATGAAAAGGGGGGGGAGTGTGGGAATTTGAATCCCGGGGTCCAGCGCCTGCTGGACGGACCAGTGGTTGTGGGAGTTCAAATCCCGGGGTCCAGCTTCTGCTGGACGGACCAGTGATGTACGTTAGCCTAGGCCAACGGACCTTGCGTTGGTAGATAGGAAACACACGGACAACATGTTTCTTCAGGTTGAATCAGCAAGCAAGAGCGCAGAAGGATCTGCGTGCCTCTTTTTTATTGGTACACTTACGTCACAGCAGGAGGTTGTAAAGGGTGGGTTTTGCCAGGAAATGAAACTTAAAAGGCATACCTTAACTTAACTCAGGAAATGGAAACTTAATAAGGCATAGCTTATCTCAACTCAGGAAATATAGACTTTAAAGGCATAGCTTAGGAAGTGATAACTTGTAAGACATAACTCAAGAAAAGATATAACTCATAACTAATCTTATCTCAGGACTTGAAAGGCATGGAAACTTTTCTTAACTCAGGAAATGGTTGCAACATCTCCACTGTTTTTATTTTTTAAAGTTCAATCTCCATCCTACTCGTGGCCATAATCTGCATCCTCCGAAACAGAAAAGGGCAACTCCATAAGAATATGAGATTCTTGCTTGGGGGCAAGAGCCTCCATGGCTAAGTCTGATTCAGTATCGGAACAGTTGGAGTCCGTGTCAGACAGTGTCAGTAGGGCAACCTTTTCAGAGGGGTGGAATTTGGGTTTCAAGGGTTCATATATATTGTTTGAGGCAAGCATAACATTAATCTTAGAAAGATTAGAATCCAAACCATTCAAACGATCCTTGAGAAATTGCAAAAGGCGTGAAAAAACACATGGGCCAATCATACATAATATAAGCAAAATTATACAAGGTCCTAAAATAGCAGAAAGCAATGTAGTAATCCAGGGAGAGAAATTAAACATGCTTTGATACCAGGATTGTTGGGAGAACCTTTCTAGTTCCCTGTCTTTTAATCGTTTGCGTAACTCATTCATAGAGTCGCGCACAATGCCAGATTGATCAGAATAAAAACAACATTCTTCTTTTAAGGCTACACACGTTCCACCTTCCTTTAAAAATAAAAGGTCGAGGGCACGCCTATTCTGCAAAACTACTTCAGCAAGAGACGACAAAGAAGTTTGAAGGGCAGAAATTGAAGTCTCAATGCGGGAAAGATCATTTGAGCGAGGGGCAGTCCAGGATATAGCGCCCGTAGAAACACAAGACCATGAGGCACAGTATTTATCCAAGAAAGTGCCACATTGATATTTTTCCTCAGGTGTCTTTGGTTCGGGACAAAAATACAGGTCCCACCATGTTGCTTCTAGTGGAGGTGTGCACGAACCTTGTTTGTCCCATTTGTTAGTTTGGAGAAATTTTGAAGCAAATTTGTTGACCCCGGTACCCATTTCAGCAAAGTCAAAATGTAAGATAGGGAACCAGGGCCATATTGTGTATTTGGAGATTTGGAATAATACCTGATTTTCAAAGTCACGAACAGTCCATGTGTAGTTGAGAGGTCGATGAGGATTAGGATCAGGAGATCGCCGTCGTCGAGAATGAATGATGCGTTGGTGTGAGCGAGGTTGCTTTGTGGAATGAAAGTGTTGTAAGTGAGGTGAGGTAAAAATACGGGCGGTCAGGTCTAGGAAGGAGCGGGGATGAGGAACAAAGTTGTAGGCAAGTAAACGAGGAGACAAAGGAAGTTTTGCATAGCTCGCCACTGATGCGAGTTCAAAAGAATGTGTAGTATAAGTACCATAGGATGAAAATCCAGACACATAATAGCGCCCCGTAGTCTCAGGGGTCACAAGAATAGCAAGAGTCATGTGACAAGGGTAATGAGCATAGGTGAGGGAAATAGAGGGAGATGGTGGAAGAGGAATGCCACGATTAGGATACTGAGAAAACACAAAGGGACAAAAGGATTGACCTCGGTCATAACAATGAAAAAGGGCAGTAGTATTGAGATCAAGAAAAGAAAAAACAGGACCACAATTTAGGCCTTTATGAAAATTTAGAGGAATTCTCAGGTGCTTTGTCATCATGGGAAGGTGCAGTGTGGACATCATGGGGAAGGAACTTGTCAAGAGTGTCATCAAAAGCAGGGTCCACATGATTGATGCAAAAGTGTTGGACCCCTGGACAATATGGGTGGTGCAATATGCAGTTGTTACACCAATAACAGCATGTACATCCGCACTCACAAAGGCAATGATGGCACATCCGATGGAGTTGGTGGGTTGTGTGGAGTGATGAAATATGGGCGAATACAACGAGCAGGGACCCACAAAACTCTGTCAGGTAGTTGAACTGCAGCGTAGCCTCTTCCCCAGGTGATGAGTTCGGCTGGACCTTTCCAAGTTGGATCCGGGAGCTGCCTGTAGTATACAAGTGGTCTTGAAGTTGGGACAACAGGTTTAGTAAAGTGTCGAGACGCAGCAGACAAAGAAGGAGTGCCAGTGAGATTTAGAAAATTGAGAGTATACAGACAAACATTTAACACGTTTTGCAGTGCCGGGAGGTTTGGGGGGCATAAGCCCTTGGACCCCATATAACGATCTAATGCATTTTTTAAAGTTTGATTTGCTCGCTCAACAATAGCCTGCCCTTGGCTATTGAAAGGAATTCCAAATTTGTGGACAATGGACCAGTGATGACAAAACTGTGAAAATTGTGAGCTGACATAAGCTGGGCCATTGTCTGTTTTTAATATTTTTGGACATCCCAGCACTGTAAAGGTACGAATACAGTGATTAATTACTTGTTTTGCAGCTTCCCCTTTTTGTGGGGTTGCCAAAATAAATCCGGAGAACGTATCTACTGTAACATGTAGATATTTCCACGGGGCAAATGGAGGATATTGAGTTACATCCATTTGCCAGGTATCACAGGCTTCAGTGCCTCTAGGGTTAACGCCCTGTGGGATACCTTTAGACTGTAAGCTACAGGTTGGGCATTGTTGAATTATGGCTGTAGCTTCAGCCATAGTGATTCCAAATTGTTTCATTAGTGCTTTTTTATTTTGATGAAAATAAGCATGACTGTCCCAAGGGGAGACAGGAGAAAGAGACATGAGGCAGGTAGCAGAGGCCGCAGCGTCTGCAATATCATTTCCCTTTTGCAAGAAGCCAGAAAAAGGTTGGTGGCTTCTTATGTGTGTGACAAAGTAAAGATGTTTCCTTTTGGATATTACAGTTTGTAGGGTGGAAAATAAAGAAGTTAAATCAGGGTCCAGGGATGGAGAGAGGTATGATTGAAAAATAGTGGTGACAATTTGAGTGACATAGAGACTGTCAAGAATGAGATTTATAGGTTGAGTGGAAAATGTTTGAAAAGCTAGAATGGCAGCGGCTAGTTCCGCACGCTGAGCAGACCGTTGGGGTGGCGTTATTTTTGTGTGCCATTGGTCATGAATATACCAGGCACAAGCACCAAATTGTTTACTGCCATCTGCAAAGAGTGTGACAGCATGTGGGATGGGAAAGCGTTGTAATTGGGTATCCCATGAAACATGGATATTTTGTAGGAGCTGAATGCGAGGATCAGCAGGAGGGTGGCAGGATATCTTTCCAGGCCACTCAGTGAGAGCAAGCTGCAAGGCTTCAGAGTTAGAATAGATGGTTTCCCATGTAGTGAGAGAACATGGTACATATAGGACAGAAGATTCTATTCCTGCAAGGGCTTTTGCTCGAAGGCGAGCCTTAGAGATGAGAGAGGCAAATTGAAAAGGTTTTTGACCAATTGTGTTTCTAGGAGTGTGAGAGAGGTGAAGCCATTCTAGAATCAGCAAGGAGGGAATAGTTTGGACAATAGCACATGTAGGTAAAGAAATAGTATTACACAATAAAAGAGAAAAGGGAATGTTTGGGGTCATTCGGTCAACCCACTGAATTTGTAGGGCTTGGTTGACCAATTGAATCACTTTTAAATGACTGTCCTGCAGTGAAATAACATCTGCAGGATGTTTGCCTTTGGGTAAGGCTGAAAAAAGAGGTGATAACTGAAAAGTGGTGAGACCTATATAAGGTCAAATCCAATTAATAGCACCTAAATATTGCTATAATTGAAGTAAAGTTGGTTGGTGTGGTAATTTTAAAAAGGGAAAAAGTGGTGCAGCATGGGAGGCCAATAATTTATGGCCCAAATATTGAAAAGGAAGGGAGGTTTGGACCTTGTCAGGAGCAATGTGCAAACCTCCTTTTTGCAAAATTGTTGTGAGGGTTGGCAAAGTTGCAAAAACAGTACCCTTTGGGCCTGGTGCTGCGACCAAAATATCATCCATGTAATGGTAAACCAAAAAAGAGGGATGAAGGTCCCGATATGGTTGCAAAACATGGAAAACAAAAAACTGACACATTGTAGGGTTATTTAGCATGTCCTGTGATAAAACCTTCCATTGGTAGCGCTGAGTTGGTTGAGAATTATTCAACTCAGGCACTGTAAAAGCAAATAAATATTTATCCTGTTGATACAAAGGAATGAAAAAACAAAAACAAAAAACAATCCTTTAAGTCAATTATCATGGAGGAAACGCCATTTGCCTGATTTCTTTTTTATAACAAAAACTGGAACAGAATAAGATTGCAACATTTTATGCCCTAAATAAAGATAAAGTGTAACTGTATCTTTTCCAAGGCAACTTGCAATCCATAGATACTTGAATCATTTTGTATTTCAAAAAGCCAATTAGATTGTATTTTTGGGGTTCCAATTTAATCAAATTCCATTCAGATGAAACAAATTTTCATGAAATAGGAAAAACATTTACAAATCTAAGCAAAACAATTCAGTCATTTCTTTTGGTTGATGGATGTATCTGTCTAACTAAACAATTTAAAACTCAAAAATTTGCAAAAGAATTGCCCAACAATTACTGCCTCCTCTTTCGAGTAAAAAAAATAGCAAGCTGAAACTGCAAGAGTGGGCATCAAATTTCACATCCACCCCCCTTCCTTTGCTCTTAAAACAATACAGCCAGCGAAAAACGAAAGAGGCAGGAGGGGGGGGAAGAAAAAGAAACTTTGCAAAAATCTCACCACCAAAAAAATTCACATGCAGTCACATGTATAAATTCTTTTATACCTCTTCCATAAAACTTTGCACATGCAAACTCATACCAACGTTCCCATGTTACCAATAAAAACTACAGTTGTACTATTCCTTTCACAGCGTGGGATGGGTGGAGGGGTGAGGGCTAACACACACACATTTACACCAGCAAATTAACTCATTCACTTCCATTCTGTTTACTTACACATATGTTTTTCAAGCAAAACTTTTTATTTTTAATTAAGGCCTTTTTGTTTGTTGTTATCAAAGAGGGTTTTGACCCTTTTCCAAGTCTTGGAAATAACACAAAACAACACAGACAGACATATATACACAAATACCATTAAAACAACATTTATTTAGACATATGGCTTGTCCTGCAAGAAGCGAGAAAATCATGAGATGATTCCAACCAAACATGTGGTTTTTATAGGGCCCTTTAACCATCTCCTATTTTTCTCACCATTCCAAGTCCAAACGTAACGTTCTAAAAATTAAACATATATAAAACAAAACACACACATCAACACAAAGCACCACCAGACATTGTCTGACAGGGTTCAAACTTAACAGATTACAAAAGAGTTTCAAAACATTCCAATTGTTCAAAACGCATTGCAGAGAAGTGCAGTTTGAGTTAATTTATATCTCTAAATTGTTGCCTGTTTCTGTTTTGGAGGAGAGAGAGAAGGATAGAGCGAAGAGGGGGGTTTTTTTGGCTGTGCCGGCTTTGGAACGTCTTCCGTAGTAGGCACAGGTTAAAAGGAAGGGTCTGGGGATAGACAGTTGTTCCGTTAACTTTTTGCAAACAATTTGCCTTTCTGGCTAAAGAGGAAAGTTCATCCACATGCTTGGACAGAACCTTGGAAAGTGAGGACCTGTTACTTACGTTGATCAAGCCTTTGCCAGGTGCGTAAATACAGGAGCCAGAGCAGCGTTTCCCTAGACAGAGAACACGCCGTGGAGTGAATCACGTCATAGAGTGAATCACGTCGGGGTCACCAGTTGTGGGAATTTGAATCCCGGGGTCCAGCGCCTGCTGGACGGACCAGTGGTTGTGGGAGTTCAAATCCCGGGGTCCAGCTTCTGCTGGACGGACCAGTGATGTACGTTAGCCTAGGCCAACGGACCTTGCGTTTGGTAGATAGGAAACACACGGACAACATGTTTCTTCAGGTTGAATCAGCAAGCAAGAGCGCAGAAGGATCTGCGTGCCTCTTTTTTATTGGTACACTTACGTCACAGCAGGAGGTTGTAAAGGGTGGGTTTTGCCAGGAAATGAAACTTAAAAGGCATACCTTAACTTAACTCAGGAAATGGAAACTTAATAAGGCATGGCTTATCTCAACTCAGGAAATATAGACTTTAAAGGCATAGCTTAGGAAGTGATAACTTGTAAGACATAACTCAAGAAAAGATATAACTCATAACTAATCTTATCTCAGGACTTGAAAGGCATGGAAACTTTTCTTAACTCAGGAAATGGTTGCAACAGGGGAGGGCAGCAAAAGGTCCTGCAACAACTCAGTGATGGTATCCCCTGCCAGAACAACTGCCTGCTTGGTTCTCCAGCTGCAGTCACCCTCCCTGTCAATGGCTGTGCCTGGCAGCTCCCTCACCGCCACCCCGACAGGTGTGGCCTAGTGTGACCCATCCTGAAAGGAAGGCCCTGCACTGCTGCTGCTGCTGCCCGTTCTGCGGTGGGTGGCAGAAAGCCAGGAGTTGGAGGGGCCCTTCTCCTGCCCCTTTGTTCCCCCCCCCCCCGCGGGCTCGTCAACCCAAACTGTTTAGGACTGAGCTTTACTAAGGATTTGTCCACTTCTGCTCGCCCAGAGGGTTTCTCCCGGACGCCACAGCCTCCCTCTTCCTTCGTCCATGTTCATGGCAGCGCAGATCACGCTGAATAATATTTTTACAAGGCTCACCCAAACGTGTGAGCTTTGCATACTTCTCAGAGCTCAGCGAGATGAAGCTGAGAAGAATGCAAAGGAAGATTCCCATCATTTCTTCAGAGTGGGGGAAGAGGGACAGGAGGCAGCATAGGAAGAGGCCGTTTACATTTAACACGCGGACAACTTTAAACGTGCAAAGAGAAAAATGCTGGATGGGCTGGGGACTGACATTTAAACCTAAACTTTAGTAAGAGTCCAAATATGAAATAAAAGGGGGGAAAATGCACATTCAGAAGGTTTTTAAATGAAAGAAGATGGCAGCTGAAACAAATAGGGGTGGGATAGAGAAGGGCCTTTTCGACTAGGACAGGGGTAGGCAACCTTGGTTCTTTTATGATTCGTGGACTTCAACTCCCAGAATTCCTGAGCCAGCATGGGGGAACTATGGCCCCCTCATGACTTGTGGACTTCAATTCCCAGAATTCCTGAGCCAACATGGCTCAGCTTGGAAACCTCCCCTCAGCGTGGCTGGCTCAGGAATTCTGGGAGTTGAAGTCCACGAGTCATAAAAGAGCCAAGGTTGCCTACCCCTGGACTAGGAGTATGTTTGCCAGTGCTGAAGCAGCGAGGATATGCTTTTACATCTCTTAAATACATCAAATTATTTATATAGATAATTTACACATATAGCCTGTTTAGCTCTTTAAAATGGTATTGTGTAACATAAAGTGTATTGTATTGTGATAGCTTTCTGCTAAGAGAAAAACAGCGAGAGAGCAGAGATAGTGCAAATTAACACTTGATGGTGAAAAAAAACACCTTGCTTCTCTCCTTTTCTCGCAATACTGCACCAAAAACATGGTGATAGATCAGGAAATACGACGACAACAAAAAAATCCTTCACATCACAGATGGAACTGTGGAATTCACTGGCGTGACAGGTGGCCAGGGCTACTGGCCGGTAAGGTTTCGACTGTTATTAACATTTTATTGCAACACTGGGTAGATAAGCAAAAGTGTGTATTTCCAATACTTTCTACCTAACTCTTAAACAACTATCCAAAGCATTTCAAATCCTGGGAGGAAGAGATGACTGGGCCTGATTAGGCTATCGTAATAGCTTCAGAACTTCCATATTCAGAAGCAATCTACCACTGCATACTCGGGACCTGAGACCAAATAATGGGGAAGGGGGGAGACTTTTTGCTGCTGGCGGGTGAGGCCCTCTAGGAAGAGTTTTGTAGCTGTTGTAGGCAACTAACTGACAAGTTAAATGGATCCACCCTGGTGGGACTCAGCTTCCAGCACTGAATTTCTTAAACAGTCCAAAATTAGGACCATTCGCTTTTTCAAAATGGAAAATTCCCAGGCCAAGAACTCAGAAGAGGAAAAAATCTCTTGTGCAGACCTGAACTGAGGTGGGCCAGGCTGATTTTGTCCCCGAAGCTTTTTCATACAGCCTACAGCCCCCCCAATTAAAAAAAAAAAAATTGCACGGGTCAGTTGCCGGAATATCACAAAAGCCTTGAAAATTCTTTTCATACCACCCTCCAGCTAAATCCTTACTGGCAGGTTCTGCATGACGTCACATAAGAGGAACATAATTTTTTAGAAGTGAATAATAAGAGATTACCGGTGTCATTTTTGTACCTGTGAATGTAAAATGTGCAATGAGAAGGTGAATGAAATGCACTGCATTTCCCTAAGTGACACATCCCAATTTCTTTTATCATCTTCTGGTATACAGTAGATAGCAAAAGGAATTAAGTGCTCTAATCAAATAAGAGGAGAGTTGATCAAGCTCGTTATTATTTTTTTCACAATTTTATTTTTTCTAAGAGCCGTTTCTTATTGTGCTGTTTTGTGTAAACCGATAATTAGGGGGAAAAAATTATTTTAAACCACGTGGCCTTTTTTTAAAGCATGGCATCGCTCACGCTCTGCCTTCCGTCATGGAACAGACCAATAACGCACAGGAGTCTGAAGGTGACACCCACAGAAGAGAGCCAAAAAGTTGAAACTCAAGTACTTTGGCCACCTAATGAGAAGGAAGGACTCACTGGAGAAGAGCCTAATGCTGGGAAAGATGGAGGGCAATAGAAGAAGGGGATGACAGAGAATGAGGTGGCTGGATGGAGTCACTGAAGCAGGAGGCGTGAGCTTCAATGGACTCCAGAAGATGGTAGAGGACAGGAAGGCCTGGAGGAACGTTGTCCATGGGGTCGCAATGGGTCGGACACGACTTCGCAACAAACAACAACATGCGGACCATCAACAGAGATGGAAGAGGACAGAGACGAATTTTGCATTGCTGGCCAGAAAATACTTGACTAGACAAATAGCCTGGAACAAGTTTGAAGCAATCTGCCAAATGTCTTCTAACCCCAAAATAACAAGACTTCACTCGTGCAGCATACAGCCAGTTAAATTGCTCCTCGGTAAAAATCTGTAAATTAGGAACTCTTTCTCCAAATTACAGGATTATGAATTGAATAATCAAGAGTTTAATACCGAACACACCGCCCAACGTCTCTAAGAGCCCAAATCAGAAAGAAAATCGACAAAGCAGCACAGTCTTGTTTTGCGCATCTCATAAAAGGGTACTTTGGGCAAGCGGGAAGCAGCAGCTTCTGTGGTGAAAACAAGTCCACAGTGACTACTTGTCAAACCACAACACCCCCCCCCACACACACACACATACCAGTGCTGTGAGGACCGCTCCGCAATCAAATTCTTAAAAACAAAGAATACAAATAAAGAAGAGAAACTCCCTACAGATCTGACTAGTGGGGGGGGGGGCGTCATCAAGAAGAGGGGAGGAAGGCATCGTTAGCTTTGGGGAGGGCTTTTTTGACTGCTTTCAAGCCTCTTTTAGGCTTTATATTACCATTTCGGCCCACACTGCCATGCCAAACAGCAGGACCCGGTAAGCCAAATTCTGCACTCAAAGGACAAGGTGTCAAAAGGGGGAAGGCAGCTGGGCCTGCTCTAAGCGGGGTCCTGTTATTGAGCAGGCATTTCCAGGATGAGAGGGGAGCTAATGGTGTGTGTGTTTCATTTATATTACCTTTGAGAGGGAAAGGAAAGGAAAGGAAAAAGGAAAGGAAAGGAAAGGGAGGGAAAGGAAGGGAGGGGAGGGGAGGGAAAGGAAAGGAAAGGAAAAGAACCCTGCGGATTTTAATCCGTTACTCATTGCCGACTAAAGGGAGTATAGACTAAGTTCAATATAAATCCCTATTTTCGGTTCTGGGGTTCTCTGGGGTCCCGCCAGTGGCGCTTTTACATCTGGCTTCGCTGAAACTTGAAGAAGCGCCCCGCATCCTCTCCCCAACGCTGGCTGGCAGAGTATGCAAATCACCACTTTCTCTTGCGCTCTGCCCCACAGCTTGCCCCCTGCGTGCCAGCTTGCGCTTGATCCTCCTGGCTAAGAGCCGTTCTCCTTAAAGCGCTTTTTTTTTCCCCTCCCTCGGGGAGATCTTCCCCCCCCCCGAAGCGAAGACCCCGGCGCTCCCTGGGGGGGGGAGGGGCAGGGAGGATTGGACAGCCTCCGGAGGCGTGGCCCCGGTGACGTCAGCACAGTCATGAATGAACTGGGCGAGAACTTTCCCACCGGCTCCCATTGAGCTTTCCGTCCCGTGGCAGCAGGGCGTGAGTCACTCCGGGAAGGCGACTCGCTCCAGAGAAACCCTGAAGGGTGAGCGGTGGGGGCTCACCTACAACATGGGCAGCTTCCCGGGGCTCAGCGGGACCCTCCTGCTGCCTGCCTTGCTCCTGCTCCAGACACTCCGGAGCGCCCAGAGCCACGAAGGTAAGAACTGCTTCGGACGCTTCAAATCGGAGACACGGGTGGCAGTCGCTCCCCGCCCAAGATACACACATCTCCCATTCTGGCTAATCGGGCGTGGGGCAGGAAGGGAGACCGTATCTAGATCCCCCCACCCCCAAGCCTCTAATGCTGAGCCGAGACTGAAGCGCTCTCTCACACACGGGCAGGGGCAGCCTTCACACACACACAGACACACGGGCCTTAGGCTGAGTCCCAGCCTTCTCGCGATTCGGGCTGCCAAAGTTGCTTTCTCCCGATGGCTTGGCAAAGGTTAATCTGTTCCCTTAGATAGAGCGAGGGCATCCCTTAAAGATGCCTGGAGGGGAGGGGAAGGGAAGGGGGGAAGGCTGGCACGCCAGATCTCCCAGGGAGGGACCGGAGGGAGGGTGGCTGGAGGCAGCCAGAGGAAGCCCACCGGCCACGCTGCCTTCGCCGCTTGGTGCCGCTTTGCGCCCGAGAGGGTGCAGCGCAGTTCCGGCGGCTGGGAAAGGTGGGAAGGCGCCAGACACACCCTGAAATGACTGCCTTGTTTTACTTCCAAGGTGTGTCTCGGAGAGGGAGGGGAGGGGAGGGTGGGGGAGGACGCCCAGGATGCAGCTCTAACCCCTCCCCAGACAGTATGTGGCTTCACATTGCCGGTTGCCCCAAATGCGTAAGAATTAGCAAGGGCCACACGCCCGTGGGGTAGCTCAGGATAGGAAACACAGACTTTGTATTGCACTTGGGCATGCGCGCATACCAGAGAAAACTCTGGAATCCGATAGAGAAAATAAGTCAGGGACCTTGGAAAAAGTAATGGAAGAAAGGAAAGAGAGACGGTGGATATTGACGGGCCCTACGTGGAGCCCTCAGATTCGGGGGGGGGGGCAATCTAGGCTGGTGCCTCCCCTCATCCTGTGTTTGGGGGCCCTTGAATTGGAGGCAGACCATTCTCAAAAGGGAGTTAGTTGTTCGCTCTTATCTTGAGGATTTTAGGGTCCTGAAAAGGTTCCGAGTTAGTAGCTCTGCGTGTTTGAGGAATCGAAGATTGTCTTGTAACTTTCAAGTATCTATAATTTTTTTTTTTTTAATCCCGAAGAGTATATTGGAAGGCTAAGATAGGAAGGCTATAGTTTGAGGCCTGGTGTCTCTGGGAGGCAACGCGACTTGTTTCAGGATGATGGAAAACAGAGAATTGGCTAGAGAGATTTCTTTCTCTTGGGGAGGGGAGTTTGTATTCAAACCCACGGACATAAGTGTGATATTGAGTGGACCGTATCTGAAGATTTCTGTGAAATGATAGCCTTGGAATCGAACTAAGACAAGCAAGAAAGGATGATGATGTGGTCCTGTTTGCATGTCTGCTTTTTGGACTGACCACTTGAATTGGAGAAGTGGGGTCCTCGCCCAGGTGAGAAAGCAACTGGATTTGAGAGCGTCCCGATTCTGCCCCCTGGTTACATAACTTAAGGCCCAGCGATGGTGCTGAGGGTTCGGACCAGATTGAGCAATGAAGGCAAACAGTCTGGTTGCCACTGAAGGAGGAGGCTGGCCAGGTGAATCAACACCAGGAAAGCCAAAGTGATCAGTGTGATGAACATCTTGGAAAGGAAGTGGTTTAAAATGGAAAGAGAAAAAGTGATTTAGACTGGAAATCTGCTTTTCTCCCCCCCTCCCCTCCCCTTCTTGCTTTTGCCCAAGTGGCTCAGAGAAGCAGCTCTGCTTTTTCCTCATATGGGGGGGGGAAGGGGAGCCCCCTGCCACCCCTGGCCCCTCAAATGAGCAGTTCCAAAGTTGCACCTTTGGCTGCTTAGCAATGCAGGACAGGCTCCTCGGCTGAAATGCTTTGGAGTGCTTGGCTGAAGAGTCTGGCTGGAAAGTTCAAAGGTCCAGAATGTCGCTTCCGAGCTAGCCACTTTCCGCCTGGCCGGGCTTCCCAGGCTTGGAAGAAGGCGGAGGAAAACCCCAAAGCCTTCCGGGACAGCCCTTCTGCCGAGGGAGCGGGCAAGTCTGGGCCTGTCCCTGGAAGGAAGGCACCATGTCCCGAAAGGCCAGCATCCAACTCTGCAACTTCTCAGTTCTCGGCGGCTTCCCTCTCGGACCTTGGTGAAATTATCCTAACTCCAGAATTAAAGTATTCTTGGTCATCAGAAGCCATTCGGCCAAACCGGGACAAGGGAGCGAAACAAGGAGAGGGCCTGGCACCTGCAAAAGCAAAGCACAGCCCTTCCAATCCCCTTGCTCTCTCTCTCTCTCTCTCTCAAACAAACACCGGCTAAATCAAGCCAGCAACTGGGACCGCCAGGTGCCCAAGGGGGGAGCCAGAGAAGAGGCCCTCCCGCCAGCCTGCCCTCCTCTTTCAGCCACGACGGGCACAGGCCCCCTCTCTCCCTTCAGCCCCACCTTCGGCCAAGAGAGAGGAAAGGCTGCCCCAGGAGGTGGGGACACAGCCCCTCCCCAATCTCCCAAAGACAGCAAGACCCTGGCCTTCGCTCCTAGCTTCCTTGAAGCATCTGGGGTGGCCGAGGGGAGAGGCCCTAGTGCTGCGCTGCTGCTTTACCCAACGAGAACTCCCCCCTCATGCAGAGCCACAAGGCAGGGGAATCTCTTCCAAACCTCAGCTCTGAAGGGCCGTGCTGGGCTTGCAAGAAAAGGCAGGAATGAAGTTAATGAAGAGGCAGGAGGGCCGTCTGGCCTCTAATTATGGTGGCGGGCTGGTGTGTGGGGGGGAAGTGGAGAGATCTGTCCAGTAAGCAGTTCCCCTCCAGCCCTGCTTTCCAGCCCGGCTCTCCTCAGACTCTGGTGTGGCAATTGCAGAACAGGCCCCTCCTGCGTTGGCTCTCCCCAAAACCACATCTTCCAACCCCGACGGAGGGCGGTGCGCAAGTCACTCTTCACATTAACCCTGGTCCTAAACTGTCTTCCTCCTTCCTCTCTGCCAAACCTCTCTCTGTGCTGATCTGCAATAATATTAGCATTGCGGTGATTCCTCTTCCTCCCAACGTGCCTAAAGTGAATTTATTTCAAATCTCCCAAAAAAAATGATGACCTGGCTAGGCAACGTATCTGGGCTCTGATCAGGCGGAACTGTCCTGGGGCCTCTGAAGCACCATTATCAGTTGGGGGGTTTGGCTGCACAGCTTCATACAAAGGCGGATTCTGAATGCCTGCCTGCAACTTTCCCCCTTGCAGCCTCTGGAATTCTCTCTCTGCCTTCAGGATGACAATAATTGGACAATGAGTTCCCCACCTATTTGGGGAGGGGGGGATATTTTCTGCTGTGGGCCACCTAAAATACTGATTCTGCCACCCCTCCTTCTGGAAACAGGCAAAATTGTGGTTCTTCCAGAGGGCCTTTGAAGATTACTTGCAACAGATTAATGCCTTTAAAAAAAAAAACCTCTAATTTTAACCCCTTGCTTTGAGTAGCTATGTCATTGTTTTTTGTCTTTGTAGCTTCCTTTTTAACTCTCTAAGCCTCCTAGATCAGTTGGTTTCAGACAGCCAGATAAATTTCGTAAGTAAATAAATGTTATCCCCCTGCTCACCCAGGATGGCAAACCCGGGGACTAATCTTGCTCAAAAAAAGGCAGGCGAGGGGCAGCAGCTAAGGCCCACTGATGGAATGCTGCTTTGTTCCCTTGGGACTGGCTGGCTTCCTTTGGAGTTGTGGAAACTAGCCGTGATTATCAGGGGCCAAGCGAGAACTTGTCTGCATGCACGCAGAGATTTGCCATGCCTTAAATCCAGGAACTCTTTCTTTCTTTTCAAAACGAAGTCTTTCCGATCCCTTGTGGTTTGACTTCGAATCCCGCCAATTCTATAACTCGGGTAATTGGGGCAAATTGTTTAAAGCGTCGATGATCTCTGTTGGGTTTGTTAGATGCTGCTGCCAGAAGCTTCCTTGGCCTCCCTAATCTCAGGGGCCTGCGTGCGGGTTTCTCAGGAGGAGAAGGCTTCTGCATGTGCTCAGAAGAACTCTCTCTTAGGGCGTCACGCGTTTGGCTGGCCATTCCGGTGTTGTTCAAATCATGCAAATTTAGAGGTTTTTTTTTTTTAAGCCAGGACTTTGATTTGAGGTTTCATTGTTGTCAGGCTCCACTGCAATTCATCTCAGTGTCACTGACGGGCAAATTCCTGCAAACCACTTTGCTATGAATCCTTAGCCAGGCGTGGAATTGTGGGCTCTCCCCCCACACCCCCACCCCAGCTCTGCATGGGATCGAAAAACAGGCAGTAAAAAACTTCTGCACACTGTCAAGAGAGGGAAGAGGGCGAAGTTTAAAATTAACTCTGGAAATTGGTGGGAAAGAAAAGCTGTTCCAGATGTTGCTTACAAACACTCTGGGAGGAGACGTGATTTCTTAAGCTCCTCTCCTGATTTATGAGGGTCAGGAACTGAGACCAACACGCAGTGCTAGATTCAGAGGGAGGGGGGGGGAGAATTGAAGCCCAGCCTGACTGATCCTGAAGCTCACAGGGTCCCTCCCTGGCTCTCTCTTGGAGGCTGCCCACCTCCCACAGGAACTACTGGGAGAACAAAAAGAGCAGCCTGCATCTGATAGAAGAGAGATTGTCAATGTGCCCAATGAGCTGGGTGACCCTATCGATCGGAGGGTGGGGTCTATTGGGGCAACGGAGACTAAATATTAATTCGGCCTCTTGCCTTTGGGCCATGTGATCTGGATAGACAACGCCTGACAAGAGCTTTGGGTCTGAACCACCAAAGTAGTTCTCAAAGTGGGGGATAAACTGCATTCCATTCTAGGCATAGAACGCGCATTAATTTTATGTTAAATATCCACTCCCGATTTAACTAACACCACCACCCCCCTCCCGCTCTTCATGAACCTGGACTTGGTGACCCTTACATCTCCTGGCCATTCTTGCAGAAATGAATGGCTGTGTGTGCCAGGGGAGCTTGATGTCCCCCTCCCGCCGCCCCAGGGAAGCACAGGGCCCCGCAAGGCAGGTGGGGGTCAAGAATTTCCAGGAGCCAGTAACGTCTCTAGGATGGCAACGGAGCTGGAAATGCAACAGGCCACATGGACTACGAGGCAACGGGGACCTCCACAGTTCAGGCTGGCTTAGCTTTGGTGGGGGGGGGGAAAGGGAGAGACTGCTGTAAAAAGGACTGGGGAATCCTGGCAAAATAAGCAATCGGATGCCCCCTTTGATACGTGCAGCAGTCTCGTTCTAAGACGAGGAAGAGTCCTTTGGGCGGTCTGTGAAACGGACGAGACTTTTAACGCACGTAAAGCCTCACCTTCTATACCCCTGACGATTCGCTTAGTCACCGTTTGTCTCTCCAAGACTCTCCCACTTCTTGGGTCAAAATGTCAGAATTCAAAGATGAGGCATATCAAGATAACCTGGCGGCAAGCCAGAATTAAACAGCCTTTGGCTCTTCCAAGGGCCCCTCTGCTGCCAGGAGCCCACAGAGGAGGAAAAAGAGTCACGGGGCACAGGATACTCCGTGGCTTGGATCTTGGACAAGGGGAGGTGGGGAATGCTTCCACAGGTGCAGTGCAGCTACTGCAAAATGTATTTCATATCCACTTCTATCTAAAGATTTGGGAAGTTTAAGCTTGGAACCACAAATACACCTTAAAGCGCTGCAAGAGCGTATTCTGTATGTCAGCCCCAGGCCAGTCTCTCTCCCTCCCTCTCTCTCTCTCTCTCTCACACACACACACACACACACACACACTGGCTCTGCAGACAATAACCTTGAATAGGTTTGGGACTTTCTTCTGGGGAAGAAGCAACATCTCTTCTTGTGTATAAGTTATCAGGGTAATTTCAGACTCTTAACAGAAAGAAAGGAATAAGGCAGCCGAGGTCAAGAAAATGCCTACCCAAAAAAGGAGTTTTCTGTCGAGCTCTGAAGGAGCAAATGCCATCATCAGCCACCCATCAAGAGAGAGAGAGATGGGCCAGGTTTTGTTTACTGTGCTCAGGTGTGGCTTGAATGACAACTTCAGCAATTTGGCAACCAAATCTTGTTGCGTTATCCAATACATCTGGCTGGAAGAGACCGTGGGATGTTTGCACAGCCACCGGGCGAACATGGTGCTGGAAGTGGCGTTCACACCACACAAGGGCCTCCTGCAGACACTAAAAACTCCACAAGCCCCTTTCTCCGGCTGACGTCTCGTGACTGCTGTTCCGGGATGGGGAATCTCGTGGGGCAGGGAAACAAGGGCCCAATTCCAGAGGGGACACTGGGTGAAGGAAGCCCATGTTGTGGAGCGCTCCTCCCATCTCCCCCGTCCCTTCCTCACCATCCGCCTCCCTCTCAGCCAAGGGCTTTGCCCCTTTGCCCACCCTGTTCTCACCCAGCTGCCTTTGCTCAGAGCTGCACCCTAACCCTCAGTCACCAGATATAATATACGGCAAACCAAAGAGAGCTTCTGCTCCTGATCCTTGCTCCTAAACTCTCAACTGGGGGGGGGGGGCTCAAGGTTAACACCAAGTGTGTTGTGTGTGAGTTACGAACTCTTCTGGCTAGGTTTTTTCAGCTCATAGAAAACTTGCTCCGGTCTTTCGTTCTTGTTGTTTTTAATTTCGCACCATGATGCTGCCCTACCGATCTCAAAGAATGATCCTCTCGTGAGGAGCCGCTTTTGTTGATCTTAAAAGTAGGTAGGGATTTCTGAAAGGGTTGCACAATGGAGGGACCCGGGCTCAGCTCAGAAAGATTTATTTAAACTTTAAACTGACTGCCCCCTGACATTCTTGGGAGAGAAAAAAAAACATGCATAATCTAAACAGTTAAAGCCGCACCAGGGTTGTTTAAACAAGTATGTTCTGCATCGCACAATGAGGAGGAGAATGTTGTGCATACAGGTGTGAGTGATAGCGTGCAGTGGATTTTAGACTAAAATGTGTTTTAAATGGAAAGGGATGTAGGGCATTCGGAAAATTTTGATCGTAGCTGAAAATCGTTCCAAATATTACTCCCAAAGCCCAGTTTTTTTGCAACCCCCGAGGGGAAAAGCACACACATCCCTCCCTCTGTGTCCTGACAGAGAGGATGGACTCTTATTCTCCTGGGAACAACTCTTGGATTTTCCAACTGTGCCTCACTTATATAACCCAGACTTCCAGGGTACCCTAACCAAGCGTTGTTGCTCATTTTACATTGGTATATTTTAGGAATATTTTATTCTTTTTGCTGGCTCTCCTCTAACTTCTGTTCTGTTGGGTGATTGCTCAGCTTAGGACTCTACAGCAGCTGCCAGGAGATTAAGAGACCCCCTTCAACTTGCTCCATTGTGTTCAATCCTGCTTGGGTGCCCTGCCGCTGACACAATAGGGAATGACAGGCACTTGGACCCCCCCCCCATTCCAGTTGCTCAGGTGCTCCTCAGCACCTACAGTCTGCAGAGATGAAGCTGAATTCAGTTCAGTCAAACGCATCCATAGAAATAGGTGGCTTTGGGAGAAAAACAGCCTTTTCCTACTGAGTACTCTACTTCCAGGGAGCAGCTACTGGCACAGGGCCTGCCTCCCTTAATAGTTAAAGGGCCTCTGGAAGAGCAAATGGCATCCAATTCTTTTTTACTTAAGACCCGTCTGGAGGTTTTGGGTCTTTGCCTCTCCCTCCTCCTGCCCAAGCCATTCTCAATGCCTCCGTGGGGATGGAGCTTCACTTCTCTCGTTGCAAGGCAAGGTGACACATTTGGAGGCTTGTGTGCCTTTTTCTGAGCTGCCGGCTGTGCCAGTGGAAAGCTGCAGCGGTGAAATTGTCTTTCCCCATCCTGATTTCTTAAGTGCGTTTCTAGAGCTTTGAAGATTTCCTACGGTTTTCCCACAGTTTGGAGGGCGATACTGTCTAAAAGGCATCTTTTGTCTCCTTTTCTCCTAGTTGTCCTGCTCGATTTTGCCAAGGCCCAGGGGGATCTTGGATGGCTCAATCATCCCTATGGGAAAGGGGTAAGTCCCAGTTCTTTCTTGCAAAACTGGCTGCTGGTCGAGAAAAAAAGCTCGAAGTCGGCTTTCAAGGGTCACTAAATTTCTGAGGGTGAAAATTCCCTCTAGTGCAAAGCATAGCAAGCTTTGCTTTGAAGATCCATTTTCCTTTTTAAAAGGGATCAACAGAGAAATACTCCTTCTGCTGTAGGTTCCAGAGGCAGAGCAACATTAGCAGGGCGAAGGAGGTTGAACAAAATCAAGTTCTCCGTTGGGATTAAACAGCACAATGATAGGATATTGCTAAATTAATTGGTTTTTGAAAGGAGGGACAAATGGAAAAGACCATCGGAAAGTAGTTCTGGGAACTAGAAAAAGCCGCCGTGGCCAAAGGCAGCACTGCTCCAATCTTAAGAAAGCCAGGGGAATCCATCTAGGCCCTTTGTCATTTTTGTAAGCAACTACCTAGCCACAGTTGACCACGTGAGATTAGATGAATGTAGATTAGAAGTCTTTTTATTAGAATTTGCCGCGATGGCCCAGAGCGAGGAGTTCTCTGGCTGTGCACCGTGCTAAAAAGCGAAGCCGTGATGTCTTCTCCTCCCTCCCCCCAGTGGGACCTGCTTCAGAACGTCATGAATGAATCCCTGATCTACATTTACTCAGTCTGCAACGTGCAGGAAGGCGATCAAGATAACTGGCTGCGGACCAACTGGATCTACCGAGGGGAAGCCCAGCGTATCTTCATTGAAATCCAGTTCACGGTCCGGGACTGCAACACCTTCTCACCTGGGACGGGCACCTGCAAGGAGACTTTCAACCTCTTCTACGCCGAGTCGGACGTCGACTACGGCATCAATTTCCAGAAGCGCCAGTTCCAAAAGATCGACACCATTGCCCCCGACGAGATCACCCTGCTGGAAGACTTCAGCACCCGCAACGTGAAGATCAACGTGGAGGTGCGCTCGGTCGGGCCCCTCGCCCGGAAGGGCTTCTACGTGGCCTTCCAGGACATCGGGGCCTGCGTGGCGCTCCTCTCCGTCCGAATCTACTACAAGAAGTGCCCCGGAGTCTTCCGCAATATGGCCAGCTTCCCGGAAACCATCGCCGGGGCCGATTCGCAGGACCTGGCCAAGGTGCCTGGGACTTGCGTGGCAGAAGCCGTGGCCACCGAGGAGCCCTTCATGCACTGCAACTCGGATGGAGAGTGGCTGGTGTCTATCGGCGAGTGCCTTTGCCGAGAAGGATACGAAAAAGATGGGGACAGCTGCAAAGGTAAGTAAACCTGTGACTCGCCTCTAGCTTGGTTTATTGAATTTCTTGCCTGCCAGGTACTAAATAAATGAGCAGGAGAAAAAAATGCCAGTTCAGGCTTCTATGAAAGTGAAGCCATGTGCAGATTCTAGGATGACAACCCAAGGGAAGCAGGCTCTTCCATCGCATTTTCATTTGGTTGGGCCGTGGGGGGGTGGAATATTGCTGGGACGAGGCTGAGCAGAAAGAGTAAGAATGAACACAGGTGTAAAGGACTTGCACACACTTCCTTCTAGTCCCTTATTCTGGGGTGAATCGAAGAGCTTTGCAGCCACACGAGAAGGGGGGCATCTACTATCCAAGCGGAGGAGGGGGGATTTGCCCTCCCTGTGGGGAAATAAGGGGGATCCTTAGGGACAGAGCCTGGCCTTGGAACTGACCATATGGGAAGCATTTGCAGCTGGATGCCTGGCAGGAGAGGAAGCGCAAGGCTCCTTTGCGGTCACTCTACAGGTGTGGTGCGGGAGGCTGTGCAGGTGTGCTTTGGCCCTGCAGGAAGCGCTGGAGAGCCAGCCGATCCCCTCCCTCCGAGCTTCCTCCCAAGAGAGTCGCCCTGTCTCCTGGCTGGGGTGTGCCGTCTCTGGCTCAGTTCCTGCTCGACAAGAACAGCAGGGTGGCAGGGAGATCTCGGATCCTGCAGGCACCCGGCAGAGCCAATGAGGCCTTCTGACAGGACAGGTCCTCCTCTGCTTTAGAAGCTACGGCTGGGTGCTGCATAGAGGTTGCGCACTGCCACTCTGCCTTACCTCCTACATTTCGCATTGGCAGACCCAATCTCTCTCAGGTCAGGACTCAATCACGGGGCCTGACCAAAGTCAGCTGATGTCCCAACAGGTGACCAGGCATTCCTTGGCTAGGCAGAATGTTCCAGGCAGCGTTTTTAAAAGCCAGCATGTTGTATAAAGCAAACCTAGTCCCTAAGCAGGGAGGAGGTACACAGGCGCACAAGGGGGCTGAGGCAAGCAGATTGTGCCTCAGGAATGTGCCTGGAGTTTGCAGAGAGAGATATGGCGCTCTCAAGGTTATGGAGCCCTCTTGAGCACACAGACTTCCCAATAGCCTCCCCCTCTCTTCCTCTTCGCTATGGGGCTTATCTGATAGGCCATTATCACACTTCCCTCCCGCCGGACACCAAGTCCCGTTTGGCCACTGATAACCAGCGGGTCACCAGGGCCCAAATGCGGAGGCGGTCCTAGTTTTTTAGGTTGGTGCCTTCTGTTGGGGCTAGGCCAAAGCTTCCCATTGCAGAAGGCTGGATAGAAGAGAAGGAGCATCTACTACAAAGAGCAACGCGCTGCTTAAGCGCTCCTCTAAATGTCCTGCCTGGGCCTCGCCCTATCCAGGAGCCTGTTCTGAACCGGGATGCATAAAGCATAAACTTCACCCACAGCCCTTTTGTCTTCTCCCTGCCTGCCTCTCCCTCTCTTCTGTGGCAACAGCCCAGCTCCAGCTCCCCGGCTCATCTGGGGCTGCTCAGAACAGCGTTTAAGTCTGACAGAGCCACCAGATGATACCGGAGAAGACCCCGGTTGGATACTTGCTGGATCTTCGGCCATTTAAGGCCGGCTACACGTTTTTATGGGTGAGCAGCCAGGCTGTGTTGGGTTAGGGCAGGGGTAGGCAACCTTGGCTCTTTTATGACTCGTGGACTTCAACTCCCAGAATTCCTGAGCCAGCCATGCTGAGGAGAAATGGAGAGGTTTCCAAGCTCAGCCATGCTGGCTCAGGAATTCTGGGAGTTGAAGTCCACGAGTCATAAAAGAGCCAAGGTGGCCTACCCCTGGGTTAGGGTTTGTTCTCCCTCTCCAGCCAGAAAGTAGTTGCGGAAAATGATCTTTCTCCTTTTGGGTAAAAAACCCCCAAGGCCTCCCATCCCTCTGGACTCCAGAAAAGGGAGCCTCGGGTATGAAACAAAGGAATCAACAAAGATGTGTTGGGCTTCCTGCTTATGGTGCCTGCCTGCTCCTTTTCTGCCGCCAGATGTTCCACGGCCACCATCCATCCCCCACACTGCTCTCCGCTTGGACCCTCAGTCAGAAAAATGTGGGGAGTGGCTTTTGGGGGTCCTTCTCGGCAGCCCAGGGCACCTCCTGTGTCAAGTGTATTTTCTGGCAAGCAGAATTCTTGGGGAGATACTGTCCCATCACCCACTTCCCTCTCCAACAAGCTGACACACCTTCCACTTTGCCACCCCTCTTTGCCAAGGGCACCCCAGGTTTGCTTAGGACTAGGTGGCACAGCATCCAGAAGGCCAGGGATTAAATGCACTGGACTCCCCAGCCTGCATTTAGCATCTAAAACTCCAGCTCTTTAAGACCTGGCATTTACATTTCTGGGAACGTGTTGTCAATCCAAATGGTCCCACCTTCCAATTAAGTGGGCCGGTTAGTTTCAGCAATATTAATGCAGTAATTAGTTTGAAATGCAAGGAGTCAGCACCAATTTAAAAGGGCATCTGGGGAAAGCCTCTTCAGAGATTATCCGTGCGGCTGCGACATACTGGTTTCAAAAGCATTGCATTTACCCCCCGCAACTCCTACAAGATCTGGACTGCAGATGCAGCTGGATTTTCCTGCAACTCTTGGCTGCTGTTTACAATCATCCAGGTTTTTGTAGCCTCGTTTGGTTGGTAGCTCTACCTATCGGCTGATTTAATGCAGGAATTAGGACTGACTAACTGGATTTCAGCCGAGAGGCTCCTCTATGACGCCGTGGAGCAGCATTAGGGGAATAATCAATATCGGCAAAGCATGAATGCTATGATTGGTGTTGTACGAATTTCCCTCTTCAATGCTAAAATACAATTTGGAATTTCAACCAATCAAGGGTGGCGTTGCTGGAACAGTCTGTGTTCTGAGAACGAGTTTTAGGAAATCCAAACCGCTGTAGAGCTCCTCAGACGATGCGTACGGTCGCAGTTGGTTCAGCAACATCCTGACTATCCATTATAACCACCACTCCCTGTTAATACCAGGGAAGCAGCTGCTGGCACACCTGCCTGCGGAGCCCTAGGCAGAGCCTCAACATGCCTGCTGATTGCACATGGCCCCCTTTGGCCCTGAGGCATAGAGAGAAAGGGGCGGGGGAGAGGGTGGCCCTGTTCCAGTTTTAAGATGCGCCCAGAACTCTTCACCATGTGCCAGACTCCTCTCTGCTGCTGCACACGTCTGGCCAATTTACGGCCAAAGTTACTGTTAAAAAGACACACACACCCCACTTGCCCTTTCAGATCTTGGTTAGAGGACAGGCTGTAGACTCGTCTAGGAGCTACATCAAGAAATCCTATGTACCTATCTGTGTTCCCTAACCTTTCCGGTTTGGCGGACCGGGAAGGGGAGAGAGGGGATGGTTCCATGCGAGCAGTGAGCACCCACACCTGCCACTCACCCAAATGGAATGTGTGCACCCGCGCCTGCCCACAGCTTGTGCAAGCGGGGATGCGTGCGGATGCATGCACGCCTGCCCGCCACTTCCACAGCCCGGTTCCGAAGGGCTCCGAGGCCCAGCTCAGAGGTTGGGGAACCCTGGAGTAGGCTCTCTATAGCACCTGTTTTCCTCCTTGCTTTACTGAACCATCTCTGATGAAATAATAGCTGCAACTGGATTTTTTTAAAAAAAAAAAAATCCTAAAATTGAAATATATACTAGTATACCAGCTTTTCAACCACTATGATGAGCCAATCGTAACAGTGTTGAGATTCAGTTTGATAAACAGAGTACATAATTTGCATGAAGATAACGCCTAAATTCCATCCCTGGCATGGAAAGACTACAAGTCAGTGGTGACTAAGAGGAGCGGAGGGTCTGAGCCCCAGAGATGACAATTTACCGTAGTGAAAATTGCAGAATGATGGAAATGCTTATAATAATAATAATAATAATAATAAAGTTGGAAGGGACCTTGGAGGTCATCTAGTCCTGCTCAGGCAGGAAATGGCTGTCCAGTCTCTTCTTAAAAACTTCCAATGTTGGAGCATTCACCGCTTCTGGAGGCAGGTGGTTCCACTGGTTAATTGTTCTAACTGTCAGGAAGTTTCTCCTTAGTTCTAGGTTGCTTCTCTCCTTGGTTAGTTTCCACCCGTTGCTTCTCGTCCTGCCTTCAGGGGTTTTGGAGAATAGCTTGACTCCCTCTTCTTTGGGGCAGCCCCTGAGATATTGGAACACTGCTATCATGTCCTTCCTCGTCCTCTTCATTAAAATAGACATACCCAATTCCATCAACCATTCCTTATATGTTTTAGCCTCCAGTCCCCTAATCATCTTTGTTGCTCTTCTCTGCACTCTTTCTAGAGTCTCAACATCTTTTTTACATCGTGGTGACCAAAACTGGATGCAGTATTACTCCCTGAGTAATACTCCCTAAGCAGCTATTGTTAACATCTGTCATTGTCCCACCTACAACTCATGGTAACGGGAGCTGCCTAAATTTCTGGGTTGGTGTGAAGGAAACAATAAGGGGTAAACAGTCACACTGTATGTCAAAAACATTCATTCCAAGATCTCAGTGGCATCTTCAGCATTGCCTGTGCTGCTCTGCGCCTCCATAGGCCCCACCATCTCAGCCCTGCCCGGTGGTGCATACTGCTCCTCCTTGAGGAAGGGCTCTGGGCACCGGCCCCTCCCTCCTGCTCAGCCTGCCCATTTATAGGGGAGGTTTACTGCCTCCTCTTTGTTTCCCCTTAGACTGAAAAGGGACCACACGCAAAGTACAAGCTGGAGTGGCAATGTTATTCCTGGAGAAACCGCTTTCAAAAACCAGACTGGCTTTTCTATTCAGCTTGTAATCTCTATTGTTTGCTTGATTTAATCTTTGTGTGGTGATAAAGTTCCAGTCCAGTTTAGAAACACAGAAAGAGTTTAAAATATTAAATCTACAAAGTTTCAGAAGATTATATTACAAAGGGGATGTAGAATGTTATTTGGGGCCTCAAGTTATCCATGCTACTTTTTTCCCCCTTCTACTCACTTGAATCTCACAAGAAATACATGAGATACGGATTGCCAAAGTGCCCTAGAGCAGAGACCTCCAACCTTTTGGGCACCAGGGACCGGTTGTTCCGTGGAGAGAGGTTTTTCCGCGGACCGGAGGGTGCGTGGTTTTGTGTGCTGCCTGCATCCCACGGATGGGGCTTTGCTTGTTTGCGCGGACCGGTTGCTGGCATGCCGTGGCCCGGTACTGGTCCACGGACCGGACGTTGGGGACCCCTGCCCTAGAGCCACTCAGTGACCAGTCCTGGTTGAGCAGGGACTTGAATCTGAGGGTCCTTGGGCCTAGAGCAGCATCCATCATCAAAGGGCTTCCCCACCTACTCTGTGCCCCCCCCCCCAAATCTTCTGCCAGAGCTGCAATTCCAGCAGGACAAAAGGAACCAGCCGTGCAAACGCAGCCCCAGGGTGCCTTCTCGTAAAAGCCCCATCTATGTCTTTTCTTCCCACCCCACACAGCACTTGATTTTCTGGGAATCTCATAAAAGCTGGCCCCGCCTCACATTGTCCAAGCTTCTTCCGAAGAAGAGGTGGGAGGTGGGAAAGACCGACTGGTGCCCCTGCTGGGGTGGGTGGGTGGGTGGGTGGGTGGGCAGAATGTGACTTCAGGGGCCTTCGAAATGGCCTTCACTGGCTCTCAAGTAGATGGGCTTTTCAAACAAGAGCTTCCAAAGCCTCATCCTCTACTGATTTGTAGCGGAAGTGACTCAATTCACAGGAGAGCAACGTGTCAATGCAGAAACATCCGATGACATAAAGCTTGTTTCCGACGGAAGACTTTAGTTCTCCAGGAAGTAAATATGAATGCTCTTAACCTGAGCAGTATTTTCTCTGCAGCCCTGTCCTGCCAGCATAAATTACAACCACATTCTACCATCCGAGTCTGCCGATATCAGCAAGAAATGCTTCTTCTTCTTCTTCTTGTGCCATATCCGTTATCGGACATTGGCGATCATGTTGGCGATCCTGTTTTTATCAGCAGCCGCACGAAAAAGTGCTGCTGAGTTTTGTCCAAGCCAGTCCCTTAGATTTTGAAGCCATGATGTTCTTCTTCTGCCTGGACCTCGTTTGCCTTCAATCTTTCCCTGGAGGATTAAATGGCCGTATTTTTCTGGGTGTCGCATCACATGTCCGAAATATTCTAGCTTTCGCTTTTTAATTGTTTTGATGATTTCCCTGGGCTTTCCCAGGCGCCTTAAAACCTCATTTCTGATCTTGTCCACCCAGCTTATACGTAACAGCCGCCTGTAAATCCACATTTCAAATGCTTCTAGTCTCTTCAGGTGGCCTTCCGTCAGAGACCAACTCTCTACTCCATAGAGCAGGATAGAAAAAATATAGCATCTGACGAGCCTGATTTTCAGTCTTAGGCTTAGGTCGTGACTGCAGAAGACCATTTTCATTTTGAAGAATGCTGTTCGAGCTTTCTCTATCCTTGTCTTTACTTCAGCGGTCATGTCCCAAGAAATGCTATAAAGCCAAAATGGCAGCAGGCAGATGCTCTGGTCTCACCCACTTCGGCTGGGCGGTGCCCTTCCCCTCTCCCCTCTGTTTCAAGTTGAAGCTGCAGTTTTTCAAAACTCGGGTCTTTCCCTCCGAGCAGTGCTTCATTTTGAAAGCACCCAAGTGCGCTCTGCTTGGACGTGGTTTTATTTAAGCACTCGTAAATACATTCATTCCCATTTTAGAGGTGGAGACTCTTAAGACCGAGAAAATGAATTGTTCATAATCCACTATTAATCCATGTCTCTGCGTTTGATTGGAGCCGATTCTGTCTTAACTACATTCACTGGCTCAAACCTGGCTAATGCTGGTTGAAATGGCAGTTTACAAAAAAAAAATTGTTTCCCTTCCAGCTTGCTCGCCCGGATTCTTCAAACAAGATGTCGCCAACAGCGCCTGCTTGAAGTGTCCCTTGCACACGCTGCCTTCTTCGGAAGGCTCCACTTTGTGTCCTTGTGAGGAAAGCTACTTCCGGGCTCCAAGTGATCCGGTTTCCATGTCGTGCACAAGTAAGTGAGAAACAGAACTGGGGCTGGGGATGATTGGGCTAGGAAGGAGGGTTGCTTTATCCCTCTTCCGGGCTAAGCAGCTGAGATAAGCGCTGTGTGTATCAGATCTTGGAAAGGGAGCAATGCTCATTTGTTCACTCCGATGGCAGAACCTACACTTTCATGACTTTTGCCTCCGTTTCGTGAAACAATTCCGCAATCAAAAAAACTTGGGATTGGCTTCTACAATTTGGCTTTGTCCACATCCATCAAAGGAAGGAAGGAGCAAGCGCAGAATAGAAGAGGAAGGAAAGGCACCAGGAGATAAAGGGCAGAGAGATACACAATGGAAACCTAGAGCAAATGTGCAGTTAATCAGTTACAATTGCTCGTTTAAGTAATCATCTTTGGCGTTGCATCCCAGAGATGCGGGCATGATTTATTTTCAATTATTCTTTTTCTCTCCTATCTGACAGAACCCCCCTCTGCTCCTCGCGGGGTGACGGCAATCGGTCTGGGTGCTAAAGTCAAGCTGCATTGGTCTCCACCCCAGAACACGGGGGGGCGCCAAGACGTCACCTACCGAGTATCGTGCGAACAGTGCTGGCCAGACTCGGGGGACTGCCGGCCTTGTGACACCATTCTCCGCTATTCAGACAATCCAAACAGACTCACTGGCACTTCTTTGACGATTAGTGATCTTGAGCCACATGTAAACTACACTTTCACCGTAGAAGCTCATAATGGAGTGTCCTCCTTCAGTACCCGGCGCAGCTATGGAGTCACTAGCATCAGTGTCAATCAGACAGGTAAGGGTCTTGGGGATTGTAACCAGATGGAAGCGATGGGATCTAGTGATAACGGTGAGATGCCTATTGCCTCTTAGTTCGTAGCCCCTTGTTGGAATTAAGACAGGCTACAGTTCTTTGATTCTTCGGTATTTGCTGAGACTCTGTTGTTCATCTAGTTCTACATCAAAATAGATAATTTTGTAATAACAGTATCAAATCCCTCAGTTTCAAAAGACTGTGGTCTTCCGAGAACAAAATTGGCGAAAGCCACTTAGATAGTTATACGAAAAGGTTCATGTGGCTCCTCTCCACATTCTAATCATGGCTACAGAATGGGGGGAGGTTTCTCATTTGGGGCAGCCTCTTTTAACGTTACAAAGCATTCAAGTAACTGAGAGGTCCCCTACCGAAAGGGAGCCGTTTTTGATTTTGGAAATCCAGTATGGGTTGATAGGTAATTAGTGTCCTCATATCTGGCAAAGGCAATTATGGGAAAAGCGTAACTGGCTACGTGCGGATTTTGTCAGCCCTTCTTCTTCCTCTTCCTTGTTGCTCAGAACCACCCAGAGTAACTTCGGTGACCATGGACAGTCGCACCGCTACCAGTTTAACGTTATCATGGACTGTCCCTCCTCGCCAACAGAGCCACGTTTGGAAGTACCAGGTCACTTATAAGAAGAAGGTATAACTCTCTGCCACCGTTGCAACTTCCTTTAGGGGCTGGTATTTTGTAGTAGTAGAAAAAGTGAGCCACAAGGACTTTTTTTTTTTTGGTTGCAGAAGGATGAAAACAGCTACTCAGTCCTGCGCTCTGAAGGAAACTCAGTCACCCTCCATAAGTTGACTCCCAAGACCAAGTACCTGGTGAGCGTCCAGGCGCTGACTCAGGAGGGTCACGGAGCCCACAGCATGGAGCACGAGTTTGAAACGCTCCCTGAAAGTGAGTTTGCTTTGGGGTTGGTTTTTTTTTCCCCTCCAGGGAAAATAAATACAATATTGGGGCAGAGTTACCACTTGAGAACCACCTATCCTGGGAATTTGGGTTTTGAACAAGCTTCCCACCCGCACTCTTGTCTCCGTAGCTTCAGAGGGTGCGAATACTGCCGCGGTCCTCGGAGGGTCCATTGCTGGCTTCATCCTCATGCTTGCTGTCGTCGCGATACTTTTTCTCGTCATCCGACAGAGGTTTGTGTCTTATTTTAAGGTTCTGTTTCTTTCAAACAGGAGGAATTATAGGTGGGCCGAAAACGCCCTATTTCCCATATTTTTGGCCTCCACTGTAACACACTCTGTGGCTATTGAAACAATGCAAATCTTATGCCCAGAGAAGAGAGCAGGCGGTGGGTGAAATGTCTCAAAGCCCTTTCAGTTGCCTCACTCCAACTTTTTTTGCACTTCCCAGGTGACTATTTTCTCACTATTTTTTTTTTTTTGGCTGGAGTTTCTTCAGTTCTGAGGTGGTGGTGGTTTAGTAGAAGGAAATGTAGAATTCCGTCCAGATGACCAAGAATCTAGACCGACATCTAGCCTTTTGAGAAATGTCTGTCAATTTAATCTCTCTTGGGTTTGCCATAAGAATTACAGTAGAAGAAAGCATGCTAAGTTAGAGATAGGCGTTTTATCCCGTTTTTAACCTTGCAAGAAAATTAACATTAATCTTAGGCCCAGTGGGCCATTTCTGCTGAAGAGGAAACAATGCAGCAGCTGAGATTGATAAGCATCTCCTGGGGCTCCTACTGAAGACAGCTCCCCTAGTTTTAATAACAATGGAAGGAGGAGGAGGAAGACTACAAAACAGGCTTCTTTAATCCAAATGTCTGGAGACTTGTGTGTCTGTGGGAGGAGTTGAAGACTCTGCTGTCTTTCAGGAGCTATCAGTTAACCCTCCGATTTCTTTTAGGAAAAAGAATTCGCGGGCCCGGCAGACTTCCGAAGATGTTTACTTCTCCAAGTCTGGTGAGTATTAGTCACTGATTGTATGACTGCACTAGGAAAATTGAACAAAACTGGGACACTGCACGTTTTGGAAAGGATCCAAAATACAGTAATCCATTTAGGCAGGCCCCGAGTAGGAATATTCATTCTTCATATTTTTTAAAAGAAAAAAACGTGTTCACCTATTTCCATCCAATACAAAACTGGGACACTGCACGTTTTGGAAAGGATCCAAAATACAGTAATCCGTTTAGGCAGGCCCCGAGTAGGAATATTCATTCTTCATATTTTTTAAAAGAAAAAATGTGTTCACCTATTTCCATCCAATCACTAAGAGGTAGACCCTGGAGAGAGGCTGGGTTGGGGTCTGACCGAGCAGCGGAGTTTCTCTCCAAAGCCTTGATGTGCTATTCCCATTTTTTTTATCCTTTTGACTCTGCAGATCAGCTCAAACCCCTGAAGACTTATGTGGATCCCCACACCTACGAAGACCCCAATCAGGCGGTCCTGAAGTTCACCACCGAGATCCACCCTTCCAGCATTTCCCGACAGAAAGTGATTGGAGCAGGTACGGATTCCAATCCTCTCAAACAGGGCAAGGGAATAGAACGTGGCTGCCTTCTCCCGGGGCAGTTTGGGTTCGTTCAAGGTGTTTGTCTTTATTCAGAAAAGGAATCGCCCATTCCATCGCAAACTATTCAAAAAGATTCTTTTTAACACCTCTGTTTTTTTCTCTGTTAGGAGAATTTGGCGAAGTTTATAAAGGGATTCTGAAAAGTGGCAAGAAGGAGATCCCTGTGGCCATAAAGACGCTGAAATCGGGTTACACCGAAAAGCAACGCATTGACTTTTTGAGCGAGGCAAGCATCATGGGACAATTCTGTCACCACAACATCATTCATTTGGAAGGAGTTATCTCCAAATGTAAGTGCTGGGTAGAATCCTAGCTTGTTCTTGGTTTCTGGCTCCAAGACATCACTCCCCCCCCCCCCGGCAGCGATTAACAGATGAGATCTTGAGTGGGTTTTTTTCCTTTTCTTTCCAGATAAGCCTTTCATGATCATCACCGAATACATGGAGAATGGTGCCCTGGATAAATTCCTACGGGTAGGTCTACACCCTTTCCCCTGCCAAACCTCTGCTCGTGTGTAAAGCAAGAGAGCCGATCCTCCCGTGTGAATCGACCCTTTCAAATTCTCAAAAGGGAAGAGGGCTGGAGGCTTGACTCGATCACCTGTTTAAATCCTGCTCTCAGTCGATTAGCTGAACGCTTCTGAATGTTTGGTTCTGAATGCTTCCACTCTTTTATCCCACAGGAAAAAGATGGGGAGTTTTGTGTCATCCAGTTGGTGGGCATGCTGAGGGGAATTGCTTCCGGGATGAAATACTTGGCCAGCATGAACTACGTGCATCGGGATCTGGCTGCTCGCAATATCCTAGTGGACAGCCAGCTGGTCTGCAAAGTCTCCGATTTTGGTCTGTCCCGTGTCCTGGAGGATGATCCCGATGCTACTTATACCACCAGCGTAAGTGGTCCCAGAATGGCTGTCTTTTGCCTCTGAAGTGACGGATTGCCAAGATAACTGCGAAGAACAGGGAGATCGCTACAGCTGAAGCAAAATGCCTAGAGCTAGGGATGACATATAAGGGAACCGTCACTAAGTTGAATGAGAATCTGGAAAAAGAGAAGGGGGATCTAAACAGGAAGATGTCAACAGATGAATTTACCTTATTCCAGACTCCAGTGGGAGCCCAGTGTGATAGGAAAGGGGGGTGGGCAATGAAGAAACACCCCTTCCCAGGTTTGTAAACCAGCGGGGAGTTGGTCCAGTCTCCAGCCCGAAACTGATTTCTGTTCATTAACATCTGCCAAAGAGCTCCAACGCTTGCTAGAACTGCTGCTACCTCACATTTCACTTCACATACAGTATAGGGATGTTCTGGCCTAGCATGAGGATTGAATTCAGTCACTCTGGTTTGTAAGCAAGATTTATGGCTTGTCATTGTACAAAAACCAGGCCGCTATACCTTGTTTAGCAAATCATGATTCAAGCAAGTATGCCACCAGACAAATATGCGAACCCTAGCAGAAGCCTAAAGGGGTAGGCATATGTTTAGAAAACCAAAAATATGAAGGGTCTTATTTATTTATAAAATAATAAATTATAACGATTTACAAAGGCGACACACGTTCCTCTGCGATTTGCGTCCTTCCAGCATCGGTGCGGGTTTTGATGCGCGGGTTTGCTTTTCCTCCCACGCAGGGCGGGAAAATCCCCATCCGATGGACAGCGCCTGAGGCCATCTCTCATCGCAAGTTCACTTCTGCCAGCGACGTCTGGAGCTACGGAATCGTGATGTGGGAGGTGATGTCCTACGGCGATCGGCCTTACTGGGAGCTCTCCAATCATGAGGTAGGCCCTCGTAGACCCCGGTGCCAGGTGCGGGATTTAGCCCTGGCAACGCCTGCATTGCCCCTCGACTCCTTCGAACACCCTTGCTTATAGAGTGGCCTTAAAGACATTCCTGGTGATGGACACGTCAGGAACAGAGGAAAGGGTCTTCCCATTTTCTTCCAGCCTTTCCTTTCGACTGTAGTTGATTTCACCAGGCATTTATTTTAGAATCCTGGGGCTGGAAGGGACCTTGGAGATATTCTAGTCCATTCCAGGCAGATGGCTACGCAATCTTTTCTTGAAACCCTCAAGTGATGGATTCCCCCACAACGCCAGGCAGGAGGCTGTTCGCCACCCTCAGAGTCAGGAAAGCCCTCCTTTAGCTCCGTTTTCTACCCTCGTCGTCTCCTCAGGCACTCTGGAGCAGACATCCACTTTGGAAGGGGCATGAAGAGACACCTGTCCAACGTAGCCTCTCAAGTTTTTAAATACTTTTGTGCCATTTTAAGGTTTTATTACACTTCAAAGACAGGATGCGAAACTCACACAGAAATCAAGATAACACTCATTGGTCCAGAAAATATACCTTTTCAGAGGACCCAGCCTCAGTCGGAAAAGGCAAGACAGCATTCCGCAGATCAGTTCTGCCGATCCAAAATTATTAATGTGGGTCTTGTTATTCCAGCCTAGAGAAAGGGTTTTGAAATTCCCGCGAGGAGGCGATGCGAGTTCTATCTGACCATCCGTTTTGCTGGAATGGTTACCTGAGCACTTATCTTTGGAAAGGCTGCCGGTTGCCAACCGTCCCCCGTCAGAGCTTTCCGTGCATGGATGGTCTCCTCGGGTGGGTGGACTCTCCAGGCTCCCAACGGCTATTTTTTTTCCCAAATAGGTAATGAAAGCAATTAACGAGGGCTTCCGACTCCCTGCCCCCTTGGAGTGTCCTTCCGCCATCTACCAGCTGATGATGCGGTGCTGGCAACAAGAGAGAAGTCAGCGCCCTAAATTCACCGACATCGTTAGCATCCTGGACAAGCTCATCCGCGCTCCCGAGTCGCTCAAGACCTTGGCAGAGTTTGACCCTAGGTATGTCTTGCTCTCGAATCCTTGTACATTTCTTGCCGTTTGGAAAGCTTCGTCGACTACGCTCTTTTGACACTGGCTCTTGACCTAGAAGTATGTGTGTAAGAACAGGCCCAGAAATAAGAATGCTACGTTCGCTTCCCCGAATTCTCAGCCCTTTCTAAAGAGCTGCGGCCCTTTTCTTTGTCTCTGAAGGATCTCCATCCGCTTACCCAGCACCAGCGGCTCAGAGGGGGTTCCTTTCCGAACTGTGGCAGAGTGGCTGGAGTCCATCAAAATGCACCAGTACACAGAGCACTTCCTAGAGGCCGGGTATAACGTCATCGAGAAGGTGGTGCAGATGACCAACGAGTGAGTGTGGCTTTGCAGGCACCTGTCCTGGGAAATGGGCCTTGGCTCGCTGAGCTCTCGACCCCCCCCCCCCAGGCCACCGGCTATCTCATTCCATTGCATTTGGCAATCTCTGTTCTGCTCCGTAGGAAGAATTTATATCATTCTTCTAATATTTGTCTTAGCATCCACTGGACTCCTCCTCTAAGGACATCCCTTTGCTTTACTTTTCAAACAGAAAACTTCTCTTGCCAATCAATGATAAACCTTTAGCAACAAGCAGGAAATGCACACTGTGCAAAAGTTATGTGTACATGGAAGAAGACGGCCTTTCTTAATAAATCTATTCCAGGGAGGCTTAATGCCATCTTCCTTTCTGCTCGCATGAATGTCCCAAAGGTGCTTTTTCAACCGTGGGACAACCGTGACCTGGATGTCTGAGAATCTCCACAGACATTCACATGAATGTAGCTCGGAAAATTATGTACTTTGCATGCTTCGTTTTTCCATCTGTGTTCCCTTCACGGATGAGTTTATATTTTGTTTCCTGTATAAAATTCACTTAGGGGTAGCTGTGTAGGAGAATGTCATGTGTTCACAATAAAGGAGGGTGAAACGATGACTTTCCCCTCCCCCCCCAAAAAAATATGCAGTACAGCAAATTCCATTTGCTCTGCCCGCTGTCTTCTTAGGAGCGAAGTCTCCAAAGACCTACCCTATAATTAAGCCATTTTTATGCCGCCAGAAAAGCAAAAGTGGCTTATTAAAGGCAGCGGGATATCTGGCCTCTTTGGATCTCTGTAAGGGAATTTACAATCCCACTGCCCAGAGGCTATAATATACAGCAAATGAATCATTACATATTGCGATTGGGCTATTTTAAAGGGGGGGGGGAAGCCTAAGCTATCCAGTGGCTCTAAAACTGCAAGGTTCTCCACTAACTCTTTTCGTCTCTTCTTCACATCGCCAGGGATATCAAGAGAATCGGTGTGCGTCTACCAGGACACCAGAAGCGAATTGCCTACAGCCTCCTAGGACTGAAAGAACAAGTGACCACCATTGGCATTCCAATTTGAGCGGGAGGAATGGTATCCGATAGCGGTAGCTCGGCTGCCCCTCTTTGGCTACCGTTCTTTGCTTGCTCAGTCTAGAACCATTCAGAGACTTCCTGGTATATACTTGAAGTGGAGAATCAACGTGACCTCTCTCACCACGGAGGCCGGCAGTTAAAAGTGCCTCTCTTCCCCTGGCTGCACAATCCCGTATTTATTGCCTGTCTTCTGAGGAATCTTGGAAATTGCCTTGTGCCACTTGATGGAAGTATCCAGGACGGTGCCTTATTTCCTCAAGCGCAGCAGCCGTGTGGCATTCTGCCAGCCTGGCATCTTGCCTGGAAAGATCCTCGGGCTACTGAATGTTTGTACCCCCTCTCCCCCCCCCCACCTTCTTTCATCTCCTTTCTCCATTTTGCTTCCGAAACCCTTGACTACTGCAACTGAGATGATCCTTGGTCCATCGCTGGCTGGCTGGCGTGCCACACTCTTTGAGTTTTTTTCTGAAACAAAAGCCTGTTCCTCCTTTTCACATTCAAATATCTTAGGGTCTTTTTCTTGAGCATTAAAAGTGGAGAAGCCCGTAATTATAGCTTATATAGGAAGTTAGGCTTTAGCTTTAATTGGATTAGCACCGTGCACATTTAGAAGACCACAGCAGTATAATAGGAACTGCTGGATATTCTGTTCTTGATTTTTGCTGCTCTTCGGGGAGTTTTTCTTCTATATTTTTTACTCCCTTTGCTCTTTAATGAACCTAACCTGGCACTTCCAAGAGACTTTACGCAGTCTCTGCTCAAGCCTCACCTGAAAGGTGGTTTGCCAAGAATAACCCAGAGACCACTCTTTGCAAGTCAGCTTATTGTTATTTATTCTTCCTTCCTTCCAAACTGCTCCTTAAAATGCACTCTTGACTTCTGGACAGTTATTCTTCCTTCATATCAATATTTCATTATTAATGTTAATTTATTTTTATATTTATTACTTTTTTTTTTTTTTAAAGAACTGTTTCAATATTAAACATAATGCATATTTTTTTTAAAAAAGAATTTACTTTTGTTTGGGCATCAATGATTCTCTAGCTTAAATAAAGTGATTTTATTCTTTCCCGATGTGTTAATGTGAGTAGGAGGGGTGTGGAATGGGAAAACATCAATACTGGAATTCAGATAGCTAACGAAGGACGGGAGATTCGGGACCAATCAAGGCAAGGTACGATGCGCTTATGTGCACCACGTAATAAAGGAGCAGCAGCCTTTGCTAATGTGAACATGGCTTCCTCCTTATCCGATTTCCAAGGGAATTAGAAATTTGATCTCCAGAGTATGATCTAACAGTACTGTTTTTTGTATTACCATGGAAACTGGCAGGTCTAAACCACAAAGCCTAGTTTGGAAATAAAAGGAGATCACTGGGCCAGCAGCATTCCCTCGTTTCAGTTCAGATTTCTGAATATTAAATCTTATGTGCTACAGAAATAGGCACTTTCCTTGATGGGTATAAAGGGATCGAGAAGATCTTCCTATGAAGCACTACAAAAATGGGGGGGGGGAATTAATCTGTCTGAACATTCCTATGTATTTGTATGCAACAAGCAAGCTCCGTATTTAACTTTACCCTCAAATGATCGTGGTCCCACGGAAGCACAGCTCCATCCTCAGAAGGATCCAGGTACATTTAATGCTGCAAAGTCTCCTTTCTAGGACCTGCCTGTCTACAGTGCCTGCTCCGGGCCCTGCTGGATGGATTTGTGTCAGGCAGCACTTGATGTATTCCATGACAGTGCAAACGTTTGTTCAATGCATGACAAGGCCTGTTTGCAAACAGCTGCAAAAGGACTTTCATGTTTTAATCCCACAATAAGTGCCAACCTGGAGGGGAAAAGATGGCAAGTCTGATAAGCAGCCATACTTATCCAGAATGCCAGGCTGCGAGTTAGTCTACATGCACTCATTTATTAGAGTTAGAAAAATCCTGGTAAGCACTGTGACCTGTCTTGATGCCAGGAGGAACAGGCCCCTGCTTGGTTATTTGTCTTGAGCTACTTGGCTGATTCTCAGCTTGCTTACTGGGATTTCCACTGGATGATTTCTCCAACTGAGTTGATAAGTGTATCACTTTATGGGGATTGTGTAACCCTGGAGTTACACAATCTAGAGCTATTGGGCATGGTTAGCTCAACAAATTTGAAATGAGTGGATTCTAAAGAAAACGTTGGCAGGCAAAAACAGAGCACCACAGCCCGCAAGCTCCAGGAGAATGAGAAGGACTGAACGTGGGCAAGTAAGTCATCGGCTGTTGTTCACTAAAGGGAGGAAAAGCACAGCAGGCAGGAGACAGAAGAAAGCCAAAGGCTTAGCAGGCTGGATGGAAAACAGAGGGGAGTAGACTGCAGATTCACACATGTTGCCTACGGAGAAGTCAAACTGTGAATATTCATTATCGTGTCATTTTACTGATTCCCAAAGCTCAACATGTGGGTATGCATCTCGCAGAGTTATTCAAACAATTTAGCCACCCATCTCACAATACAAAGGCTCCAGGAGAGAAACATTGATTAAAACCTCAATTACTGCCCAAGCAATCATTGATTTCTTGGGATTTAACATGGGGATTAATGTCTTAAAATCTCTGTCCTTCTCTTTTGGGCGTAGGGAAGTGTATCAAGGCAGGGGAAAGAAACTAAGGGAAGATTCTCAATGAAAATCATTATATTGCCATCTGGAAAAATACACTTTAAACCAATTCGCTATAGATGACTACAAGCTCTCTTGTTTTATTCAGTTTGATATTTAAGATTCAGCACTCTTCCCTCGCCCTAATTTCAATTCCGTTTTACCGCCATTCCACTTTTTAATCCTAATTTAAGTTGGGGAGCCATCCTTTTTAATTATCAGCAGATCAGATTGCGTCCGGTCACTTTCTGCAAATAAGCGGGAAGATGTACAATATGTTGGGCTCAGTAAGAGCTAGTACAGCAACTCAGGGCTTCCTTCTGTATCCCCCCAAAAGTGTTCCAGGAGGAAACCACCTCCTTTGAAGAAAGGCCGTTGCCGCAAGTCTGCAGGAATATCCATGGGGAAAGTGCCCCCCTCAACACGCCCAAGAAATACATCCGGGAGGGTGGGGGCTCAGAGCTGACCCTCAATTTCTCTGCATATCACAGCACTTTAGGGCACCTTCGGCAGCCTCAGCCATTCAGATAACAACTTTCCTGGGAGGAGCAGAGAAGTGCGAAGTCATTTCCATATGAAAAACAATGGGAAGTCAGCAATATCATGCACCCCCCCTCTCCAACACACACACACACACACACACACAAACACAGGGTTTCTGACTAATACAAGCACTCTTGCCTTAGCCAAACTTAAAGGATATTCTCTGCGGGCTTTTGTTTTTTGGGAATACCGGTGTACAGAATTGTTTTGTTTCTCGCCTGCCTCATGCCTTCAATCAACCCTAACCCTAAACACACTGTGAAGATATGGTGGCCCAAAGGCCTATCGAGATGGGTGTCTGACCCCAGTTCTGATATTGTGAGTGGGAACATTGGGATATTCTGATCGTACCAATCCCCTACAAGAATAAATGGAACAAATACTGCTGGTGTTCGATGCCACCTCAGCTTGGTAAGCGTGAAGGAAGCATGGTCCATAAAGGGGGAAATGCAAAGTAGAAGGAAGCAGATTGCGCAGACGGGACAGGAAATAGGCAGCTTTTAAGAAATACCCTGAACTGAACTCTGGTTGACCCAATGAGCTGGCATGACCACCATCGCCTCAAGCTGGATGAAAACTAGTTATCTGCTCCCGAGGTGTAGATATTCCCGCAGGATGCAGGTGTAAGGAATGTTCCCAAAGAACAAATACCGACATGTACTCTTGTAATCTCGCTTGGCTCTTCTTTTCTAATTAAATGAAATTAGTTAAATAAACACGTACTACTGGAAACATACGTATTCTGCTCTTCTGGCTACCCTAGCGCCATTTTCCTTTCTGAAGAAGGGCCCAATGATTATCATTCTTTTTAATGGAATACAATACAGTAAATCTCTTCAGCTCGTTGATTGTTTCATTCGGGGAATTTCCCCAGCTGAAGGACCATGTTCTTTCTTAATCTGCACACATTCCTATCCGCATTATCAGCAGCATCCACTGTCAAAGCCAAGACAAATATTTGGATGAAAATGTACAGGACTGCAGAAGCTTTCCTGGGGGGCTCAAACTCAGTCTAAAAATAAGAAGCTCCAGCTTTGCTGGGCCTGTTGGGGAGAGCAACCAAGAGAATTGGCAGAACGAAGCTGGGAGCCTCCGGGGAGAACAGCAGCAATTATTTACTTAGTGAGTTTGGGGACATTTTGCTCTGATCCAGTTAATTGGCCAAAAATAGCTCAGTTCAGCCCCTGATCCGTAGGGAGAAAAGACTAAATTGGACATTATGTCGCAGGAGACGAAGTGAGCCTCAGCGCCACTGACCGGCCTTCAGAATTGTGGTCCTCTACTAGCTAGGCTACCAGACCCTATTGCATCAATTGAAAGGCAACTCTAATGAGGAGGCCGGCAATATTTATCAATCAAATTCTCGCTTCGGAAGAGAGAAAACAATAACGGAATAGGGCATTCAGTGGAGACTTGAGCAAAAACAGTACCAGTCAGTCAGAAGTCTAGACTTGGAGACTCTGGAGCAATAAATAAAGAGCATATGTTTAAGGTCCATTGTAAGATAAGGTTAAAGAGGTTAATCAACCTCTGCAGTTAAATTTTAACTTAAGAACTCTCATCCCCACCGAAGAAAGAAAAGGCAATGGCAGCTCCCTAATATTAGTGGCTCTACTGGCCTGGCAGTCAACACTCAGGTCCCAAACAGTCTGGTCATTTCTAAGGGCCATCAAACACCTGCCTGCCTGCCTTCAATTCTGCTGCCTGAGGTGGAGGGCCTAGAGGAAGAGCCACTCCCAAGAAGACAAGAGTCGGTTAAAAGGGAATTGACTCTGAGTAAAGTCTCAGACAAGACCTCCCTGAGATAAAGGGAAGGAAGAAGGGAAGCTCATTCGGACTTGCAAGATTCTGCAGTTATAGCTGTACAATGAAAGTGACCTTCTTCGTGACATTGGCTCCCTAGGCCGATCCACCTTGAACAGCTGACACGTTTATAGATCTGGGACTAGCTACTTATTTCAAGTTTACTATAGCTTTCCCCCCCCCCTCCCAAATGGCCTATAGCTAAAAGGTAGAGCTGCAATGTGACTCCTCTTAACGAAAGAATAGCAAATTGTATGAATCGCCTTATGCCCTAAAAGACTTCCTGGATTCCATTCTTTCTTTCTTTTTTTCTTTCTTCATTTTAACAGCCCTTACCGGTGACCTCATTGCAAACCAAACTTTTGGCTGAATCATACCTACTCCTAAGTAAAGAATGTTTAATCCCATCACACCATCTCCTTTCTGATCTCTCATTACTTGTTCATAAAGTGCTTCCAGCAACCAGACGTAAAGACTTTAAGCAAGCGCATGTATGAGTATCATTATAATGAGGTAATCTGTAATCCAAAATATAAACAGGACAGCCCAAGAGGTAGGATTGAGACAACCCGTGAAACAAGATGGTTAATCATTCAAAGAACCATAAAACGTAAGGGCTGGAAGAGACCTCAAAGATCACCTAGTCCAATCCTGCCTAGTATATAGAAATTCACTGCTGTGACCTCCATGACGGTTGACCGTATTGCTGGTGGACACAACTCCAGCAAAGGAAAACCCAGCACTCTCCAAGACATTCTGTTCTACTCTTGAAAAGCTGGGCCCCTTAGGAAATGTCCCATCAACCCCGGTTCCCTTCTAACTTAAACCTGGAACAACATTGTGCAACTCTCCTTCGCTACATGAAAGCCCTTCAGATACTGGAAAGCAGCTATCCTGTCTCCAATTAGCCTTCCATTTTTAGGCTAAGCATCTCCAACACTTCCAAGGATTCCCCCTAAGATTTTCCTTCCAGGCCCCTTGTCGTCTTGGTTCCTCTCCTCTGGATAGGTTCCAATTTCTCACTGACCTTTTCAATTATAATATCCTATGTGTGTTCCTAAATGAGGGGAACAACCAAGTTATTCTGGGCTTCACTTTACACACCTGTTGGTACTCCCAAGATTTAAACTCTTTTTTCTTGCAGCTACATTGCACTGAAGGCTAATAATTCAGTTTGACATCCAAGACACTCATATCTTTGGCAAGTACTGCTATCCTGTACCATCTCCCCCATCCCATAATGATGCCTTCAATTTTCCCTACATAAACACAGAATTCTCTATTTGTCCCCACTGAAATTTATCTTACTAGCTCTTCTTTACGTTTGCAAGTTTCTCCTAAATCTAAATCTTCTTTGGTGTTTGCTAGGGCTGTCACACTAATCCTTGGTGTCATCTGCAAATGTAATGTACTTTCCACCCCCCAATTGCGTGTCATTTAGAATTATGTTGAACCCCAGAGGATCTAGAACCGACTTCTGCTATGCAACACCCAATACCTCTTTAAATATGGAAAGAACGTGGCCAACAAATAAATATGGCCAACAACGTGCCCTTGTTGAGCAGGGCTATTCAACCCAAATCATTGAATGGCAATCTTGTCCAGTCTGCATTTTGCCATCTTAATAATCTCATGGAGATTGTCAAATGCTTTGCAGATGTCAAGATACAATACATACGCTACATTCCCAACTTTGGGCCCCCAACAGTCTTGGATGGCAGCATTCATTCTCCATGTCTAATTTAGGGGTTTTATCGTCATGCATTTCATAACGTGGACCGTTATACATCATTGGAAGACATGAAGGATCAGGTTAGAAACAGATTGTCATGAAGAAAATCTATGTACGTGGTCAGTAAGAGTTGACACCAACTTAATCAACACCATAATTTAAAGCCCTAAGAGATGAGTGTAGACTATCAGCATTGCAAACAAACAAATTAATGATTTATAATAACTCTTTCCTATATTTTTGTCTTTATTTTGGGGTGCAGAAGGTGCAGTCCTGGGCATTGTACTTCTTTCCCTTTCTTACAGGATTCCAAAATCCTCTTCTTTTGCAAAAGATCATAGGGCCTTCCTCAGTTTCTGGATCCAATTATGGATCCAGTGACATCGGGGCAGGGGGGAATTGGGATCTGTTGAAACTCCTCCCCTCCCCCAAAAAAGGAATTCAAATTGATCAGCTGGGTCTTTACCACCTTATTCCTCCATCCTTCTGCCCCTCCCAGCTTGCCCTGTCTCCCAGGGGGCTTTCTAATACTGCAATTCCATGACAAGTGCCTCTTGTGTTTCACCCAAGAAATCCTGATAAGCTGAAACGTGGAAAGGTACTCTCCTAGCTCCTTCATCTTCTCTTCCAGGAAGTGGATCAGCCTTCACTTTTCATCCTCGGAGAGGAAATCAAACATGGCACATCTGCTGAAAAGCTTTACCTCCACGTTCTTCAGAGGAAATGGGGGGAGGGGGCAAGGTTCTTCTTGATCTTCCCCAACAAATTCCAGTTTGTTCTCCCTGCTTGCTTGTTTGAAGATCACACTCATTTGAAATGTGTGCTGTGTATTATTGGGGGACCAGATCAATGATGGAATGCTTCTCTTCTCAAACGCTTGGCTCTGTGTTTCAAAGTAAAACAGCTTTTCACAGTAATTCTCACAGCGTTTTTAAAAGCCTGACTTCAAATAGAAAAATGCTGATTTAGTTTCTTCTCCAAGGCTCTGCAGGGCTGAAGCATGAAAACAAACTTCCTTTTCCACCAAGGAGGCTGAGAAAGGAAGTCCAGCAGCCATTCCCCTGGGAATGAGCCAATCTGAAATGAGCAGGGATCTGGGCAAAAGGAAATGGCTTGATCTGTGACATTTTCTAATGCAAAGCAAAAAAAGATAGCCAACTTTAAATCTAATCGCTAAGAGAAATCCGCTGTCCCAGGAAACAAAAAAGGGAAGAACAACAATTTCTTGAAAAGCTACTAAGTCAAGGTTCCAGGATCTGAAGAATGGAAGTTTCAGCCTTTCGGGATCTTGAAAGATGACTCTCTGTGTGCTCTCCCGGCTCCTTTTGGTTTTTTTTACCTTCCCAGCTTGGTCTTGATCCACCTGTTTGTGACTCACCTCCTTGGCTTGTGCTCCTTTGCAGGCAGGCGCCTTGGTGATATACTTTTTATTACTTTTTATTTATTGTATCAGCACTTCCATTTTAGGGGGTGAGATGAAGTCTGGTTATTAGGCACAGCAGAGGCAGGGGCAGGATTCTCCATCAATAACGCAAGAAGAGAGAAATCTCAGAGGGATAAAGCACTTCCCCAACTTCGTGGTTGCATAAAAATGACAGCATGTGAAGGAAAAGTAGGCTTTCCTTTTAAAAAAAAACAAAAAAAAAACATTCAGGAGTCTCCAAACATCTCCCAAAACTCAGATAAATAGAAAAAGCCATGGATTTAAAGCACGTTTTCCTTTGGTGCACGGTTGCACTCATGCAATTTCATACACCCGAGTTCAGAGACCACTTCGCTCATCCCTTTGCCCCCGATGTTCTGAGGGTCTCTCTCTGCTGGGGATCCAGAGAGGCAGTTATGGGAAAACCAAAGTCAACAAAGCATGCTCCTCGAAAAGAAGGGGACAGAAAAAAGGAGGAAAGAATGGAAACTGTGATAGCCTCTATCCAACACTTTTGAAAGATGAGCCCTTTGGCACACCATTTTTCTCCGGCAGGTGGTGTGTCTGATTAAATAAAGAAATAAAGAAATAAAAAACCCCAGATTTCTCTAGTTTACCCAAAATACAAATTAAGCATGTTGTTTATTAAGGAATGTGTAATACAGTTCTTCCCCTCCCCCCCAAAAAAATCTACTAAGGTGTGGGGAAGGAGGAGGGTAGAGGAAATGAGTAATTGTGATTTTTCCAAGGCAACGAAGCGTTCTATTCATATACCAACAGACTGAGCAGCTTCCCAGATTGCTTTATTACAAAGCATCGTTCCTGCCGTGAAAAACTAACGCATAAAATTAGAAGTAGGCAAGAGTCCACCACAGAAGCTCGTTTAGGCGATTTAACCATATGTCTCTTTCTACTCAGCAGCCGCCACACAACTCAGATGCCCATTTCAGACAGGTCTGTAGCCAGAAACTTCATTTCCTAAGACTGGATTCGTGAGTTTTCTTTCAGAAACCCAGCCACTATTGAGCCAAAATGGATAAGGAAAGTCCCTCCCACCCAAAAAAAAAACCCCAGCCCAAAGAAGAAAACAGCTAGATGCCTTCGAAGCTCTGTCACTCAGACAAACGGATGCCAATGTTCAGCCACAACCCACACAGTTGAGTAGCTAAGGCCTCTACAAATATGCCCCTAGTGAGATGGCAAGACATGTTACTCCCCGGAAAGTGGAACAGCAGCTTCTCATTCTCTGGCTCTGACCAAGCCCTGCTTCCCTTTTGACAGCTCCCCACAGCTCTCCTCTGATCTCAGCCAGCAAGGCTCCAGGGACACATTTGTCTTCTCGGAGAAATGCTGAAGCAAACATTTTCATTCGCTGGGGAACCAACATTCCAGTGTCAAGCATATTAGACTGGCACACAGAAACTAGTTTTAAGCTAGCATGCACGATGACAGCTTGTAAAAATAAACTCCATTGAGACGGCTGAGTAAAAACCTATTCCTTACTCACTTCTCTGGTTCATTTGTTGTCTTAGTATCAATGTAACACTCTTTATATATATATATATATAAAAGGAGACATACGCAGCTATGCTGCTTATTCAGGCCAGAAGGTCAGGTTTGCCCGCTAATTCCAGGCTATTTCTCCTAAGCAAGTCGCTGCATGCCTGGAAGTCAGGAGCAGAAACTGCATTTTGATAGCCCAATTCAGAGAACCGCCTTGTACGGTGATATGGTTATGGGATGGCACCTATGCCCAGAATGCTACTTCTAGAAATCCCCTTTCTCAAGCATTGGCATTTCATATCCAAGTGGAGAGGTGAGGGTTCAAATGCTGGCAAACTTTGAGGCAGAGGTGCCTGCACTTTGTGTCCTGGCTCTGAAAATACATTCCTCATAGTTAGGTAGTGAGATTTCCTGGTGTCGTGAACTGTTTGTGGGACATAGGTAGGAAACAAGAATAATACATCTGTTTCTTGCAAGAAAATACTGTTCCTTGTATTCTACAATGCTAAGAAAAATGTTACAAATGGCAGTTATTTCTGACAGATAAAGGAGGGAAGAAGACTGACCGATCTTTGTAGAGAACTAGTGTATATTAATTTATTCTATACAGACAGTATGTGTTTTCAATATTGTAAGGGACTGAAGCATGAATTTCCTTATATTTGTGTATATGGACTATTTAAATAAGATACATTATGGTGTTACATTTGCATTTTTACTTCCTTCTTCCTAAATACAAAGTAAAATCATTATGAATCACCAGAAGTCACCGGAATAGTTAGTGTGGAGGAGTTAAATATACATACATAAGTTAGGGAAACAAACAGAGATAAGATGTAGCCCAAGCGATGCTAATGCTTTAACATTTAAGCAAGAAATTATTTAATTTTGTCAGGGCAGGCTGGATTTATATTTAAATTCTTCACTACTGATTCCTGCATTGTGAGGTCAAGTAGGGAATTTGTATGGTTTTTTTTCTGTTTTAATAACTAGCACAGTAGCTCTCCTGCACAAACTAAGAACCAGTTTGGTTTAGTGATTAAAGCAGGAGGCTAGAAGCCAGCAGTGAGTTCTAGTCTTGCCTTAGGCATGAAAGCTGGCTAGTGACTTTGGGCCAGTTATTCTCTCAGTCCCACTCACTCGGACATTAGGTGGACATTGTGGGGAAAATACTGTGTGTGCTCACCACCTTGTTTTTAAAAATAATAAAAGTGGGATATAAATAAATGAAATAAATGTCTGGCTGACTTACCTGCAACCACGTTGTCATCCTGCTATGGTCATTTCTGGATTCTCCCACTGAGAAGTCTGTTGCAATCACAGGTGCTCCTGGAAAGATGTTAGCAAAGGCAGTCAATTTACAGGACTATCACCGCCAGCCATTCAGCATCAGAATGAAGAACCCAATTTCCAGCTCCTGCATTGCTGGCTTTGCTGTTTACACCGCAATTTCTGGAGTTCTGAACTCCTACTTTATATACTGTAGTCAATAAAACCGAGCTGAATCTAAGATTAGTTAAGTTACTAATTTAAACATAGCTTAAGCATAACTGAAGATACTAATACAATAGTCAGTTTTCTCTATATATACATGTACATCCACATGTGTCTCTGTGTGGATGTGCATGTCACTGACTGCGATGGACGGCCATAAAAATTGTGTGTGTTCATTCTAGTGTAGAAAAGTAGTCCGTTCCAAAGTGATTACATTAGGCAAAGATCCGTTGACCTTAGTATGTTCACTTTACTATGAGTTGGCCAGTTAGCATCTATATATTCAGTTTTTTCTGGTAGGTATCTCAGTGGCATTTTCCATTCACATAAACAAAAAGTAGAAAACTGATTTATGTGAAATTTTCTATGCTACATGTAGGAGAGGAACTTAAACATAAAATGGCTGGCCCATTTTATAAAACTGACAATTTTAGGTTAAGATTTAATCAGGGCCTTCTTAAAGATGAAAGCTACCTAATTAACTGTAACACCAGAATCCAAGGAAGATTTCTATCTGGAAGAAAGAGAGCAGTTGTCTATATTGTTGGATTTGCCCACTTTTTCAATTTCTACAGGGATCAAAGATTTGAAGCTAAAAACCTGACAACAGTGCTTTATCCAGATTAAATACTACGGTAACAAGACTCGGCACTGACAGTTAAGTTATTTAAAGAAACAGAAGTTTAGGATACCGAGCTTTTGGCAAATTATCTGCAACTAGCAGTGTGAAGACACTCTGCCTCTAAAATTAAATATAGATGTAAAGGAGAGTGAAATTTTAATTCAGCCAGGCAAAACAAACCTTTGAGCCTTCTCTTTATTTAACAGAAAATGTACGATGCCTTACGGAAACTTAAGAAAGGCCAGTGCCAAGTGGTGAATTCACAATTCTGTACTATTTCCTGCAGTCTGTTTCTTTTTCCTCTGCCTCAATTATTTCACCTTCCCCTTAAAACATGTCAGAAGCCCATATCATATCAGCGGCATATCATTCACTTCGACTAAAACATTCCTTCCAAGCTAACAGGCAGCCTTAATCTATAATGGGAGCCTACTGTTAAGTGCTATAAAAATACTTGCTACAAATCTGTTACAATCAGACAATACTTATCTCCAAAGCTTGTTTGAGAGATTTTAGAATAATCCCTCAGTGAGACATCATGTTCCTATAAGAGGTGACACAGGATTTATATAACAGGGTTTTCAGGCCGCCCTTTAATCAGCTGCAGACCTCGGCCTCCCATTTTTCTTTTTCTTGGTTGCTTTCTCTATAAACAATAACCTGCAATTATCCCTGATTTATGTTCCTGTCTTGACAACGGTTGGTCTTTCCTTCCCCCCCCCCCCCAGGACAGCATTTAAGCCACAATGAAGAATGTCTATTTCTGTTTCAAGTATTCTAATCCTAACTGAAGTGAAGGTAGGCTACAAAGCCTCCCTTCCACTAACCCGGTTAAACAGCTATTCATGTATTCAAAACATTTGTAGAGGTTAAAAGCAAAGGGGGGGGGGGAAGCCTCAAAGGGCCTCCGAACCTAAAAAAGGGAGCCGTAAAATGGGAAAAGGTGCAAAGAATTGCAGAGCTAAAGAGGCAATCTTGTAGGGAACCTGACCCTGTACCGTGTCTGGACCACCAACCTGGGAAGCCAGGATGGGGTGTGTGGCCTGCCTTTGGCCCCCAACCCTGAGATTGCTGCTTTCTCTAGAGCAGGGCTGGGGAACCTGAGGAGGGAAGGAAACAGGGTGGGGTGGGGGGCTGCTGTTCCCACTTGGGGGTCCCTCCCCACCAACACCCGTGAGCAGCAGGCAGGAAGAGAAGATCCCTGCCACCTTGCTCTGCCTTTGCTCCCGAGTCCCTTTTATTTTTTATACATCATCATCATTATAGATTTAATCTATAATGGGACTAGTAAAAATTTAACAGTTCCCAAGTCCTAACCAAGGACCTAAGAGCTGTTAAGGTAACATCTGAGTATAGGCAGTTCCGAGCAAGGTGGGTTTTTTTTTTGCAAAGTCAGGATATTCAGATATTATATTATTATTATCTTTTATTCATTAGACATGAACCTCAGTCAACTGAACATTCAGATTGGCTGGCCCTGATGGTTGACAAGGGTTGCTACCAGCATCCTAGGTGTCAACCAGGTACCTCCTTAAAATATAAGATGTTCCGAGTAGCGCAGTTTTTTGTAGCATTGCTGGAGTTATTACAGGAAGCTGCAGTTCCTTGATGTGTTTTGCAAAGTTTTTGGACATAGTTCCCAGTGCCCCGATGACAATGGGTATCACTGTTACACGTTTCATCCATAATCACGCAGTTTCGATGGCAGGTCGTGATATTATTATTATTATTATTATTATTATTATATGGGACCCAGATGCCCAGAAGGGGAATCTGCTACCTGGAGGGGGGGACACAGGGGGTCCCACAGCCGAGGGAGCTGCAGCCCAATAGTCCCCCCCCTTCATGAGACGGGCCTCCCTGGCGCTGCCTCCCCTCAAGAACCACGGGCTCCTCTCCTGGCCGGGGGCTCGTTCGCTGCCCCCGCGACGCCCGGTCGGGGGGAGCCTCCAACCACCCGAAGCCCAGCCGGGAATTGCTGGCCACGGCAGGGCTGGAGACGCTTCGGGGCTCGGCTGCGGCCACTTGGCAGCCCCGGCGGAAAGGCCGCGAGGGGAGCCCGGCTCTCCACGCCCTCGCCCCGCAGAGCGGAGACCCACCCGGGGAGCCTCGTCTTCCTCCTCCTCCTCAGGCGACGCCTCACCGCGCCGCTCCGTTTCCCGCCTTTTCCTTTCTTGCGCGAGGCGGCGAGTGACGTCACCGGGCACCGCGGCGCCCCCTGGAGGAGGAGAGCGGCAGTGCCACGCGGGCGGGGCGGGATCCTGTGCTTAGGGCGCTGGAGCGGGGGGGGGTGCTGGGTGGGTTCTCCACTCGCGTCCACGCGTGGCTTTAACTTGTTCGCAGTATAAAGGCGACGCGACTCATTTCCACGATTCCCTGCGTTTCTTTCGAACGAGGAAGGAAGGAAGGAAGGAAGGAAAGAAAAAGAAAGAAAAGAAAGAAAGAGAAAGAAAGAAAGAAAGAAAGAAAGAAAGAAAGAAAGAAAGAAAGAAAGAAAGAAAGAAAGAAAGAAAGAAAGAAAGAAAGAAAGAAGGGGATCGAGGGAGGGAGGAAGGAAGGAGATCAAAGGAAGGGGATGGAAGGAAGGAGGGAGGAAGAGAGGAAGGAAGGAGAGAGGGAGGGAGGAAGGAAGGGGATCGAGGGAGGGAAGGAAGGAAGCAAGCCCCGAAGAGGAACCCCCGGATACATAGACGCCAGCCTGTGTGAGTTGTTGCACCGAGACTCACAAGGGAATGCAAGCCAGCCAAGCAGCCCAAATGCGGGGAGCGCAGATTGAAACTGTAACCGGCAGCCCGAATAACAATGTTTCCAAAAGGGCCTCTGAAGGCATCCAGGGCCAACGAGCAGCGCCGGCAGCCGTGGGAAAACAACAGCCCGCCTGGCTGGATCAAGGAGGGCTGCCGATCAGGCTCTGCCTGCTGCTGCTCCCTGGCCAAGAGAGGCGGGGAGGGGGCCAGCAGCCCCCCTGGCCGCCACAAACCAGGGCACACGTATCCAGAACGCCGACCGGCCACCCCTCCCCATTCAACAGCGATCAGCTTGGCCAAAACTAAACATGGCTGCTGCTTTGCTAGGGAGCCGCAATGGGTCCAAATAACAAGGATAATAGGGCTGATGGTTGGAATTCGGGAGGATAAATTGTCCTTTTTCCTCCCCTGCAAACACCAGGGAGCCAACTGCCTGTCTCCCTGTTCAAAATCCACCCAGACCCAATTACAGACTATTTTTAAAAGAAACAGTTCGGACATTTGCTTTGAGTTTAAAAAAAAAAAACCACAGCTTCGCCAAGCCTGACATAGCCAAAGCACCAAGCCATTAGATTTTAGCCCCTATTTTTTTGGTTACTTCTAGTTGTGGAAGAGACAGTCCTGCTTCTTTTAGCAGGATCTGTGTTTGCGACCCACAAGAAGCCGAGGAGGAGGAGGAGGAGAAAGCAGAACCCACATTTCCAGCCCTCCCTCCAGCTCCTCTCGTAAAATACACATCCTACAGCATTTTCCGTACACTGGACCATAAATCTTAATTCTGCATTCTTTCCGTTTTTAGAAAACTGATTTTGCTGCCAACGCCTCTGCTTAAGAACCAGAAGGACTTAGGGGCCCAGTGAGGAACGACCCCTTTTTTTTTAACCAAGGCTGCACATAGATTCTGGGGTCCAGTTGCTGACTCAAAAACATCAGACCAGAAGAATCTGCCCTTTCTCCCCACGTAATTGTAGGGTTGTTCGGCAAGCAGGGCAGTCCCTCCTAGCACATTCCTTTCTTTAGCGGGACAGGAAAGAGATGTTATGACTCTTGACTGAACATGGTAGGGCTAGACTGAAATGTAGAGAGTGGCATTTCCCGACTGGATGCCGTCTTTTACCTTTTTAACCTGTCTGAAATGCTCCCGGAAGTGGACAATTCAGAAGTTGCGTAGCGAGAGGCTCCTGCGAGCCCCTGTGGAGTCGTACGCAAAGCATGTTTGGGTCACTTTGGGAAAAGAGGCAACCGTGCTGTGTGGTGCAGTGTGGAATTCCAAGTGTGGGTTAGCTCCACAGTCCTTGGCAAGCATGCGCTGGATTTTATTTTTCCAGTCGTGGGGGAAAAAAGGTCTGCTGAAGAGAGCCACGATAGGGTTTTTGTAAATTGGGAACGGCTGCGAGGAGGAAGTGGCTAGAGATATATTTTTCTGTGTCTCTCGGTGGCAGAGTTCTGCGGTCACCCGCTGGAACCGATGGGCTGGAGAAGATCTTGTTGGAATTTGCTGCCCCAGAGATGTGGTGGTTGGCTCTGGCTTTAATTGCATCAGTGTGTCAGGAGGGAGGTAAATTTATGGAGGAGAAACGTTCCACTTCCTGAGGAATTTGTACCAGTTTTTCATTACGTTACCATAAAACACTCAAGAAAATCATGCTGTGCAATACAAGTCAACCAATAGAATCTAAAAGCCATAATCAGCAACCATGAGGAAGATCAGCAATAAGAGGAATTAAAGGAGGAGGCCTTAATTATCCAATCTGCTGGTTCAGAAGGAATCCATGTGAAGGGGGGGGGGGGAACGCCTTCTCTGCCAGGTAAGATTGCCCTGAAGGTTGCAGGGGAGGAAAGGAAGGAAAGCCCACAGCAGGCACCCCAAATCCTGCGACATTCCGGTAATCCAAAGGGATTACCTGCCCACTTTTTGAAGGTCAAAAAAGCCTCAAATGCATTTAGAGGGGGGAGCAACAGGTCTGACAATCCCATGAGCTGCGCCCGTTTACATGGGGACGGCTTTCTCTCAACCTTGCTGGGGTCATCTTGCAAGGGCCTCAATAACCTCGCCCAAGGACATTCAGCGCAAGTGCCAAGAGAGAGAGAGCAAATAGGATTTTGCGATCTATTCTGAAAAAGAGGAAGACTGGCAGCGCAGCATCAGCCACTCAGAGCGAGGGAACCCCACCAAAGCTTTGCCTGAGCAATTCTGCAGCTGCCCTCCCAACCGGCCAGAAAGGCTGGTGCAGGAGGAATTAGCCGGTACAAGGGCGCCCTCTGGTGGCAGACAGGGGTCTTCAAACTCGGCCCTTTTATGACTCGTGGACTTCGACTCCCAGAATTCCTCAGCCAGGCACGCCTGGCTGAGGAATTCCGGGAGTCGAAGTCCACGAGTCATACAAGGGCCGTTTGAAGGCCTCTGGGCTAAGAGATGCCTGCAGAAGAAGCCGCCTCGAAGGGGGTAATGAAATGGCGCAAGAGGGGAAGCTCCATCAGGATCCGCGCAGTGCCCTGCCTCTTCATGCTCGCTGAAAGAAAGGTGCTCGCTTTGCAGGTGTGCACATCTTTATTCAATGCTAAGTGACAGTCGGCTCCAGCAGGATGCATCTCAGAAAGACAACGGTAACAGACAGAAGTACAATTTTCAGCCCTGTGCAGCTGCAGTTCGGGCAGAAGCCTTTCCCAGAAAGGAGCCCCAAAGACACCTCCCCCCCTCTGCAGGCTTCTAGACAGCGCTTGTTCCCCTGACCAGTGGCTCCAGGGATCCAGTGCATGCCTTCCAAGAGCCAAAAGGTGATCGGTGGACGAAGCAACAGCCATACCCCTGCTGGCTCTGGGCTTGGCCTGTGGGGGGAAAAAGAACAGTGTTGCAAAGTCTCCTGGTCATTTCGCTTGATGGTGCATTCCTTCCTAGGGGCCGACACCCAAGGGGTCCTGCTAAGCTTTTGCACGCTTCTCGCACCCACCCCACGCTCCAACAGGTGATCCCTCACGACACCCAGATTCCGACTCTCATCCCAGAAATCAGCAGTGCTGAAGTGTCAGGAGCCCACACAGGAAAGCCTCCGCTCCCACACCCACGTGCCCTGAGAAAAAGAGGCCACCCCAGTGAGTGAGAAGGTGGAACAGGCTACATACGGGCCTGCTGGGGAGGATGTCGGGATCAAGGGAACTTAAGACACCTGTAGAGGCAAAAGACCTGGCCTCAGACAGATGAGAAGAACCAGCCTCGTCCTCCTCCAGGACTGGCTGAAGGGGAAGCTTGAGTTCATCCAGATACCCCCTTGCCAGTTCAGCTTTATCCAATGCTGCAGCCAAGAAGCTGGAGCAATTGTGCCCAAGAGTCCCTCTCCGTCCCACATCCCGAGAGCCAGTCCTCAGCAGAGGTCCCCACCTCCAGCCACTGAATTGTCCTCCAGCACAAGGACCGTTAAGCTGAGCTAAATCCTTCCATGCAGAGCTCACCTCTTCCTGGAGGCCACCCGCTACCTCCTGCGGCTGTCCTTGTAGAGCCTCTTCTGCTGCGGCTTCCGCTCCTTCCGCCTTTCCTGGCCACTCGGTGTCCTGGCCGCCCAGGAATTGCTCACAATGCTGCGGTGGGGGGGTCTTCTGCTCAGACTGCAAGGTCTGCCTGACCACTTCCTCTCTGTCCAGCGGTGGGCAGAGAGAGGCCAGAGTGGCCTCCAAAGCCAGCCGGGCCTCATGAGCTCCCTTTTCCAGTCCAGCAGCACTCTCGGCGGCCTCCTGGCAGGCCGTTCTCACCCTCGTCTCCAGGAAGGCAACTTCTCTCCTGAGTCGCTCTGCCAGCCCTTCCTTCTGCTGGATCTGGCTGGCAGCACGCAGCACATCAGCTTGAAGGGAAGCCATGGCTTCTTCCTGCTTGGTGTTCAGCAGCTTTATTTGGGCTTCCAGTTCTGTCACCTTTTCCTGCTCTACCTTCAATTGTTGGTGTCGTTCCTCCCAGTCGGTGCTCAAAGCTTTTATCTGGGCCAAAAATACGGGGTGTGCACTCTTCAAAACCTGGCTCGGCTTCCGTAGAGCGGAATTCAGCCTGCCTGTGACACTTTCCCCCTCCTTTCTGCCTCCTTTGGGGCTTTCAGTTCCCATCTTGTATTTAGCAAGAACAGCAAGCAACTGTGGCAGGTTCACAGCCCCTCTGAGGATGAGCTGCAAAACCCAGCCCTTCAAGACATTACGGCCTAGCTCTTAGAAGCTGACAGGCAGCCAGCAAAAGAAGCCAATACGGAAATTGTTAGAAAGATGACATGGAAAGTGAATGCCGGTGGAGGGTTCTGAGGGAGTAAGTCAGACAGAGAGAGCAAACCAAGTTATAGGTGCCTATTTTCCATGGGCCTAGAAGAGAGTCACCACTGTGCTAAGGGCCAACAAAGTGTCTTAATTTTTGATAGGTGTAACAGGGAACGTTTTTTTCTGTAACCAGAGAGAGGAGACCCCCAAAGCATGCGTAAAGTGTAGAGAATATTAAACCTTGTCCGAACGTTTAACACCCTTAGCAACCTATCCCCTCTGGCAGATTTCTCCCAGGAAACTCCATCCTTCCTGGTGTGTCACAGAGGACAGAGCCATTCTAGCCGCCCCCAAAGGAGTCTGGGTTGGCACCCACCTTCATCTGAATGCTTTCCACTTGGGAGAAGTCCTCTTCCACTTTCTTTTGCAAAGCCACCTGAAGACGAGACAGAATTGAGCCTCCCGGAAGCAAAGGGCCTGCTTGGGGGGAGGGGGGGGCAAGAAGAGATGTATGCGTTTGTGTGTGTGTGTGTGTGTGTGTTGTGTCTCCTGGCCCAAACCTGGCTCCTCCACAGCAACCAGAGCGCTCTGAAGGTTCAACGGGATTGTATCCCCCCATGGATGAGAAGGCCCAGGGCGTCCGCTGCCACAGCCGGAGATCACCTACCGCTGGGCCAGCATGCTGGCTGAGGAATTCTGGGAGTTGAAGTCCACAAGTCATAAAAGGGCCAAGTTTGAAGACCCCTGAGCTAGAACATAAAGAGTTGGGACACCTTGGAGGTCATTTAGCCCAACCCCCTGCTCAAGCCGGAAAGTCTATACTAGGGGTCTTCAAACTTGGCCCTTTTATGACTTGTGGACTTCAACTCCCAGAATTCCTCAGCCAGGCACGCTGGCTGAGGAATTCTGGGAGTCGAAGTCCACAAGTCATAAAAGGGCCAAGTTTGAAGACCCCCCCTGCGCTGGGCCGTTGCGAAGGCAGGCAAGACGCCGAGGGCTTCAGCTTCTCCTCATATTTACACACACACAGCCACACAAACACAACACTCCCCCCCCCCCCGGGAAAGAGGCGCCGGGGCCGCCTGGCCGATGCCTGCCCTCGCCACTCTGGCCCTCCAGAGCTACCAAGGGCGCTCGAAGCGGCCCCGAGGCCGGGCAACGAGCGCGGCGGCCTGCGCTGGGGGACCCTTCGGCCGGCCGCCCCCGGAAGAGACGCGCTCGGCCCGGCCACTCACGAAGTTCTTCTCCAGGCACTCGATGGAGTGGAAGCCATCGCCGCACCTGGAAAGAGAAGCGCAGAAACCGCGACTGGAGAAGAAGGAGGGGCAGCGGCGGCGGCGGCCCTCCCAGGCCCGCTCCAGCAGAGCCTCAACAGCCGCCCCGCCGGCTTCGCTAGGCCAGAACAACGCGTGCCTCAGGGCCCGGGCACGCCCACGCCGTTTCCCGCCCGAACAAGGCAGCCCCATTGGCCGGCGGGGGTCAGGTGACCGGCGCCGAGCACCTTCCCACCCACACGGCGAGTTGCTAGAAGGGCCGCCAGTGCCTCACTCACTTTTCCGCCATAGGGACGCTCTAGGCTTACGCGCCCGCCCGGCGTCCCGGGCTTGCTATTTGAACCTTCCCTCCCATTTCGCGGCCCCGCCTCGCTCAGGCCCCGCCCTTTCTTTCCTTTTCCCCGATTGGTGGGAACCGAATCCTGACGCGGAGGGGGCGGAGCCAGGGCGGCAAGGAGGCACAGCTGGGGGCGCTTCTTGCTGGCCCGGCGTGTTAAGTGGGATCCATCCGGAGATCTAGGAATTCTGATTGGCTGCCGCTCCGGATCCCCTCCCCACGCGCGATTTCGTCCCCCCTAAGCGTCTCCTGCATCAAGCAACCTGAGAGCAAGCGTCCCGTTGGTGGAAGGCTCCGAGCAAGCGCTCCCGGGCTCCCCGGCCAGCGTGGGCCCCATCCAAGGGGTGGCTGGGATGCCCTTTCTGGCGCAACCGCGTGGCAGGACCGGCCGCCGGACAGAAACGCTGCTTCCTTCTTTGCCCCCCGGGTTTTTCAGGGGTTCGCATTGCCCCGTTTTCTGAAGCTGATCCCGCCTTCCCCGGGCTCCAACCGTTGCCAAGAGCTCCGGGTGCTCCGATCTCGGGCTACGCGCGGCTGGAGCGGGGGCTTGGATCCCCCGGCCTGTCCTCCCCCCCCCCCCAGCGGGGGCTGCGTGGCGCCCACGATCGCCAATGCTCGGCAAGGAAAGGAGCGCAGGGCGACGCGGCTGCACACGACGGGGGCTGGAGCCGGGTGCGCCGCAGGGCGAACTTCTCCGTGGGGATCACTAACGCGACGGATGGAGCGCCCTTGCCAAGCCCGGGCGCCCCCCTCGGAAGCCGCGGAGCTGCTGCGCTGGCCGACTGGCCTCCGTGGAGGCGGCGCTCGCAGCCTCTCGGGCATCGGGGGCTTTTGGGGGCGCCCGTCCCCTGAGCGACTTTAGGGGGCGCGGCTCATCGCTTCTCCCCCTCCTCCCGAATCCGCTCTGCCCCGTCCTTTGGGGGGTCGCTCTTGCGAAGGAAGGAAGGAAGGAAGGAGATGGGAAAGGGAGGGAAGGAAGGAGATGGGGGAGGGAGGGAGGGAGGGAGGAAGGAAGGAAGGAAGGAGAGGCGGCGGAGGTGGCTCCTCTGGCGCTGGACCGCTCCGCCTTTCGCCCGCCCAGCCCGCAGTTTTAAAGCCCGGGAACCGGGCGAACGACCTCGATGCCCGCGGTGGTTCCGGCACGCCTCCCCGCCCCGCCATGGGCTCTTGCGCGACCAAAGGTGAGCTGCCCGCTTGGGCTCACGTTCTCCGCGGTCCGGGTGGGGCGCAGCGCGCGGCCGAGGTCGGTCTGGCTCCCTGCACCAGCGGTCTCTGTGCGGGCAGCGGTAGAGGGGGCGGCAGGCAGGAGTCCCACCGCCCCAGTCTACCTCTGCATCCTGGTGGCTGAAAGGATGAGGGAAAGCAGAGGGGAACCGGGGTATTTGGGGAAGCGATTCCTATCGCCTCCCTCCGCTCAGTCTACTTGCTAGCGGGTGAAGCAATATGAATTTATTCAGCCATTCCAAGGATGAAACGCTGCAGAGGTCCGTCTGCATTCTGTACATGCTCAAATGATGGCCCATCTTTCCTATTGGGGTCCTCTAGAGCTGTTCAGTCTACAAATGCTTCATGGGATTGTAGGATTAAGAGCAGCGTTATCAGATGGGTTTCTTTTGGCAAGCAATGCGAGAAAATGGTGCCCAAGCAGCTTAGAAATAATCGGGAAGGTAGAGCTCTAAAATGAGGACTAGAACCTTGAAGCAATTTTCATTGCCCAGGGGATCAGTCCTGAAAATGGATTCTGAACGTGTGCAGGAAATCCCTCTTTCCCATCCTTGGGGGGGGGGGAGGGTTAGTTCCCCTTGCAGCGAGGCGAGAATGATTATGGGAGTTTCCATCCCAGCTAGAGGAAGCCCATGACCCCTTCCCCTTTCAAAGACTCCCAGATATTGTCACCCAAAGGTGCTTGTTCAAGTCCAGCTGCCTTTTGAAAAAGCACCTTTGGGACTCCCAGATATCGGGGGTCCTAAAAGAAGCACCCCCCACCCCAGTCCAGCCTCCTTTGCAACTTCCTGGCTGCCTTCTGCAGGAAGGATCAAAGCAAAGAAAGTGGTAGCAGGAAGTGTGGCTGGCCAGCAATCCCACCCCCTTCCCTTCCCTTCCGCATCCTTTCCCCTCTCGGGCCTCAAAGTGAAGCGACAAGAAATCCCGGCTTGCTGGCTACAGGGAGGCTCTCCAGGTTTCTGAGCCTGCAAAGCTTTGGGTGCAACGAGCCACACAGAGCACCCAAAGGCCCCAGGCCGATCTAGGGGTCATTGGAGAGGATCAGCTCCTCCCAGGATGGACTCCTGGCTGCGCATTAGCCAGCTGCTTAAAAAGGGTGGCCACTGTGAGGGCCAAACTCACAGTGGAGCAAGGGACCCTGCCCCCATTGCCTGACTTTTGGGGAGATGGCTTGAAGGATGCCCCAGCTCCAGGGCCCCCTCCCCATCCCAGGGCCTGGCCTGGCCTGTCGGTGCTGCTGCTGAGGCTCCTGCTTTCTTTCTGCAGGATTCCTCACCAGGGCCCACAAGGAGGGGGGCACTGTCCCTCTGCCGGTCCAGGAAGGCGGCAATCCACCTGTTGCCTCCCCCAAAAAGAAACACCTCTGAGGTAAAGGCTGGCACCCCTCCCCTTAGGAGGGCTGCCTAAGGAAAACCTTTCCATCCCACTTTCCCCCCTCCTCCCCCAGAAGCAAGGACTGAGGCTTCTTGGCAATGAAAACGACATGATTGCAAACACCCAGGGTCGAACGATACATTGAGAGACGGTGCACCGTGGTACAGATAGCTAAGCACGAAGACACAAAGTCACAACAGCCATGACGACGACGGGACAAACGTTAGCAGGGCAAAGCATAATGTAAAGGTCAGCTGCTGAAGCCACAGCCAGGATGGATGCGCCTCCTATGGGGGAGAAAAGGACATTTCAAACTGGGGGCAGCAACCAACCAGAAGCCCCTTCCCGCACCCTCTCCTAGGAGTGGCCTTCAGAAATGGTGAAATCCTCCCCCCTCCCTGCCGGGGACTTTGACTGGTAGGGGGCCCCACAGGCTGCAGGCAGTTCCTCCTCAGAGGCTGGGGCGGGGCTTTCTTTAGACCCACAACCAGCCAGGCTGGACCATAGAGCAGGGGTCCCCAACCCCCAGTCTGTGGACCAGTACCGGGCCGCGGCATGCCAGCAAGCGGTCCGCACAAACAAGCAAAGCCCCATCCGTGAGATGCAGGCAGCACACAAAACCACGCACCCTCCGGACCGCGGAAAAACCTCTCTCCACAGAACCGGTCCCTGGTGCCCCAAAGGTTGGGGGGCTCTGCCGTAGAGGGTCACCCTAAGTCACCTCCCTCTCCTCCTCCTACAGAAGTCCTCCTGGGGCTCCGGCAGTGCTACCTTGGGGACCTATGACGTGACAGTCCCTGCTGGGTAGGTTTGCCCTCCGGATCAATGGCTATCCAGCAGCTGTGCCGTTCCCGGACTGGCAGAAACACAAGAGGGGCACTTTTCATTCAGCGCAGCCTCACGCCGAAGGCTAGGAGAGCTACGCTGAGTGTCCATGTCATGTAGCCTGATGTTGGGGGTCCCTCCTCAGGGTGGTGGTGGGGGGAGGTGAGATGGCCACCGTGCCCAGAGCACCTCAGGCTGTGCGACTCTGTGCAGAAGGCAGCCAAGCGCCACGACACAGAGGGCACGGGTCTTCCCGCTGGGCCGATCCCAAGGGAACAGCTTCCGAGGCATCAGAGCAGCTGGGCAAGGCAGCAGCAGCCCAGAAAAGAAATTCTCTGGGACGCTTTCATTTAGATTCCTGCGAAGAGCAGAGGTTGGACTAGATGGTCTCGAGATCCCCTGCCAGTGTGGTGTTTCTGCTCTTTTACTGGGTGACTGTGGTCAGCTCGACAAGCCTCCTTTGGGAGAGGGCCACCTTTCCAGGGAGGACAATCGGGTGCAGTCCATCTTCACTGGCTGCAAAGGGGTCTTCACCGCTCCACTGCGCTTAAGCGCTTGGACAAAACGGAGATGAATGCGTCTTGCAATGTTTGTTTCCATGGAAACCCTCCGTAGTTCTTCCAGGCGGGAATGCAGCAGAGCGGGCACGGTGGCATTCCCCATGGCTCCCCCAGGTCCCCCCACCTGCTCACGTCTTGGCTCAGTCCTGCTTCTCCTGTCCTCCAGGCTTCATCCGGACCCTAAAGGACCACATCACCAAGCCCACCGCCATGGCCCAAGGGCGCGTGGCCCATCTCATTGAGTTGGAGGGCGCCCCCCGTGGGCTGGGGGCAGCCCCCCACCGAAGAGGTGCTCTACGAGGAGCTGACCGACGAGCTGAAGGAGGCTCGGTTTGCGGCAGGTGAGGGAGGGAGGCTGGTGCAAGCGGGGACAGGAGGGGCCGTCTGGCCAGCATTCTCTACGTTTGCAGCTACTGGGCATCCCAGAGGTAATGCAGAGGGACAGCTGGTCATCAACTGCTCTCTTCGGTCTTCTTGCGTAGTTTGCACTGTGTGTGTTCGTGTGTGTGTGTCTCAATCTTGCCCCCAACCGGCTGTGCCTCACCTCCCAGCTCTCCGGCCCCTTTCCAGGTGTGGCTGAGCAGTTTGCCATCACGGAAGCCGCCCTGAGCGGCTGGCCCTCCCTGAACCAAGAGGAGCTGAGCTACAGGGGAGGCTCGCAGGAGGTGATCCAGCTCCAAGGTACGGCCCCTGACCTTTGCCCCAGGACAGGTGCATCGCTTCTCTCAGTCCCCTGGCTGCGTCTTCCCTTCTGACTCTCCTCCTCCTTCTCCTTTGGCCAGATCTGGAAGGCCTCTCTCTGCAGGACGGTCCACTCTCCTGCCCACCGGTTCCCGCAGGCAGCCTCCGGACCTTCGCGCTCTCCAACCAGGAATCCCCCCTCCCAAGCAGACCCCTGGAAGCAAACGACTGGAGCAGGGCCAAAGGCGGCTTAGGAAGGGCAGAAGAGGAGCTGGTGGGCCCACCCAGCTCCTGTAGATGGCAGCAGAGTGCCACATCCCTGCACTACGCGGACAGCAGCTCTCCCTCTGAGGACGAGAGGTCTTCTACGACTAGGCTGGGACCACTTGGGTGGCGAGTCGGCAACAACCGTGGTGGCCTTAGTAGCTCCAGGAGGGGCACGATTGCAGGGCTGAGGGTGGTCTTGCTCCAGAGGCTGAGAGGCCTCTTCTCAGGCCCAGCCCACCCTTCGCCTGGCAACCTGAGGAGCTGGGCTGAGGAAGTGCATTCTGGTCCCCGAGCCGTTTCAGTTGCAGGAGGATACGCTTCTTTGGCACAGCCCGTCAGAGCCAGCCTGATCCACAATCAGCACTGAGACGGACCCTGCACAGCCGGCCAAGCGGTGGGGGAGGCACGTGGAGGAGGGACTTGGAACAGGGGTCAATAGCTGGCTGGGAATTCCGGCCAGGCTCCCTTCAGGGTTTCCATACGGCCTCCTCTCCCTTCCAGTGCTTGCGAATGTTCACCGAGCGACCTCAATCCTTCCTTATGGACTAAAGGGGGCCTGGCCCAGGAATGTTGTACTGAAGACGTCAATCAAAACAGATGCCGCAGAAAAATGACACTTCGCCTTTTTGCCTCAAAGGAGCAGGGAGCAGGAAGAAAGAAGCTGCCCCCCCGAGGCACCGGGGGGGGGGACCCCAGCTGAGGGAGGAAGGAGCAAGGCAGGCTGGCTCTGGTGGCGAGGTCTGATCCAGCCTGACTGAAGGACACGTCTGGGAGGGCGGTAAAGGAGGAGAAGCCAGCGGGTTCCTGGGACTCTTCTTTAGGAAAAACAGCGATGGGGAAAGGACACTGCCAGGTGAAGCCCCCCTTCCTCCTCCAAAAACCCACTCCTCTCACGCTAGACCCTCACGCCCGTTGCCAAACTGGGGAAAGTCTTGAGCCTTCTATGCGTTAGAACGATTCTGATGTGTCTTAGCAACTATTTCTAAAATGCCAAAAGATCTAAAAGGCACCTACATCTTCCCCTTGCTGCTCGCTCTTTCCCATTTTATTTATTTATTTTTTTTAAACTTTGCAGCGAGTCCTTCTTTAGGCAGGCTGGGAGAATTTGGCTAGCATGCAGTAACAGGTCACCAAGCCCAGGAACTAAACGTAACTGCTTCACCTCTCCGGCACACGCTCCTCCCACGGGCTCCGCTATCGCCCGGCTTTGGGGTTGGCCAGCTCTTCGATGGCTTTCCGGAGCTAAAGGAAGAGGAAGAAGAAACAGCCAAGCTGATTAACGGGCCACAGAGAGCGAGTGGACGACGGTTGCAAACGTCCTTGAGCTGCCTCCTCTCCGAGGACGGGATCGCGGGAGAGCTGCAAAGCCCATCGGTCTCTCGCCAGCTCAAGAGGGAGACTGCAGGCCCCGTTTCATTCTCAGACCCACGATGCCAGCGTTGGCATAGCAGCAGCAGCCAAGCCTCCAGCAGCCTCCCCTGTCCTCATTGCCCCCACCGGCACCTACAGGAGGAGGGGCTGATGGGAAGGAGGAGCGGCACCTTGCTGCGCCCTCCTGGGGAAGCCCAGCCGCTCACCTCCCTCCTGGTCACGATGCCCACCACTTTGCCCAGTTGGGTGACGAAAGCCCGCTGCAGGTTCAGCATCTCAAAGAGGTTGTGGGCCTGCAGGAGAGGAAAAAGAGGCTCAGGGAGGGGGGGGAAGAGGCCCTCTGGAAAGCCCCTTCTTAGAAAGCCCCTTTCCCAATGGACCCCCCCTTGAAAACCCTGCCTGGCCCTGTTCCCTGATCAATGCCTTCCCCCTCCACACACACACACAGACCCCGCATGGTTCAACAAAATGGCCGCTTCCCGCCCTCCTTCCTGTGGCTGTTGGCCTGGCGCCTGGGCAGGGGAACGAGCCCCCACTTCAGCCTCGGGTGGGGTGCCCCGGTCTGAGGCCGGCTGCAGGGCCCGAAGTACCTGGTGCAGAGATGTCCATGGGGAGAGCTGCAGGCTCACCGGACTGATGGTGCAGCCTTCTTTCAGAGTCCGGCCGGAGGGAAGCTGGAAGGGAGAAGCGCAGCAGCCGTGGAGGTGCGGTGCAGCAGGAAGAGGCAGGGTGGGAAGGAGCCCTGCCACCACCCCCCACTCCGCCCCACGGAAAGCAGATGGGTCATCTCTTGCCCGAGTCACCTTCTCGGACCCACCTCTTTCCCCGGCTCCTCCTGCGGCAGGCTGGAATCCTCGTGGCTCTGGAGAAACTGGATGAGACTGGACCGCTGGATCGCCCCCAGCAGCATCTGAGACTCTGAGGGAGAAAGAAGCAGAGGGAAGGATCCAGTTTTGGTCTCCACGCTATAAAAAAAAAGATGTTGAGCCTCTAGAAAGAGTGCAGAGAAGAGCAACAAAGATGATCAGGGGACTGGAGGCTAAAATATATAAGGAACGGTTGCTGGAATTGGGTATGTCTAGTTTAATGAAGAGAAGGACGAGGGGGTGACAGGATAGCAGTGTTCCAATATCTCAGGGGCTGCCCCAAAGAAGAGGGAGTCAAGCTCTTCTCCAAAGCACAAACTGACCCTGGAAACTGATCAAGGAGAGATTCAACCTAGAAACAAGAAGAAATTTCTAACAGTGAGAAGAATAAACCAGTGGAACAGCTTGCCTTCCAGAAGTTGTGGGTGCTTCATCACTGGAGGCTTTAAGAAGAAATTAAAGACAGCCACTTGTCAGAAATGGTACAGCTTCTCCTGCTTGAGCAGGGGGTTGGACTAGATGACCTACAAGGTCCCTTCCAACTCTTGTTATTCTAAGACTGTAGTTTCTAGGAATGTGGCTATGTGTGTGTGTTTGGGTGTACATGCATATTTATGCTACAAATGCTTCGATGCTGCTCCAGTCATCAGGTGGGACCCTCCCACCAGACAGTTCCGGCATGACACACACACACACCCCGCTGCTTTCAGAACCCCACCGTACCCGCATTGTCTACCACAGGATACTCCTGGGCATCCGTCATGGTGACCACCTGGAGGATGTCGTGAAAGGTGGCTTCCTGGGCCAGGATGACAAAATCGGTGTTCATGAACTCTCGGGTGGTGACCGTGTAGGACCTGAAAGGGAAGCAGCGCTCACCAGACCAACGGCTTTACTGCGCCGGGGCAGCACCCCCCCGGTCAGGCCAGAGGTGCTCTGGACACATGCAGAGTGCCTGTTCTTTTGGGAAGGCTGGTGTCCCAACCCCCAGGTCCCAGCGGGCCAAGGGGGCAAGGCAGCTCACTCGATATGCCTGCTCCGGATGCGGGGAAGGTAGGGTAGCTTCTTGACAATGATGGTGCCGTCGTAGAAGGAAGGCTGGAACTTCTGGGCGATGGCGTTGGCCACCAGGACGGCCAGTAGGACAGGCAGGATGTGGGCGATCTGCCCGGTCATCTCAAAGGCCAGCAAGGCGGTGGAGAGGGTGTGGGTGACCGAGCCGGAGAAGGCAGCGGCCCCTGAGGGGAAGAGCAGTGGGTGGCTGATTTCCCGGAGAGCAAAGGGGTGTGTATGTGCGTGAGTGTGTGTGTGGGGGGGGGAGTGTTTCCACCCTGCCTGCCTCCCAGGAGCGCCAAGGGAGCCTCCTGACATACCTGCCAGCGCATACGCCCCAGGGATGATGGGACTGGGGGTCCCTCCGGCAGTGATGCCCCCGGGGAAGAGGAGGGCCACGGCTTCCCCCACCAAGCGGCCGATGGCAGCTCCTGGGGGAGGACAGAGAAAGAGATCACCTCTCCCTCCTGAACTTGACAGACCAACCTCTCAGGAGAAAACGGCAGCGCTCACCGTAAATGAAGACGGGCATGAAGTACCCAGCGGGCATGGGCATGGTGGTGGCCAAGACCAGCATCCAGAACTGCAAGGGCAGAAAGGATCAAGGCTGGCAGCCCAACCCGAGAGCAGGGCCCACGGTGGCCGGCTGACCGTTCCATCTTGGGCCACTGGACAGCGAAGCAGAAGGTTGACGGGCCGAGCAAGGGAGAGCCACTGGGAGGAGCCCTGCTGCGAGGCCTGGAGCAGGGCCTGAGGGGGAACTCCGCTGCATGCCAGGCGGAGGGGGTTCCCCCGGACACGCACCTTCATCACCAGGAAGACAGACAAGGTGCCGAAGACGGAGATGCTGGGGTGCCACCACTCCTGCCACAGGTTGAGGGGGTCCACCTGCGGAGGGCTGTCGAGTGACACGTTCTGGGAAAGGACACTCCAGGTGTGGTTATCCAGCAGGGAGGTGAGCAGCTCCTTCATGCTCAGCTGCAAAAGAGACAGGCGATGCCTGGGACACGGTATCCGCCTTCCCCCCCCCGTCCCATGGCAGAGAGGGGACCGGCAGCCCCTCCCTCCGCCCCAGCTCCCGTGGCTCGCCAAGGTGGAGGCCCAGTGGCACCCCACAGGCTCTGCCCTCGGCACCAATGGCTGGTAAAGTTACCCTGCAGGCCATGAATTGTCCCAGGCTAAGAGGGAAGGTGATGGAGGAGAGCAGGAAGGCCACCAGCACCGAGTAGAGGGGCTTCCTGCAAAAGAAGGCCCAGAGGTCAGGGAGAGGAGGAGAGGTCGTGCATCAGCGAAGGAGCCTGGGCTGGGGGCTGCCCTAGGTAGCTATACCTCTGGGGGTAAAACTTGTGATGGGAGAAGCAGAGAAAGCTTTAGAGATGAGCCTGAGATCAAAGAGTCTGAACAGCTTGGAAGCCCAGACTGCAATTTTCTTCCACAGAGGTGAAAAGGTGGGGGGGGAGGGGCAATCTAAACTGCTGGCAAACATTGGTGGTCTCCCCCCCCCCAGTGAGCCACCTTCCCGGTGAGTCCACCTCCTGCGCGGGAAGCCCCGTCCACCTCTCCAATCCCGGGATTGGAGGGGCCATCCCAGGGACTCTGGAGAGCTGCCCTCTCGGCGGCTACTTACTCGGTGGCCAACAGCCTGGCCGTGAAGGGGTTCCTCCGGACGTAGCCCAGGAACCAGCGCTGGCAGAAGAGGTAGGCACAGCTCAGCATGCCACAGATGACACTGAAAAGGAAAGAGGAGGCTTCGCCGCTTGCATGGGCTCTCCTGCTGCCTCCTCCCTCCCTCCCTCCCTCCCCCTCCCTCCCCCCACCACCAGGACAGGGAGACCCACTCCTCACCCCAGGCAGGTGAAGAAAATGGTCTCCGGCAGGTCGAAGGGGAAATCAATCTTAAAGCTGGTCTTAAAGAGGGCCGTGATGGTTTCTGGAAAGCAGACGTGCAAAAGCTGAAGGGCTCCGACTCTTGAGCCCCTTCCCAGCTCCCACCCCACCCACCCACCCCCTTTCTGACCCTCAGCCAAGCAGCCCACTGGAAAGGATTGACGCCATCTGTCCTAAGGAGCTTCCAAGCACGATCCAGAGAAGCTGAAGAAGTGGCGTGGCCTGCCCCCTGCTCAGTGTGGCCCCCCACAACCCCAGCCAGTCAGCCCACCTGCAGCCAGCTGGTGCACTGCCTGTGGCGAGCGCTCTCCCCCCTCCTCCCCCCCTCCCCAGACAGAGTGGCCAAGGCCCCCCTCCTTTGGCCCCCTCACTCCCCACCTTGTTCACTATTGAAAACGGCCAACAGGCGGAACATGAAGGCGCCACAGGTTGCCGAGAAGAAGCCCCTCCAGTAATCCCGGACGGCAAAGTGGGAGGACACGACCTCGATGCTGAAGAGGACCCCTGGAGGAGCAGCAAGAGGGGGGAGGGCAGGGCGGCCCAGAGAGTCAGCCCCGCATCTCTCAGTCTGGCCCCTCCCTGGCCCTCCACCTGCCTTGGACTCCGTTTGGCCTCCCTTTGCGAAGGGACTTGGCTAGAAATGGAAGCCGCCTCCCGGCAAGGTCTTACCGCTGATGGGTGCCCCAAAGACGGTGGCCACGCCCACGGCCGCTCCCGCCACCAGCATCTCGTTCTGCTTGCTTTTATCCTAGGCCGAGGAAAGGCAGGCTGAGGCGGCTGCCGAGTCACCACCCTCCAGGCAGGGGTCCCAGGAGCCCAGCGGGGCCCTCTTCGGCCCCCTCTAGCCAGCCACGCGGTCCTCAGCTGCCCCTGGGGTGCAGCCTAGCCCTCCTCAGCCATACCTCGTACTCCCCAGAAACACTGGTCCGGATCTTGCCCAGGTAGGCGGCGAGCATGCTGGAGAGGTGAACAAAGGGTCCCTGCAGAAGCCGGGCAGAAGGAGGAGGAAGAGGAAGAGGAGGACCCGAAAGGCTCAGAGGAGGGAGAGCTGGCCAACAAAGGGCCCCTCCATCCAACGGTGGTCTCTCCCAGCAGCCCCCCCAGGTGAGAGGCTCGTCTCCTGACCTCAGCTGGACCTTGAAGGTCTCTAGGAAGGAGATTCCCCCCCCCTTCTATATTCACCCAGATTGCTGGACTGACCCTGGCGGGGTCTTCAACCCCACAGCTCCTTCCTGGCCTGAAGGGACCCAGGTCCACTTTCCCTCTTGGGCTCGGCCACCTTCAGCACCAGCTCTTTTTAAGGAGGAGGCCGTCTGAGGTGGGCAAGACCAGACAGGTCTGGGGCAGAAGCAGCATCCGAAGCCTCCCCCGTCCCTTCTTCCTGTCTCTAGAACCGCCCCTCAGGGCACGTTTCCCTTTCAAACCACCACAGCTTCCTTTCTGTGTCCCAAGGCTGACACACACACACCCCTCAGACCGTGGAGGCGCTGCTCGGAGGCAAGAGAGACACCCCCCCCCTCAGCCCACCCGCTGGACACGTACCACTTTTCCCAGGAAGAGGGTGCTCCCACAGGCCAGCGTGCAGGTCAGCCCCACGACTTTGGCCCCAAAGTTCTCGATGGCCAGGTATTCCTCCAGGATGACGCCAGTCAGGATGGTCTTGAGTTCAGGGATCCCAGAGCCTGGCAGAGAGGGGCAGAGGGATCTCTCCACCACTTCTGTCCGCCTGGCAGGACTCCCCGGCGCCCGCCCGGAGGCTGCTCCCGACGCCCAAACCCTAACAGGAGCCAGGCTAGACATGGTGTGTGAATGAGGCCCCCGGGTTGCCCTGTCTTCACCCAACTTCCTTTCAGGAGGAGAACAAGGCAGCGAATGGCCATCCTTCTCCCCTCTCCTCTCACCCAGACTTGGGAGAAGAGAAGAAAGCTGCTTCCCAGTCCAGGGACTGGAACCGGGCAGATTCAGCAAAGCAAGCCACTGGTGGCTGACCCCAGCCTCCATCCCGCCTCACCTCCGGCGTGCTGGGTAATGCTTTGGGAAAAGCCCGTGGAAAAAGCCGAGAGCGCGACCGGATACATGGTCCAGGAGAGGAATTTCAGCACCGGATAGTCTCCAACCTCTTGGTAAAGCCACAGGTGCGCTGGAGAACCCAAAGGGGAGTTAAGCTGGCTGGGAACTGAACTGGCCCAGGACTGACTGGCCCACCTGGAGAGTCTAACCCCCCCTCTTGAAACCGGCGTCCCTTGTGGCACGGGGTCTCCACACACTGCACCAACACACTCTTTCCTTCTGCTTGTCCCTCAAAAGTCCAGCTTGGGGAGGGCGGTGAGAAAAATGGGGTCTGGCGGGGCCAAAGCTCACCGCTGGCAACCCTGGAGACGGTGAAGTCCATGGCAAAGCTAACCAGCGCCATGAGGACGCCCAGGGCAAAGAGGTAATACCAATCGTCCCCAACTCGGAAGAGCAGCCGCTTGAAGCACTCCAGGCAACCTGCAGAGGGCAGCAGAGGCTGGGGATTAGGGGCAAAAGAGAGGCCCGGCCATTGTTAACGCCAACCTCCTTCAAGGATGGAGGAAGAGGCCACCACCTCTGGGGAAACAGCAACATCTGGAGAGCCTCCCACCTCGGTGCCACCAATACGGAAGCCACTCTTGAGGCTGGGTGGGATCTCCCAGGCTCCTACCGTGCACCTTGCGCCGGGCTTTCGGCCAGGGTCTCCAGTTGTCTTCCCAGGCCAGGAATACATTTGTCTCCTCCTCCTTCTCCTTCTCCTGGGCTCCCTCTTTCTCCCCACTGGCTCTCTCTGGCCTCTCAGCAGCCATGCCCTGAGGCTGGGAGCGGAAGCGCTGGACGCAGCCCAAGAGGAGGAGAAGGACCTGAGCTGTTTGTTTGCAAGCACCACGACGGACGGGTCCCCCGCTGCCCCCTGCTGCGGCTTGTAGGGATCTTGACCACAGGACGGAAGTGAGGAGGCTCCTTTGCCTGAAACCTGGAAGGCAAAAAGGTCTGAAAAGGTGAAAGGAAGAGGAACGCGCACCCAGGTATCCTCCCACACACACACCCCAGACGGTCCTGGTTCCCCTGCAAAGGGAAGATGCTCCACTCACACAGCAGCCGCAAAAGGGCCAAACCTCTTGACAGGATCCACCTGCCTGGTGGTTCCAGGGCAAGGGCTCTCCGCTCGAGAAAAGTGGCATTTCTATTGCCTGAGGGAGCCTCAGACACTAAAGGGAATCCAGACAACAGGCAGACAACAATGCACACTCTTCCTCCCCACCCCACCCCGGCTCAAACACAGCCAGGGTCCCTGGGACCTGTGCGAAGGAGACTCACTCCACCCCAGCTGGCCCAGGGCGCCCGTGCGTGTGCCTGTAGACGACTCCTGCCGCTCCTGGGTCAAGGCGACTTCTATGAAGCCGGTTTCCTCTGCATCTGCCCTGACCAGATCTGATGCACACACACACACACGCCCGTCTCCCTGGCCCTCCCTGTTCTCTCCCACACCTCCCTCCCTCCCTGACCTCTAACTATCCGGAACTCTCTCTGGGACCCACAGGAAAGGCCCTCCAGCAGGCCCATTCCAGCTCAAGCCAGCCATCTCTCCAAGCAGCACGAGGGGGGGGGGGAGAGGCAGGCAGGCAGCTGGCAACCAGCCCCACTTGGCTGGCTGCCCCCACACCTTGCCACCCCCCCCCCCTGAGGGTCATTTGTTTCGGTCACGAGAGCTGGCTCACCATCCCAGTTTATGCTCACTTCCCAAGGTCCAGGTCAGCCACGGGGGGTGCAGAACCAAGACCGGGAGAGCCAAATTGCTGGAAGGGGCTGCAACCCCTTCCTCCCGAAGCAGCCTGGCAAGGAAGCAGCGCCAGCCTCTCGTGATCCTTGCCATCTCACCAGGCCAGCCACTAAAATGGGCAGGCAGCTATTTGCACAGTCTCTGGGGAGGAGACAGACAACGGGGGGGGGGGGCGCTGTTTGCTTCAGGTCAAGAGAACTCATAGGGGGAGGCCGAGAGCAGAGGCTGCAGGGCAGGAGAGCCCACGTGGCCCACGGTGAATTCAGAGGGCCATTCGGGCAGCGAGAAAACAAAAGGCATGTAACACCCCCCCCCACTTCCTGAAAATCAAAAAGCACCAGCAGGTACACCCCAATTTCTAAACTGAGTGTGATTTCTGAACTTTGAGTGGGTTCCGGGCTGATTTACGGTCCCCGGGCCCCTCTCCTCCTGCCAGCACTCCAGAAGTGGAGCCAAGGTCCAGAAGAGCTGCACTGCGACGGGCAATGGGTGAACCTGACTTAGGGAGGACGCCCTGCCCTCTGGGGCTTGTTCTGTGGGGAGGAAAGGAGGGCGCGGGAGGCCCCAGACCCAGTGACTCAGACTGGCCTGAGCGGAGGGTGACTAAGCAGCTGCGTTTAGCTACGAGCTGCCCCCGGACAGTTTCTGCAGATAGGTTGCGCGATGCTTGCCAGCAGGGCCTCTTCCCATCTCCATCTTCCACATGGAGGCCCATGCCAGGCAAGAGGGCCCGGGCACATCCCTCTGAGCTGCAGACAGGGAAATGAACCTCACCCCCCCCGGAGAGATGGGAACCCCCTCTTCGGGTTTGGGGTGTGTCTAGAGGGAACGAGGTCCTGGGCTCTGCCCCTCTCTCCTTCGGGATGCTTGCCAGCGGGAGCTTTCCGTGCCCAGCTCTCCCCTTCCTCGTGGAAGGCCAATCCCACTGCCAATCAGGGGGATGATCCAGTCAGGCTTGGAATGCTGACCGCCAGCCTCCCCTCCCGCCTCTCTGTGTCTGGAACCCGTGCCTAGGAGAAGTTTTCCAGAGGCATTGGCCGGGTGCTGTACAACACTCTAAATTTAGACTTTTTGACAAGATCCCTGGAAGGCAGCCCAGCGGCTCCGAGGCTTTTAAAGGCTTCACAGCTGCCCGGGTGGCTCTGTCGGGTGAGACTTCCGCAGGGGGGCAGCGCCAACTGTTCTCTTGTGGGCCGGCAGGAAGACGAACCTGAGCGGAGGGTCCCAGCTCCTCCAGCATCGATCCCACTTGGACAGCCACCCTCTTAGGGTTCGCTGCTTCGGCACCCTCGGCAGGACACGACCAGGCAGGCGGCTGTCCCATGGAGAAGGCCCACGGAATATTCGACAAGACGCTGGGGGGCTTCCTGAGGCCCCATCCGGAGCCCCGAAGCTTCTCAGGCAAGTGGGGAAGAGAGGGCTGAATAGGCGGCCTCTGACCCCTGACTGCCTGGGTCTCCTGACTGCCTGGGTCTCTCGTCCAGCCAGTCCCTCGGTCAAGGCTCCCACTTTAAGCTGCGTGACCGTGGAGAGGAGAGGTCACAGTTTCCGCTGTTTAGAGTAAACCCTTTCTTGTTTACACCAACCATTCCTGGAATGATGGGCACCCAGGCACTGCCATTCTGCCCCACGATATCCTCCCTGCACGTGGCCTGGCTGCACTTGTGAAAGGCAGAGGAGCATGAAAGGGGGTTATTGCACAAGCTACCCAGCCTCTGACTCGGTCCATCCCATCCCACAAAGGCAAGCAAGGGCAGCTTGATTTTCCCCATTCTTAGCTCTGTCAGCCACAGGGCCGTCTCCTGAGCAGGAAGGAGCTAGCAAAGACACCAGAGAAACCCGGGGAGGAGGGGGGAAAGGGGCACTTGATGGGGTGGAGAGATGGCTTGAAATGGGATGTGTCCAGCCACTGCCACTTAGGAATCCTGTGGGCTGCAGAGTCCTCGGGTACTTCTCGAGCTTCGGGCTGGTCTGTGCTCTCTTGGGAGTACCCCCCTTGACCGGGTGGGATTTGGGGGACCCGGCTCAGTAGCCCAGCCATACAGCCTCTCAAACAGCAGCTGCACCTGGGAGGCCCAACGGAGGCCCCAGATGGTGCGTCCTGCTGGCCCCGGGATCCCGCCCCAGAATTTTTTGCCGGCAAAAATATGTCCCCAGTGCTAGAATCAAGAATTGAGAGCTTCTCTTCTCCCAACAGGCCGGGCTGGCGGGACGGGAAACATCAGAACCTTGGGGGATACGTACCAGTTTGCGGTGGATGTCAGCGACTTCTCCCCCGAAGACATTATCATCACCACGTCCAAAAACCAGATTGAAGTGCGGGCTGAGAAGGTGAGTGGCTACTGCTGAGCTGCTGAGCCCCAGTTTTGGAGACAACCGGAGCCATTTTTAAAGCAGAGCTGAGCAGTCCGGCTGGGGCTGAGGGCTGGGCTAGCCCCAAGATGTTTGGCTGAGAAAAGTCGAGGCAGCTAACACCTTGGATCCACGGCTGTGGGGAGTAGCTTTCTCTGATGGTCAGATTCTCTGCCTATCCTGTGACCATCATCCTACTGTGGAAATTAACAAGAATAGGGAGTCATAGGAGTTGCACTTTCCCCCCCGGTCTGCTTGTAAATGGAAAAAGATTAATGTGCTAGACCGCAGAGGTAGGCAACCTTGGCTCTTTTATGACTCGTGGACTTCAACTCCCAGAATTCCTGAGCCAGCCATGCTGGCTCAGGAATTCTGGGAGTTGAAGTCCACAAGTCATAAAAGAGCCAAGATTGCCTACCCCTGTGCTAGAGCATCCCCTCCCCGCCCAAAAGGACCTGGATGTGCCCCCTGCAATGTAATGGGGCAAAGCCAGTAGGTGAGGGATTCTGACAGCAGTGGCATTGCTGTCTTAGGAATGGCAGCCAAAGGGCTCTGGGGGGATCGGAGGCTCCCTGCCCTTCTGACTATGCTAGGGATGCACATGGTAATGGGAACATTCCCCAGCCGGCCGGGCCATGTTGACCGAAACGCTCCCCAGGAAGCCTTTCTCTCGATGCCAGCTGCCTTTCTGGGGGCCAGGCTGGCAAAAGAAGCGGACTTCTTGGGCCGAGTCGCCCCAGCTTCAGCTTTGGCAGCGTCACTAGAATTTCCCCATTTCATAGAGATGCAGCTTATTTTAGCAAGCAGGCAACAGAACCTTGGGAAGAGCAATTTTACATGAACTTTCCGGATTCAAACTCTTGTGGCCCTAAAACTGCTGTCTCTTTGTCCTCTTCCCCTGGGCAGCTAGCAGCTGATGGGACCATCGTCAACACATTCACCCACAAATGCCAGCTCCCTGAAGATGTGGACCCCACATCGGTCACCTCCACCCTGGGAGCAGACGGCTGCCTGACCGTCAAGGCGAGGAGAGGTCCAGCCAAGCCATCTGAACAAGTGCAGCAAACCTTCAGGACTGAGATTAAAATCTGAGCTCCGAGAGCAGTTCGGGAGAGCGGGCAGGGAGCCAGGCTGGGCTGGGTGGGAGGGGTGGGGGGTGGAAAGCAGATCTGTCCTTGTGTTCCCCGTCAATAAGAGATGTTTTGGTTTGTCATCCATGACTGAAGGTTAAAGGGATGCCGGCAAAGAGCCGAAACGGGCCAAAGCTGCCCTTCCCCCCCCCACCCTTTGAAAGGGGAAAGAACACAGTTGCTTTTTGCCAGCAGGAACAGCAAAGCTGGAAGGCAGCTGGAGCCGAATTTTCCAGTTCTGCAGCCAGCCATTTAACGTTTTTTAAGTGTTGGAGGGACCTACCGCTAAAAAAAAAGAGAGGATGCAATAGGAAATTTATATGGTAGGAAGTCAATCCCGCAGCGGAGTTTACCTCTGGTGAACTTATTTAGGGATCAGTGTGTGTAAATCTTGCAAAGCGTTCAGGTTAAAACGTTAACATGTTCATATGCTCCATTCGGGTTTTTTGTTTTTGTTTTTTTCCCCTGCCCGGCTGTCTTTGCACCCCACCTCCAAATCTAGGGGAATGAAACTTGATGTAAACCAATGTAAACTTTTAATTATAGGTAAATACTTTCTGGCAAGTCGCGTGCTGACTTTGGCTCTGTGAATATGTGTATGGTTTTTTTTTTTGGGAGGGGTGGGGGGGAAGAGAGAAGAAGCAGGAGCAAAGGAGGGAGCTTGCTTTTGTCCTTGTGTTGCATCCAACACACAGACACACACATACACAAACACAGTTTCTGAAGGCCAAAGGGCCGGGCAAAGAGGGAGGCCGGGGAAGAAGTGACTCATGCTCTGGAAATAGAGAGCCGCCTGACAAAAAGGCCTTCCAGGGTCGCCAAGTGGGCTCCTCTCCCAGGTGTGTGTGGGGGGGGGCAAAGGGCGGCTTTCCAGGGGGCTCGGACCACCCCCCCTCCAACCCTTTTGGGGAAATGAGCCCCTCAGGCTGCTGCTGCCCGGGCGGGCTGAGGGTGGGAGGGGGCGCTCTCAGCCCACCTCGCAGGGCTGTTGTTGCTGCTGTGGGGATGCCAGCGGGGGGGGGAGGGGCGCCCTCCCGAGGGGTCAGAAATGCAGCCCGTTGAAAAGGGCGGCCAGGCCGGGAGGGCAGCCATCTCCGCCAGGCGACACCCGGGGCGGCTGTTGACAGGATCCACAAGGCGGCCCCGCGCGCTGTTGCCAAAACACGCGAGGCCCACAAGCCGCCGCCACGCCCTCCGGCAGCTGCAGAGGCGGTTCCCCTCTCCAGGCGGCCGCGGTTACCTCAGCCGCCGCCGCCGCCGCACGGGCGAGGCCTCAGGGGAGGCCCGAGGGCGCATGCTCCCCCTCAGGCGTTGAGCCTGGCCGGCCTGGGCGGCTCCCGACGTCATGGCGACGGGAACTGGCTGCTTACGCGCCTGCGCTCCGGGCCCGGGCGGGGGGGAGGAGAAGAGCTGGCCCGCGGCGCATGCGCAGGCGGCGCCGTAGAAAGAGGGCACCCTCGGCGCTAGAGCCGCTTCCGCCCGCGCGCAAAATGGCGGCGCCCTTTGTCTGTTCCGTGTCACCATGATCGCCGCCGCCGCCGGGATTATGTGACGCTCCTGGGATGGCAGGTGCGGGGCCGAGAGGGCAGGCGGCGCCCCCGGGCTCCCTCCGCCCGCCCGGCGCCGGGGCCCGGGGCTGAGAGCGGGGCCGGCCGTCCCCCGCAGGCGAGATCGGGCGAAGAAGCGGCGGCGCGGAGCGCTCCTCCTCGGGGTGCGGGAAGGGTTGGGGCGCGACCGCGGTCCCTCTCCCGACGATCGCCGGGAAGGCAGGCAGGCAGGCAGGCCGGGCGGCGCCGGGGATGCGGGAGGGGCCCTTCCTTTCCCGCGACACAACAGCCTTCCGGGGTAGGCCAGGCTAGGAAGCCGCCAAGGGGCTCCGGGGCTCGGCCCCTCCCGGGTGGCGCAGCACCGGCGATCCAGGCGGGACGCCCTTATGATGCTCTCTCCGCAGCCATGGACTTCCCGCAGCACAGCCAGCAAGTCCTGGAGCAGCTGAACCAGCAGCGGCAGCTGGGCCTGCTGTGCGACTGCACCTTCGTGGTGGACGGCATCGACTTCAAGGCCCACAAGGCGGTGCTGGCGGCCTGCAGCGAATACTTCAGGATGCTCTTTGCCGACCAGAAGGACGTGGTGCACCTGGACATCAGCAACGCGGCAGGTGGGACCTCCCTAACTGGCAGCCTTGAAGCCTCGCACCTTTCACTGGGAGCAAAAGTCCCCAGTCCCCCCCCCCCAGAGATGGGAGCATCCTGATGCTGGGAGGGGGGACCGGAGTGAGGGGCCAGCTGGAGGTGGACTTGGTGAGGAACAGGATGCCAAATACCCATCCACCCAATCCCTTCTCCTGTACAGTAGTTGCAAAAGCTAGAGAGCCTCCAGGCTCCCAGGCAATCCAGCTTACAGCAGCCCTGATTAAGGCGGGCCTTGGAGGTGGCGTCTGTGCTTTGGGTGGGTGGGTGAGGGAGAAACGGGCTGTATTTGTGGCTACTCACCTTCTGGCTGTGGGTGTCTCATGCAGGTCTGGAGCAAGTGCTGGAATTCATGTACACGGCCAAGCTGACCCTCAGCCCGGAGAACGTGGAGGACGTCTTGGCCGTGGGCAGCTTCCTTCAGATGCAGGAGGTCGTCCAGGCCTGCAACGCGCTGAGGGCCCTCTCGGCACCAGCTGGCCTGGAGATCCCCGCAGTGGCTGGTAGGGTGCTTTTCTGTCCTTGGCTTCCCTTCCCTTTCTTGCCTCCAGCACCACCCCAACCCTGGGCCTGTCAGAGGGGAGCCATGATCTCCAGCCAGGCCCAGGAAACCTCTGCAGCTGCCCTTTGGCAGGTTTGATAGAGCCAGCTTTTCCAGTGGTGTGTGTTTGTGTGTGTGTAGGCTCTCCTACAAAGGGGGCGTTTTGTCACTAATGCCAAACTGCCTGTCACATTGGAAAGCTGATGGAAGCAATGCGGCTTTTGGGAAGACACGGGGAAGCACCAGCAAGGCAAGGGGCTCGCCAACACGCAGCCCCAACTTCCTAGCTTGAGGCTGGGTCTTTGGGGAAGGGGTGTGTGGAAAGGAAGCAGGATTGGTTTTGCTCTCCTGGTCTCAAAAGCACCATGTTCTTTTACTGGAAGCATGGAGTGGAGGCGATGCACCCGATATAGGCTCGCCCACTCTTTGGGTGTGGGATTCCTTTAAATGTACTGGAAATTTGGGGTCTTATGATTTAGATGGGAAGCTACAGATCTGCTGAGCCAGAAAAATTACAGTTTTATGATGAACAGGCAGGGCCATCCAGGGCTGGCAGTCTTGGGCCAGCTGCTGATGCCCACTTTCTCCTGCCCGGGAACTAGTTCTCTGTAGATGTAGTGGAAACGGGAAGGCCGAGCTCTGCTGATGGGCAAAAGCATGGCAGGCTGGATCAACACCTTTGGACTGGTCCCCATTGAGGGGAGGCTGCTACCGGCTGACCTGCTTGCTGGCTTCTTTCTGGCTGGAGAGGCCTGAATGGAATGGTCAGTGGCTTTTGCTTCCTCTCTCTCTCCCCCCATCCCAGGGCAGGAGAAAACAACCAGCAGCAAGCACAAAGCAGAAGCCCCCAGGGAGCAGGAGGAGCCAGCCACCTCTGGCAGCCTCCAGCCGGCTGAAGTGGACCTTCCTGCAGAGGACCCGAAGGACGAGGAGGCGGTAGCAGGAAGAGAGAACATGGCTGCTGAAAGGCCAGGTAGGGGCCAGGGGTCTCTTCTCCGAAGTGCAGCCGTGGGGCCGGTGGAAAAAGGTGCTGGAGAAGCAACGTTTTCTCTTCTTCCTGGCTTCTCCCAGATCTCAAAGAGAACTTAAAAATCTCAAATAGGTCTGGCTCCTTCCTTACCCCGTGGCAAGTTGGAAATTATGTCAGTGCGAGTTCCGCAGTAACTCTGACCCGCCCGAGATTGAGATTGCCCATTTCCCGCTGCCCAGCTTGAGTGGGCGGTTCTGTCGGGTCCGCCATAAAGAAAGGGATGCTTCTCTCCTTGGGCCGTAACTTTTAAAACCTTTATTTCCGCTTTCCCTCCGAGCGAAACCTCTTCCCAGACTTAACAGCAAAGCTAGACCGTTATGAGTCGTGGCAAAGTGCATAAAAATTAGCACGGGGGTTTCCCGCTCTGTCCCGGGAAACGACCTGGCTTCTCCTGAAGCCCCCCATCCTGCTTCCCTGCTCCTCTGGACTGCTGGACTGTCTCGAAGGTGCTGCCAGCTTTGTGTGTCTTTCCAGACGCAGGCACACCCTGGGGGGGGGGGACTGAGGGACCACCGGAGGAGATGCAGTTCGGTCTCTTCCCCCCACGAAGAAAGCAGCCCCACCTCCACTCTTCCCTCTCAGGACAGGGAGGTGGGGAGCACCAAGACAGGGATGTAAGATTACTGAGAGAGAGGGGGGGGGGGAAATCCGTCACGCTTAGTTGCCCAAGGGAGGTGTGCCAGATGTGCTGGGATCAGGAGATGCAGAAGGGGTATTCTAAGCCCAGGGCGACTCTGGTGCCAAAGAGTCGGGAAGCCGAGCCGCTGAGGACCTTGGCGTGATCTTGGCAGCCTCTCCGTTGACTTACGTTCCGAGGGAGCGATGGTGAATCCATCGCATTCTGCCTCCGCGGTGCTTCTTGTGTTTCCTTGACGGGGCTGGTCTTTTGAGACCCTCCTAGCAGCGAAGAGGCGGTCGGCTCCCGAGTGGCGTTAGGGCGGTCTCCGATATCAGCTGCCCTTTTCTCTTTGAGCCCCGTCTTGCCTCCTCGCTCCTCCAGACTCTCCGACGCTGAAAGTCCCTGCGGAGATGGAGGTGGAGCTGGAAAGCCACGAAGAGGAGGAAGACCCACCCTCGGAGGCAGAGGGCAACGGCAAATCGGCCGAGCCCCAACCGGAACTGCTGACCAACGGCAGCGTCCCCGAGGAGACCGAGTCTGGGGGCACCGACTCTGGGCAGGAGAATGCGGGAGAGGCCAGGCTGCTCTGCTCGGGGACATACAGTGACAGGACAGAGTCCAAAGCGTACGGCTCCGTGACCCACAAGTGTGAGGTGAGCTGCGGGCGGCCTGTGAACTGCCCCGGGAGAGAGCGGCCCCGTTGAAGGAGCCATTCCCAAAGCTTCAGGCGCGTAGGATCCTTGCTGTAGCAAAAAGCCACCCGGGAGGAAAGCCCCTCGGGTGGAAGCTACAGGGCGAAAGTCAGCAAGAGCAGGCCCAGCAAAAAGAGGGAGTGGGCCCAGCAGGTTGGAAGCTTCCATTTGGGGGGGGGGGGGAGGTACCTGGCAGGTCTTCTCTGCTGCCCTGTGACCTTGTGCAGGCCCGCTTTCCTTTCCAGACCAAACTCCCATTCTCCCTGGCCCCAAGTCGGGGAAAGGGTCCAGCTGGCATTTCTGCTCTTCCCTCTTCCCAGATTAGCAGTAGAGGCGACACCCACTGGTCTTCCCTTGGCCAAGAGTGGAAAGAGACGCAGGGACCCTGCGCTTGGTTGGGCTGGCAGGTGGGCAGGCAGCGAAGGGCCTCAACAAGTCGGGAAAGCGCTCAAGGGCAGGCCGCCGCGTGGGCTGGGCAGCCGGGCGAGGGGCGCTGGAGGCGAGGGTGGCCAGCGATGCCTCTGCTTCCTCCCAAGGACTGTGGAAAGGAGTTCACCCACACGGGCAACTTCAAGCGCCACATCCGCATCCACACGGGAGAGAAGCCCTTCTCCTGCCGGGAATGCAGCAAGGCCTTTTCTGACCCTGCGGCCTGCAAAGCACACGAGAAGACCCACAGGTGGGAGGGCGGGCGGGTGGAAGGGGAGGGGGGGCCGTCCCGGGAGGGAGATAGGGTGGGGAGGCAGCCCGACTGCCTTTGTCTGCCAACTCTGGGCCCAGAAAACCTGGCCCTGTCTCAGGGGCGGCCGGCCGTCGTCTCTTGGGGTGGCCGAGTCACAGAGGCCGTTTCCCGCGGGCTTGGGGAGGCTGACTGATGGCGCCTCTCCCGCATTTGCAGCCCCCTCAAGCCCTACAGCTGCGAGGAGTGTGGGAAGAGCTACCGCCTCCTCAGCCTGCTGAACCTGCACAAGAAGCGCCACACGGGGGAGGCCAGGTACCGCTGCGAGGACTGCGGGAAGCTCTTCACCACCTCGGGCAACCTGAAGCGCCACCAGCTGGTGCACAGCGGGGAGAAGCCCTACCAGTGCGACTACTGCGTGCGCTCCTTCTCGGACCCCACCTCCAAAATGCGGCACCTGGAGACGCACGACACCGACAAAGAGCACCAGTGCCCTCACTGCGAGAAGATGTTCAACCAGGTGAGGAGAGGGCGAGGGACACCGGCTGCCCTGGTGCAGCGCCGGGAGTGGCGGGCGGGCGGGGAATACAACCGCCCGTCTCTCACCACCAGCTTCTCACAACTGCCGGCAGGTGGGGAACCTCAAAGCCCACTTGAAGATTCACATAGCTGACGGTCCCCTGAAGTGCCGCGAGTGTGGGAAACAGTTCACTACCTCAGGTACAGGGGGACTGAGTGCGAGCAGGATGGGGGCGGCGGAAGCAGCTTCCCCAGCACAGGCAACCTCGAGTAGCTTTGCCTTTCCACCTTCCTTCTCTGCAGGTAACTTGAAGCGGCACCTCCGCATCCACAGTGGAGAGAAACCGTACATCTGCGTCCATTGCCAGCGCCAGTTTGCTGACCCGGGGGCTCTCCAGCGGCACGTTCGCATTCACACAGGTGAGTCTGGGTGTCTGCAAGAGCTGAGGCTGCAGAAGAGCCCTCTGCGACAGATGCTGGGGCTTTAGGCCATGTCCCCCCCCCCCCCAGCCTGGAAACGGAAAGTTCCGTCGGGACTTCAAGTCTTGGCAGGGGGAGCTCCCTTAGGGGACCTGCCAGCCTAGCTTGTCTCTGGAGGGCGCCGGGCCAGGAGAGGCCTGGTGCGTGGACCGCCGCTACGCAGCCAAGACTAGTACTTATGTCAAGGGATTTTTTTCAGGCTTCACCAAGGGTGTGTATCTGTAGCCAGGTTTTTAAACAAATGCTTTTCATTTTTGTGGTACAACATTGCTGAAAACAGAAAAAACAACAACTTTGTTCTCTGAACAATAGGACAGGAAATAGGTTTGGTTTTGAGGTTAGATTGGTCTTTTTTAATATATATATATATATATATTCATGTTATTCTGATCTTTCCTGCGTTGTGATGCTGTATAATCCGGAAAAATTCAACAAAGGCCCTCCATTTGTGTCTTGTCTGTGTCCCAAATTATCTTAACTATTTTGAACCTTTTTTGAAAACACAGAAATCTGCCACTTTGGGCCTCCAAAACTGGAATAAATAAATCCATGTGGTGACAAAGCACATGTTATCACACGGTGACCGTTGGTTGCTGCCCACGGGTGCCCTTTCCGCCAGACAGGCCCACAACTCGCGGGAGTCAGGGCTCCTGTGGCCCAAGAACGGGGGTTGCACACACTCCTCTCTCTCTCTCCCCCCCCACAGGCGAGAAGCCCTGCCAGTGCATAATTTGTGGGAAAGCCTTCACCCAGGCCAGCTCGCTAATAGCCCACGTGCGCCAGCACACCGGGGAAAAGCCCTACGTTTGTGAACGTTGTGGCAAAAGGTGAGGAGGGTCTCGCAAGCTTTGCTCCCCCCCCCTCCCGGTCCCTGTTGGATCTGTCCTGCCAGCTCTTACTTCAAGTGGATCTTTGCTTGTGACCCGGTGACTTTCCCTTGCAGGTTTGTCCAGTCCAGCCAGCTGGCCAATCACATCCGCCACCACGACAACATCCGCCCGCACAAATGCAACGTCTGCAGCAAAGCTTTTGTCAATATGGGGGATCTGTCCAAGCACTTCATCATCCACACAGGTGAGGGAGGAGCCGGCGGGGGGAGCCCCCCGAGCAGCTGAAGCAGCGGCGGGCGCACCCCGCGCGGCCCCTTGTGACGCAACCCCCTCTCCATCCCGCCACAGGGGAAAAGCCGTTCCTGTGCGACAAATGCGGCCGCGGCTTCAACCGGGTGGACAACCTCCGCTCCCACGTCAAGACGGTCCACCAAGGCAAAGCGGGGATGAAGCTCCTGGAGACCAGCGAAGACGACGAGCTCAACATTGTCACCGTGGCCTCGGAGGAGATGGTGACGCTGGCCACGGAAGCCCTGGCTGCCACGGCAGTCACCCAGCTCACTGGTGAGTATAAAGGCAGGGCCCTTTTTTTTTGCCCTCAACCTTTACGCCCGAAACCTATTTGGACCGAAGAAGGGGGGAGGCAGAGGTGGGTGGGTGGGTGTAATTGTATCCTGCCTTGCCCCGCGCCCTGCCGCTTTCGGGGCCTCCCAGACCTGGGGCCGAGAGCAGTTGGCCCGCCGTGCCTTCTTACCTGGGAGCGATCCTGACCGGGACATCCTCTCCTTAAGTTGTTCCCGTCGCAGCGCCCGTCACAGCAGACGAGACGGAAGCTCTCAAGGCGGAGATCACCAAGGCTGTGAAACAGGTCCAAGAGGCAGGTGCGTCTCGGCCGCCCCTCCTTTTGGGTGTGTGTGTGTGTGTGTGTGGAAGAGTTCAGGCGGGCCAGGCAGCCTCTCCCAAGCAAACAAAGCTGCCAGAAGGGGGCAGCACCCTACCAGGCAAAAGTCCAGAGAGCCGTTTCTGAAACAGAGAAGGCTTTTTAGTCTGGAGAGGAGAGGACGCTGGCTTTGTGGCAGACCTTTGAAGCCTTTCTTGATGGGAGGAAAGGGAACTGCGAGGGGGGGAGGGGGGAGACTGGGGGGGGGAGGGCGACAGGGTGCTCCGAAGAAACTCAAGTCTTGCTGCGCGGCTGTCTCGTTCTAGACCCCAACACCCAGATCCTCTACGCTTGCGATTCCTGCGGGGAGAAGTTCCTGGATGCCAACAGCCTGGCTCAGCACGTGCGCATCCACACAGCCCAAGCCCTGGTCATGTTCCAGGCAGACACAGACTTTTACCAACAGTATAGCTCTACCACCGCTTGGCACGGCGAGCAGGTCATCCCATCGGGAGAGCTGCTCTTCCGGGCACGGGACGGCAGCGAAGCATCGCCGGCTTTGCCGGAGGCCCCGCCGGCGGCTGGAGAGTGATGGCAGATGCTGCGCCGCCTCAAGACGGGTGCCCAAAGGAGAACCACCACCACCACCCCGGTCAGCTTGGAGAGCCCCCTCCCCTCGTGCTCGGCAGGAGGACAGGGAGAGGCTCTGCTCCACCTCCCACTGCTCCAGCATTGCTCACAAACCGCTATTTAAAAGCCACGAGTGCTACATAAAACTGATGTAAAAAATAATAATATTTCTATATCGGAGAGACTACATCTGTGTTAATAGTGAGAAGAAATAAAAGGCTGTTATTTTGTATGTTTGAAATTAAAACTGTGCTTTGGCTGAGTTTGGGTTTCTTCAGCCAAGGTTTCCCTAGCTTTTCTTCTTCACTCGGGGTCTCCCCAGCAGAACGCGGGTAGTAGTAGTAGTAGTCGTGGCTGCTTCTTCAAGGGAGAAGGGAGGTGAACGACACCTTGTGCGAAAGCAGCCTAGGCACCCCACTTTCCTGCAGATAACTTGTTAACACCAGGGTGTTTTGTCTTTTTTAATAAAAGTCTGTATTCCAATGGACACACAAAACAAAACTGCGCTGAGAAAACAGTTCCATAAATTAAGTCTTAGGAGAAGAAAGGATCAGAGAGAAGGCAGATTAAAAAGTCTGTACAGTGGGTGAACCCTTCCACGGGCGCAGCGAAGGCAGGGGGGGGGAGGGGGGAGGCCCATGTCTTAAATGAAGCGCACTTACAAATGAGTGACAAATACAAAGTCGGAGTATGAAAATAAGATTTTCTTTGAAAACACATCTTTTTTTTGGCACAGATTAAAAAAAAAGTATGTTGTGGGGATCAGATTTCTTTAGAGTTTTCATATATATGTATATGTATGTATGTGTATATATATGTATATATATACACACACACACATACATACATATATATATATATATATATAATATTATATATATATATTTATATATACACACACCCAAGGAGTCCTGCATAATACCACCAAGAAGGAAAAATAGCTCTCCTTTTTATGCTTTGCTTTCTTTCAGTTGTACATCCAGGATGGAGTAGGAAAACTGCCAGGGGGAGAAGGGAGAGGGAGGAAGGGGGCAGCAGAAAGCCGGGGGAGGGGAGGGGCTTCTCCTGGAGAGCGTGAAATGCTCCTCGACCCACAGACTGGAGCGGAAAGTCCTGCGGTTCTGAGTCCACGCCGCCAGCTGCTGTGTGTGTGTGTGTATTGTGACATCCATCTAGCATACCACAACAACTCTTCCAACTGTGCAAAGGTCCAAAGTCGCAAATTTAGTGCAAAGGCAGTTCCAGTTCCTCATTCTCGTTAGCTGTCAAAAAAGGCAGGCCCGGGAGGAGACATCCCCCCCCCACCTGGGCTCAGTTTGCCTCTGGTGTGCCTCCGAAGTCCATCTTCCGTACGTAAACATTCAAGGCCGTGGCAACCACTGCCCTGCCTGCCTGCCTGCCTGCCATGAGGGTTTGACTCAGGCCCAGCGGGCTGGGAGGATCCAGTCCCTTCCTTTGTTCGCGTTCTCTCCTCCTCCTCCTGCCACGGGGCCACAGGGAGGGCAACGTCCGTCTGTTCCCACTGAGTCGTCGCTCAAACAGCTGCAATAACGATCATCAGGTGAGGAGAGATGTTGGAGATGCTGGCCAGGAGGTCCGGGGCCAGGCGGGAGAGATGGCTCTCGGAGAAGTCACACGGTGGGAAGATCTGGAGGACGTAGGCAGGCTGGAAGAGAGAAGCAAGAGGCGAAACCGTGAACCCCCAAAGCCTGGCCGGAGCAGCCGGTGAGCAGCGCGGGGCGGGAAGCAAGCTCAAGAGGCACTGTGCCCCTGGCCTAGCAGGACACGGAGGGCTGGCACGGACACCGGCCTGGCCACGGAATCCCACAGGCTGTTCTCTGCGTGGAATGACTCCTTTGGTAACCACCCTGAAAAGGGAGCCGAGAGTGGTTGGTGCCAGCTCCCTTTCCTCCTGCTTGCCCACCTGAGCTCTGGGAACCCCAATCTTTGACAAGGCGCCTTATTGGAAATGGTGGCCCCGCTCAGAGAAGAGGCTGAGAACTGGAGCCCCCAAAGACTCGCCATCCTGGACAAGCCACTTCCGGCTCCGCTCGGCCTGCCTAAACAGCCACGTTTCAAGAACAATCTTCCTTCCGCTCCACCCATCCCTTTGCTAGGATGTCCGAGCAGGCCAGGGCCGTGTCCTTCTCTTTGACGCAGGAGACAAAGGGAGCTGCCTCCCCCCCCCCCCATCTTCCTACCTGGTTGGAGCCAGGGTTAGGAACATTGATGATGCCGGCAGCTTGCTTGGCCTGCAGATAGCTAATAAAGGCGGCCTTGAGCGACTCGGTCTGGTTCACCACGTCCTCTTGATCTCGGCCACAGGGCAGGGCCAGCAGCAGGCAGTAGTCACTCTCCACCTGAAAGACACCGGGCAGCCCCCGGGCCTGAGGATCACGTCCCTCGGGCACCTCCAGACGCCTCTTTCGAGACGACCACAACCCAAGAACCATTTTCACCCGGAAAACGAGTGGAAAATGAGCAGCCTCGGGAGGCTCACAATAAGGTGTTTTTATTTTCCGGCCACAGAATCGTACGTTCTGTGACTTGCAAAAGTGTTTCCTTCCCCCCCCCCCCCACAAACACACACACACACACACCTCAGCCTATCCTAAACCTGGGGAGGAATGAGGAGGAAGAGCTGCAAATGGGCCCGATCTTATCACTGCCCCCTTCTAAGGCAGGGACCGGTGTCCTTCCACCTGCGTCCTTACTGACCTTGCAGACACAGGGAAATCGAGGCCAAGGCTAAGAGCCTGAACGCCGAACCTCCTCCGGGGTTTCCAGAATCCCACCGCTCGGTCGTGGCAGAGCGGCGAGCTTCTTACTGGGGCAGTTTTTGCACCATTGCCTTCCTAAAAGTAAGGGCTGGGCGCATATTCCCTCCCTCCCCCCCACCCCATCCCCAGCGTTAGCCACAGGCCTAGAAGGGTTGCTAAAGACTGGCAGAGGCGCCTTGCCAAACAGGAGCCGCAGGAGAAACAAGAGAGTGACGGCAGGCTCAGCCCGGGGCCTGATTCTTACCATCATCCGGCGGGTCACCCCTTCCAGCTGTGGGGCTTCCAGCCTCATCCGCTGGGCGATCCTCAAGGGAGGGCCACCCTCCGGGGCTGGCAAGGAGCGGTGCGCCAGGACGTTGTTCCCGGACACAAAGTGCAGCTGGACGGCTGCGGTGTCGTTCTTCAGGGCCAGCAGCCCCTGCCACACAATGGGGTACTTCTGCCAACCCAAGGAAGAGCACAGGAAGGTTAACCCCCAGAGGCTGAGCTGCAAAAGAAGGGCCACTCTCGTCACCCACCCACCCACCCCCGATTCTCCTCGCAAAACGTCTTGGGATGGAGTCCCAAGATCTGTCCCTCTCCCCCTTCCAGAGATGGTAGACTCACCGTCAGCAGCTGGACCATGTCCACTGGTCTCTGGGCGACCGAGTGACCGACAGAGTCCTGTTTCAAGGCCGACTGCGATTCGGATCGGGTTAAGGCCAGCCCTGGAGCTGCCCCAGGACCGGCAGTGGTTGGAATAAAGAGGGCCGGCTTCGGAACTTGAGCTTGGTGGGAAGATGGGAGCTCCTGCTTCACTGAGGCGGCGACAGGAGAAGGGTAGGAGGTGGTCTGGCTCGGGTGCAAGTGGGGCTCCATCTGCTGGACGTGCCTGTTGACCACTGGGTGGAGGGAGGGGTCTGGCCCCGTTGACTGGGCTCCTTTGGGCTCTTGGGAGATCTGAGGGGTTTTGCTGTGAGCTGGCTGGTTGGGGTGCGAATGTTCCCCTTCAGGCAGACCCTGGGAGACGGGAGCAAAAGGAGGCGCCTTAGGCAGGGCCAGGCAGAGGCCTACTCAAGACAGCCCTGCTCCCCTTCACCCAAAGACCCTCTGCCAAGTCCCCAAGGCAGCCCTCTCCCCACAGCACTGCCCTGTGCCACCACTCCTCCGTTCAGCCCAGGCTAAGCAGGGGACGCCCTGTCGGGAATGCCACAGGCAAGGGGAAGGAGACTCCCAAGGTTGCTTTTGGAGCAATTTGGGCACGACCGCTAAAAAGCGGGAAGCCCACCCACCCCCCTTCTCTGGCTGTTGGGCTGTTCACACCAATTGCTCTTGGGAGGCGCACGTCCTACCCTTGAACCACGACAAACATTGGGAAGAGAGCGGATGGGCCCAACGAGTGGCTATCCTGGGACAGCCGGGTCCCAGGCCGCTGGGTTTGGCCGTGGACCAAGGGCACCCCTGCCTACCCACGAAGGCCTTGGCCTGAGGCAGAAACTTTGCTCCCGGGCTTACCTGGGAGGGGGTCATGCTCCGGGAAGGAAGCCCGATCGGTGATCCCCCAGAAAACGGAGGGTGGCCAAGCTGAGCGGCTGGGTGGTAGCTTCGCATGTCCCCGTACACCGGCCGGTAATCGTGGAAGGAAGTCCCGGTGGGGTGCATCATCTGCACCCCGTGAGGCACGACCACCGGCTGCGTCAAAGGCAGTCCCGGCAGCTGGCCGCTGAGGAGCCGGTTTTCGTTGTGGGGCGAGTGGGCCATCTTGACTTCGGAGGCCTTGGCCGTCTCTTTGCCTGCCTTGGTGGCCGGCGGCGTTTTCACAGACCTCCCTTCGGGCGTTCTGGACTGCCGCGACTCTGGGTGATGCTCGCTGCCCACTCCAGCCATGTGCGGGTGCATCATCACTCTCACGTCGCGAGGAACGCTGTACTGATCGAGCCGGATGCCGGTTGGATGCACGCGGTAGTCTGGCTGCATGACCAGCACGTCGGACTGCACAGGAGCCGAGCCCCGGCACGCTGGGTGGTGGTAGTGCATCTCTTCCTCGGAGGCGTGCTGGGAAGACAGAGGCGGCATGACCATCTCCCTGATGGGGGCTGGCTGGGGAGTGCTGGACCGCTGCGGCTGCAGAGGGGCCCTGGGCGAGTGGAGGGCCTCTGGGCGGAGGCTGTAGGGAAGGCCCGGCAGCGGAGGGGTGTTCATGCGCACTTCCCCCTGGGAGAGGTGGCCCAGGGAGACCGTCTGGGTCACGCTGTGCGGGGGCATGATCACAGACTGCTCCGGGTGCATGCTGGAGATGTACTGGGGCATGGGAATCCCTGAGCAAGGGGAGCCTTGAAGGCCCAGCATGGAGTTGTTCCCCGACAAGGCAGGGGAAGCGGGGCCCCCGGGGTGACAAGCTCTCGGGAAGGGAGATGGGGAGTGGCCGCTGGTGCGGGGGGAGAGCGGCTCCTGCTTGGCGACCAAGTGAGACACGGGTCTGTCGGCGGGACCTCCCGGCCCGGTGCTCACGTGGTTGGCCTCAGGATACAACTTGGCAGACAAGGAAGGATGGTGAGGACCCACCCCGGGGCTCAGGTTAGAGGGCTGAAGGGGTTTGCTCTCCCCTTTCAGAGAGGTGGGATCCGGAAGCTTCTTGTTAGCGGAAGAGGCGATGGTTTGAGAGAGGACCATCTGGTTGTGCACCAGGATGGAGGGAGTGTTGGCGGACTGGGAGGAGAGCACTTTGACTGGGCAAGACTGAGCAGCAGCTGCCTGGACAGCATCGGACTTTTCCGAGCTGCTGCTGCTACTGCGCTCTGGCTTGACAGAGGGAAGCGCAGGGGAGGGGCTGTACTGCTGGCCCCCCAGGACCAAGGCTGGGGCGGAGGTGCTCCCGTAGCCCACAGGGGCCGGGGAGCCCTTTGGCATCGACTGAGAGGGAACAAGGGACTCCTGCTTAATCTGGGACTTGGACACAGACTGCTGAAATTCAATGTCTACTGCGCTGGCCGGGGGAATCTGGCTAATTTTTGCAATGATCCGCTGGGAGCCTTCCGTCTTCTGTCCCGAATAGCTCAGGAGCACCACCCCTTCGGAGGTATTGACGCGAAGGCCTGGGCTGGAGCCCGTTTCCACTGGCCGGTCCTCAATCACAGCCATGGAGCCCGGGTGGAACCGGCTGTTGTCGTTGGGACTGGGCCTCTGCTTGTACTTGGGGGAAACGGCGGTCACCAGGCACGTCTGGGGCTGGGAGGCTTGTTTCACAAGGGTGATCCTAGGGGTCTCCTCAAGGTCAATGCTGTGGGGCATCCTGCTGATCACAGAAGTCGCCTTGGGGGCCAGGACAGCGACCGCCTTTTCTTTCTCGGCCAAAACGGGCGGCTCTCCAACCGGCAGTTCCAAGTTGTTTGCAGTAGGAACGGGAGACTTCTCTTCTAGAGCCGGCCTGGGAACCTCTGCCGGAGGGCGAGGGGGCGTTTCCTCCACGCGAGGAGAGCTCACGGGTTCAGTTATAGCTGTGGTGACATGCGTGGAGGCGGCCACACCGGTTGCGGGCACGTACTTGGGCTCCATCAGGATCTTGCGCAAAGTGCTAGAGTTGGGGTCAATGTCCGATGCTTTCGTGTCGGGGGGAAGAGCTGGCGGTGGGGTAGAGCGAGACCGAGCCTCCTCGTGCTTCACAATCCACTCGGTCACCTTGGTGGCGCTGGGATGCAGAGGGACCACGCCAGCCTGGACTGCGGGGGGAAGCTTCAGTGCTGCCGCAGTGGGAACTGTAGGTAAAGGTGCGCTTGGAGAGCTATCTGGAGGGGGAACGGGAAGGTTTTCGGCCACCGGCTTCACTCTGAACCCGCCCTGACTTCCCTCGTCCACGGGAACAGAGGGCAGCAACCCATCTGAGGGACTGGGCCCCCGCTCAGCAAGGGGGTCCTGCGAAGCTGCCTCCAGGGGCCCAGCCACGCTTGCCTGGGGAATTACCAGACGGGAGGGGGCTGCCGGAGGGAAGGGTTTTCCTTGGCTGTCATCTGACATGGCCCCTTCAGGGGTCCCCGTTACTTCTGAGACACTGGGGGATTTGCTCTGGGCTCTTTCCTCAACCGTCCTAAATTCCACCAGGTCCCCTTTCTTGCTGGTGCTCCGCTTGCGCCTGGGCCGTGTGGACTTTTGGCGTCCACGCTCCTTTCGAGAGCCCTCTGCCTCCTGGGAGGTTTCTGCCTCCTGGGCTGAGTTGGAGGATTCACTTAGGCTGACTTCAGCTTCTTTGCTTTCTGTCTCCACAGCTGAACCGGGGCCCGGTGGCTCCCCTGAAGCAGCTTCTGCGTCTAAGATATTGCTGACCGCCTGGTCTGTCTCGGGCTCCATGTCCTCTCGTGCAGAAGGCAACACCAAGGGTTCGCCAGGCAAGACAGCCTCTGACTCAGCAGGATACGTTGGTGGAGCTGTAAAGCCTTCTCCCTCGGCAACGATGTCATTGATGATGGACCCTATGGCAGCCGCCAGCTCCGTTTCGCTGGCCTGGTGGGCGGGCTTATCCCCCTCTTCGTCCTGGCGAGCATCGGACACCTCAGCCGCCTGCTGTTCCTTGTAGGCCGCAATCGCCGGGCCTTCCGTCAGCTTGGCAATGTTCTCCACCGCCTGCTCGAGCTCAATCTGCTTGGCCAGCTGGTCGGCTTCGGGAACCCGGGCCGATTCGCAGGCGGCTTCTTTCGTGGTGTCCCGGAGAGGGTCTTCGGCCTCGCTCTTTGGGAGCTGCGGAGAGGGTTTGTCTTCTTTGGGGGGGCTCTTACTTTTGGCTGGGAAGGGGGGCAAGGGCTCCCCTTCCTCCTCGCTGGGCCGTAGCGCCCCTTTCACTTCGTCCACATTGAGACGGATCTCAACGTTTTTTAGGCTTTTAATCAGAGATGCTTTATCGACAGCCTTGATGCTCCTGGACCGTCCCCTTTTGGCCTTTGTAGCTTTATCTGGAATAAATTTTCTTTCAACAATTTCAACAGGGCAGCCTTCGGATGTATTTTTAGACGTCTCCACTTCCTTCCGGTCTCGCTTTGGCTCGTGGGGGACCGTCTCCTTCTCTGCCTTGAGCTTGCCACAGTTCTCACTGATGTGCAGCCCTTGGCCGGTGGGATCAAGGGTCTCCTCGGCCTCTGGGGACGCCTCTACCTTAGGTTCATTCTTCCCCTTTTTAGCCACCAGCATCTGGCTGTGGAGCAGCTTCTGCGATCTGGGTGAGCGCCACCCCTCTGTCTGCTTCGGGATGTCTACCGTCTCTTTCCCTTCGGCTTCTTCTGCCTCCTGTGGCTGCGCTGGTTCAACCTTGACAGGAGAGACTTCCTCCTCGGGTTTGCGCCGTGCCTTGGGAGGTCGGCCTCTTCTGGGAGGGGTGGGAATAGTTGCCGGGTCTGGGGGTTCTCGTTCAATTCTTTTCCTGGTTGGCCTGGTGACTTCCACGACCTCTTTAACAGACGATGGCAGGTCGTGATCTCCCGTAGTTGCATAAACAGACCTCACATTTCTACGTCTGGTGCGGCCCACTGGCAAACTAGGCTCCGGGTTTTCTGGCTCTGCCACCACTGCAGCACTTGGAGACTTAGCCACGTTCCTTGAGCCCCCCTTTTCCGTTTCCACCTTCAGTTCCAGGACCTTCAGAGTTTCCCCCCGGGGGGAGCCGGAGCGTTTCAGCTTCTCTCGATCGATCCGTTCACTCTTCCTTGTGGCTGGTTTCTCTGCCACACTGGCCACTATAGACTGAACGGGGGTTTTGGAACGTCTGTTTTTATACAACTTTTTGTCTTTCGCTACCACGGGGGGCTCAGCTTCCATTTCTGTGTCAGAAACAGCAGGCAGGACCTCAGCCAGGGCCTCTGCTTTCTGGCCTGCTCCACACTCCATGGCTGGGGGGAAAAGGTCTTCTTTAGGTTCGGGCAGTGCCTCAGATTTAGCTGCCAATTTGTGCGGCAGCGAGCCCAGTTCAGCTTCTGGGTCTGCCCCAAGAGCCGCTTGGGAGAAGGAAGAGCCGGGGGTGGGTGGTTTGGTGTCCAGACAGGAATGGTTTTCGAGAGCTCTAGAGTCTTCCTCGGGAGCTGTCATGGAAAGGGCACTGTCTTTGCTGTGATCTGCCATGGGAGCGACTTCAAGGTACTCAGGGGGATCAGCTTTAACAAAGTCCTCTGGAAGGGCCTTGACCCCTTCCAGCACCCCAGGCCCAGGCTCCAGGGGCTTCTCCTCCCTCAAAGGAGGAGGCGCCTCCATGAGGGGCTTCTCACTCCCGGCTTTCTCCGGAAAAAGAGGCAGGGGTTCAGGGGGGATGTGGGCAGCTGGCGAGGGTCCCACGGGGACGGGCGATTTGTGCTGTGGCTCGTGATGCTCAGACCTGGCTTCGGGAGTCTTGGGCCGGTTGTCTTCCTGTTTTTCAGCTTCTTTGGGCTTCTGGTCTTTTTCCTTCTCCTTTTGCTGCATTCGGGTGAGCTCCACAAACCTGCTGTGGAAGAGAATCACGGGTTCCGGCATGAAGTCCGATATGCTGTTGGTCCCATCTAGAGACGCTTGCCTGCTGTACAATCTGCCCGACAGGAAGTCGAGCTGCTCGTCTCTCTTCTCCAAGTGCTGCAGGCGCTTAGAGTCCTGCTCGAAAATGGAGCTGTGCAAAAAACGGGACGCAAAGAGCTCCTGCCTTTCCTGTTCTTCTTCTTTGTGATCCTCCTTCTTGTCGTCCAACTTCCCTCCCGAGTCTGGCCTGATTTTTTTCTTCTTCATATACCAGGAGGGAATCGGCCTTGGGGCAGAATCCACTTTCTCTTTGTCCTTGTTGTTTCTGAAGCTAGCAAATCTTGAATCCCAGTCGAGAAAAGACCAGTTTTCCTCTCTTGACGAAGAGAGGGACTTGGCTCTCTCCAGCAAGGCTTTTGTATCCGGGGTGATGGTCTTGTCCAAAGCAAAAGAGTAAAATTTATTCCTCTCTAAGGAAGTTGGCAACCGCTCCTCTCTCTCACGTAGCTTCTCTTCCCTGTCTCTTAGTAAAAAAGACAGCCTGGAGCCCTCCAGGAAAGGAGAGGGCCTAGGAGAGCGGGGCTTCGCATCACCCTCGTCCTCGGAGTCTGAGGGCACCTCCCCTGGCTCCAGATCTCGGATGGAGCGCTTTCGGATACTGTCCCGTTTGACGATGCTACTTGGGAAGCTAATATCCACCCGCCCGGGTTCTTGCTTCACGTGAGAGTCCCATCGGGCTGGTTCCTCCTCTGAAGTCAAGGCAGACAGCTTGAGTTTAGCAATCTCTACCATCTGCTCCCTTCTACTAGAATCGTACGGGTTAAATTTCAAGGCATCTTCCGTCATGGACACATTTGGATACGGAAGCCCCTTTTCTTCCATTCTAGGGGATTCTTTAGCTTCTTTGAAAGTTATCAGCCTGGGGGAATCCAGCACTTCCTCCTCCTCGTGGAACGGGAAAGGCCTCAGGCCAGGAGAACTGATGGTCCTCTCAGAGTCTTCACTCACCTGGCGGGAGCTTCGGTAGTTTCTCTCCCTCTTGGTGCTGATCTCAAACTCAAAGGCCTCGCAGGATTTCTTCCGCTTACTTGGAGGGGAGTCGTCCGTCACGTCTTGTGGGGGCTTCCCCACTTCGTGCACCAGGCTGCGCCGCTCAAAGTCATCCAGGTCCCTTTTGGGACTGCCAAACCGCTCGTGTTTGGCATTCTCCATTTCCATTTGCTGCTTTAACCGCCGGCTTAGCTCCATTTGCTTTCGATAGCTCTGGGTATGATCGATGTCGATAGGAATTTTGTGTTCGACATCCGAGGAAGGAGGCTTGTCCTGGGCCATTTTACGGTCAGAGGCTTCCTCGGGAAGACTGCAGTAGTTTTTCCAAATCTCATCCCTCTCTGCTCCCTGCTCATCTAGCAGCGCTGCGTGTCTGTGCTGCAGTTTTATGGAATTCACCCTTCTGGAGGAGACCTCAAGGACCTCTAGGGGCTCATCAGTCACCTCTCCCAGCCTAACCTGGAGCTCTAGAACGGGCCGTGAAACAGAAAGGCTCATTGGCTCTGTAGTGTCTTTGGGACTGGCCACGCTAGTCAGTCTTTCCAGCTTGATTTTCTTAGTTTCCCTTTTAATGGCCTCTTTTCTCAGGGATTTCCTTTCGGATTCAGCCACATCCATCTGCTTTTTCAAAATGACTCGGCCTTCCTCTTCCTCCTGACTGCTTCTTTTGATTTCCATTTTCTGCTTGTCAGATTTTAGGTTTGCCTCAGCAAAACGTCTCTTGCGAGCCTCCAGTTTTTCTAGGTCCACCGGATAGGCCACTTCACTGGATGGATCTGCCTTCAGGTGCTTCTTAGGCTTCAGCTTCCCATCCTTGTCCACCACCTCAATGTGGCTGGCCAGGACCTTCTCTTTGGGCATTTTGGTTCTGATGGAGTCGAGCTTCGGCGGGTCCGACTTGGTCTGATCCACCTGGGAAATCTGCATTTTCTGTTCAGGCAAGGGAGGCTTGATGGGATCGCTCTCCAGCTTCCCTCTCAATTTCTCCAGCTGAGGCTGGTCGAGGACCTTCCCTTCCTTTTCTCTCACTCGGGTCAGCACCACGCACGGCATGAGATCCAGGCGGTTCTTAGCAGCTCCCTCCCTCTCGGCTCTTTCCCGGCTCTGCTTGCCGCTGCCTTTCGGTTTTTCGGGACTGGGCTCCCTTTCGTTTTCTGGGTCGGTTTCTGAAGATGGGGAGCTAGGAGAATGCACTTTGGCCTTGCGCTTCTGCTTCTCCGCTTTTTCCTTCTCAAGCTTCTCCGGCTTCTCTTTCCTCGCCAAGCGCTTGTCTTTCTCCAGCCGCTCTGGTTCAAAAGCCCGCTCTTTTTCGGGTTTTTCGTTTTTGGCGTAGCGCTCGAGGCGGCCTTTGTCCAGTTTGTCGTAACGGGGCGGAGAAAGGGAGCTGCAGCTGCCGCTGCGCTCAGAAGAGCGGCTGTAGATCCGCCTCTCGGAGTCGCTCTGCAGCCGCTCCGACTGCGAGGGGGAGGCGCTGGGGCTCTGCGGCCGCCGGGAGTGAGTGGGGCTTTGACTCCTTTCCAGGGGCCTCCTCTCGTGCTCTCGGTCAGACTCAAACCGCTCGCGCTCGCGCTGCCGGTAGCTGTACTCCCTGATGTCTTGGTCATAAGGGTCTCCCCTGTAGTCTCGGTATTCCCGGGGGTCATCGTAATACCGGGGGTCATAATAGTCTCCCTGGTAAGGGTCCCAATCGGCATAAAAGTCCCTGCCTCGAGCCGGGTATTCCCTCCGAGGGTCTTCCGGATACGTCCCTGGTGCCCGAACAGCCTCGTAATAGGTACGATCCGCAGCATAGTCATAGGACGCTCTTCTTTCATCCCTGCCAAAACCAGGGAGAAAAAAAAGGGTTAGTTGAAACATTACAGGACGTCACGTGCAGATTGACCGCGATTCGCATAGATTCAAGAGAAGGCAGCTCAAAAGAGAGTAGGGTTTTAAACAGAGCTCATCCCCCTCATAAACTGAAGCCAGGTATGAAGCGGGCATCTAGTCCAATCCCCTAAGCACCGCTGGATCTATCATGGCATCCATAAAAGAGGGACCTCCATGTTCTTTTTACGCTCTCTGGTAGAGACCTCGCTGCTGAATAAGGCAGCCTATTCCTCTGTCTAAAGCAGTGGTGGCGAACCTATGCCACGCGTGCCAGAGGCGGCACTCAGAGCCCTCTCTGTGGGCACGCGCGCCATCGCCCCAGACCCGCCTCCCCCTGCAGCCCCCTCACCAGCAGCCACCCCAGAGGAGAGTCGCCCCCGAGCGCAGCCTGCGTGGAGCAGCGCAGCCAAGGACATGGCAGCCGAGCAGCGGGGACAAGACTTCGCCCTCGCACCCGTCGCGCACAGTTGATGCTGTGGGGCGCAGGCGGAGGGCGTGGCTGCCATGGCGCTGCTGAGCTGCCTGGGTGATCTGCGGCGGGCCGTGGAGGCGGTGGGTGGCCCCGTGGGCGGGTGGGTCGGGGGGCAGGTTTTGGGCACTCGGTCTCTAAAAGGTTCGCCATCACTGGTCTAAAGGCTTGACCGGTCAGGACACTCCTCCTGATCAGCAACCTAAACTTATTTCCTTGCAGTTTTAACCTCCTGGTTATCTGGGGCGAGAGGGAAGAAGACCCTCCTTCACCATGTCTTTCAAACTGTCAGTCTCACCCACCAACTCCCCCCCCCCACAAATAAAATACAATATGGCAGGAGTGGGAGGTTATTGGTATATATAAATAGAAAGAAGAGGCTGGATTTAAAGTTGATAGATACTCTTCTGAACTGACCAATATTTTATTTTAGCTATTAAGTTTCCTCTTCAACAACCATAATGCTACGGGACACAAATTAAACATTGCGCCAAAGCAGACACTTTGCCGCAGAGAAGAAAAACACGTCCCTGTTCAGCCAAGAACTGTTTTCCGGTTCCAAAATGGGGGAGAAAGGCAATGAATGATGTGCGAAGAGAAAAGCTCACCTTCTTTCTGCAAACATTTCATAGAAGTCTCGGATGTCCTGACCCGTTTTCTCCATAGAATGATAGAAGGACTGCTGGCTCTCGCGGTTTGCAAAATCCACCTGAAAGGTAATTATGACTTAGGCAGGCCATTCTCCTCTAGTCTGGCTAATTGCCAGATCGCGAAATGTGAAAATATCCCCACGCAGGTTGACTCCCCCAAGTACAACAATGGGAAAAAAAAAAAGAGGGAAAGCGAAATGCAGGGGGACAGACCCCACCCCAAACTGTCCCCATCAGAAAAATAGAACATCTGTTGCTCTGGAGAAGATGCTAACTTTCCTAGAAGCTTGTCGGTTGAAGAGGAAACTCATGGAAGCCTCAGTTTCTTCCTGGACTGCCCGATTGTGACCTCAGGGACCCCGTCCCCTCTGGCCCACTGAAACAGACCAAGCCTTCTCACCAGCTGTTCCTTTGCCTGTCAAGCTCTCTATGTCCCCCAGTGCAACTTCTGATAGTGATCTCCGTGTGGCAACCCCAAAGAAGCCCAGGAACCCTCTGATTCCTAGAAAATCACGCGGCAGCTCTCACAAGGCCAACTGCTAAAAGGCTGAAGGCAAACACTGAAGAGAGTCATCCCACAACACTTCCCAGCTTTCCCACTACTGTCATCTAAGAAAGCTACAGGGCAGGTTCAAACTGCTGGAGCTGCTGGTTAGGAGGAGGTTCACAGGACCATCCCTGCTTCGCTGTCAGGTTCAGCTCCTGATTGGCGAGGAGACACTGCGCTATGCGCCATAAACTCAGTCCATATGTGAAAGGGAAGGGAAGGGAAACCTGAGCAAAGCAATAGCAGATTAGAAGGCAGGCAGAACTGCATGTAACAACAGAAGGGGCGGGGGGGGAGGCTCACATTCCTGTCGAGAATAAAAATTATGATCACTCTAACTGGGATTATTTTATGCTGGATGGCTAGGAGAAAATATTCTGTGCCATAAGAGAAATTCCCGTACATAGGTTGTTTTTTTTTAAAAAAATAATGGGCCTTGAAGAAGCAAATTTTGCAGACCTTAATTTTATTCCCGCTGATTTTCCTCCCCTTGGTTTCTTTGACAGCTGCTTGTGCATATTCTACTTCGTTGTAGAGTACCAAAGCCATGCCTTTTAAGCGATCAAACGCCACCTGTACAAACAAAAGGAAAAACAAATTTGAGAGGGGAGAAAAGGGGAAGAATCGTCACAGCAGCTGAAGCCAAGAGAGTTTTCAACTATTTCAGAGACAAGGATGGCAAGGATTTTGAACATTCTCTGGGGTGTCGTAATTTTGCTTTCCAATTCCTTCTCCACCACAGTCGTCTTAGTGGACTTAAAAACAGGAGTTAGCATTTGGAGCAGTTATCACCCCAAAAAAAGAGCAAACCAACGTGGCAAGTCTACCGATGTTCCTGAATGTTCTGCTTCTGTTTCAATCCAACAGGCTTGTTCAGGAGGCTTTTCTGGGCCCAACAGAACACATTGTTTTATTTATCCTACAATGTTACAGAAGCCGCTGGGCAGAGGAGCCTCTAACGAGAACCTGCTGGCAGAGCCATAGACCAGCTTCCAAAACTAACATGAAAATAGAACTCAGGCGTGGTCGTGCTCCAGGCCCAAACAGACTAGACTAGGGGTCTTCAAACTTGGCCCTTTGATGACTTGTGGACTTCAACTCCGAGAATTCCTCATTTCTGGGAGTTGAAGTCCACAAGTCATCAAAGGGCCAGGTTTGAAGACCCCTGGACTAGACGATGGAACACTTAATAATAATAATAAAGTTGGAAGGGACCTTGGAGGTCATCGAGTCCAACCCTCTGCTCAGGCAGGAAACCCTATACCAGTGGTGGCGAACCTATGGCACGGGTGCCAGAGGCGGCACTCAGAGCCCTCTCTGTGGGCACGCGCGCCGTCGCCCCAGTCCTAGGCCTTCAGTTGGGTTTTATAAAACCTTTTCACTTTAGGCCTCCGCCGCCGTGTGCAAAAAAAACACAAAAAACTTTGCAGGATAGACGAAAGCCCGAGAGGGAAGGGGAGAGAGAGAGAGAAAAATGCCTCCCAAGTAGGGGTCAGAAAGGCAGGCCAACTCACGCAACGGAAGACCGGCCTACCTACCTTCACCACAGGGCCGTAGCGGCAGAAATGTCGGGTCAAATACTGATCCGTGAGGTTTGTCGCTAGTCCATCCAGCCACACGCAGTTGGTAGGCATGCTCTTCCCAAAGCCCAGCTGGATACCCAAGTGGAAAACAGCCAGTCAGACAAGAAACGCACAATTAAACTCATTTGAACAAGACCACTATGGAAATAATAATAATAACGCTGCTTCTGTGGCGAGCGTCAACAAGTGCTCTCTTTAATGTCATTTGGACAGGCTCACTCCCAGGCGAGTCGATTAGGATAAGCTCCCCTGTGTGTGGTGCCGTGAAACAAAGCAATGAAGGGTTTGGAAGACGGGTAAATGCCCCTTGCCATCCCTGCGATGTTTGGCCTCTAGGCCAAGCCTGCCAACAAGGTGGCCCAGAAATGCTATCGAGAGGAGAGAAAAAGGAACCGGGAAGAGGGGGGGGGGCCCTCCCTGATTCATCCCATCTGGATGCGGCAGAATCTACGCCCACGGCAACAATAGCAGAGCTACAGAATACAGCTAAGAAAATCGATCTAACAATTAATAGTACAAACAATTAGATAATATGCACTGATGGAGCCGCTACTGTGTAAGAAGAAGAATGAACAAGAAACAATTAAGGGGACAAGGCGTTACCTACCAAGCCCTCTCTGGAAGAGCTCTACCTTAACAATCTACACTTTCATTAATAATCTAATAGCCCGAGTCGAATAAGCCTTAACTTAAGAGGCAGGGTCAAAAATGAAGGAAATGCCGGACACCGCCCGGAGCCATGCCCTAGACTAGAGGGGTTCCACGTACCTTGAGGCGATTGTTTCCAAGATATTCTCCGTCCATTTTTTTGATCGCTTTGCAGACACTGGCGATGTCGCAGTACTGCAGGAAGGCATATTGAGGAATCCCATTCACTTTCTTAATGTCAATATCCTGGTGGGGAAGGAAAGCATTAAGGGAGGGTCTAAACTGGCAGCACCGGGGAGGCGGCTGGATCAGGCAGGGCGCCCCCTCAAGAGATCCCCGTCCCCCCTGTCCCCGGGGCAGCTGACACACACCTGGCTGGGCTGCCATATCAAGGAACGCTCCCTTTCTTTTCTATGCCTGGATATCCAGGAGGTCCATTTCCAGAGGGAAGTAGCACCGAAGGCAGTGCCGAAGGGAGGCTCCTAGCAGCCTGCATCAACAATTGGAGGCTCTTTGCTACTATCCCAACAGCCCGGCCAGCTCTCATTATTGAAAAAAGAAACCTAGCCAGTCCATCCAGTCTGCACTTACTCTCCTGCATCAACAATTGGAGGCTCTTTGCTACTATCCCAACAGCCCGGCCAGCTCTCATTATTGAAAAAAGAAACCTAGCCAGTCCATCCAGTCTGCACTTACTCTCCTGCATCAACAATTGGAGGCTCTTTGCTACTATCCCAACAGCCCGGCCAGCTCTCATTATTGAAAAAAGAAACCTAGCCAGTCCATCCAGTCTGCACTTACTCTCTTTTGAACTGGAAGCAGAGAGGAAAGGGACTGGCAGACCCCGTTCCTCAAGTGGAGAAGATGGGACCAGAGAGGGGAAACTCCAAAGGCTGCCTCTGAGCCTTCCTCTCCAGGCATCAACAACGCATCCCTATGAGCGAGCTTGCTCTGTGGCTGACTGTGCGCACATCACTGGAGGTTTTTAAGAAAAAGTCTGGACAGCCACCTGTCTGAAATGGTACAGGGTCTCCTGCTTGAGCAGGGGGTTGGACTAGAAGACCTCCAAGGTTCCTTCCAGCTCTAGTCTGATTCAATTTGATTCATTGCTGACCAAGTCCAATGCTCTAGTCCAGAGGTCCCCAACCTTTTGGGCACCAGGGACCGGTTGTTCCGTGGAGAAAGGTTTTTTCATGGACGGGAGAGTGAATGGTTTTGTGTGCTGCCTGCATCCCGTGGATGGGGCTTTGCTTGTTTGTGCGGACCGGTTGCTGGCATGCCGTGGCCCGGTACTGGTCCACGGACTGGGGTTTGGGGACTCCTGCTCTAGTCTTCCATTCCTTTGCAATTCACAGCTCTGAAGACCGTAAGTGATTAATGAAAACAATTGCCTCTTTTTCTTCACTAAGCTGATGGCTTATCAGAAACCGAAGGGGCACTGAGTACACCTCCCATATGTTATATATGGAGAGAGAGAGAGAGAGAGTGCGCAAATCTAATGGAATAAACGCCAACATCCAGTAAAAAGAGAACACAACAGATATTTTGCCTTGAAACTAAGCAACCTGGCTAGCTAGCTGAAGCATACAGAGGTGAATAAGAAGAGACACGACAGAGGTGTACGGAATTATGCTTTGTGTAAAGAGAAACCATTTTCGTCTTCCTCAAATATTAGAAGTCATCTAATGAAATTGAATCCTGAAAGATTCAGGCCAGGCAAAGGTATTTTTTATTATTATTATTATTTTTGCACAAGGCTGGAATTTGCCACCATGAGACATGCTGGCTACCAGCTTGGCTGGCTTCAAACAAGGGTTGGATTAAGTCATGGAAGATGTGGGGATCTTGGCCCCGAGGACCCATGCGATGCCTCTAAAGGCCATCTGCTGAGCTCCTTCGTGCAGCCGGTGGGCCACTGTGAGAACAGACCGCTGGGCTAAACTGGCCAGAGATCCGATCCAGCAGGGCACAGCTTGCACTCTTGTCCTCCCAGAAAGTAACACAGGCGCACCACTCTTTAATTTTCAAGACAACGCACTGCAAAAAAGAGCACTGGGGCCAGCAAGGGAGAGACGGTCTGAGCAATCAGCTGCTCAGAGCAGAATAAATGTTGCCTTTGATCAAGTAGACAAGAAGGGCAACAGATTTCCTAGAAAAAAATTGGGCCTCAGCGCAGGTAGGTTAAAAGCAAAGCTTTGCTCAATTGGGCGGGTGTTACAATTTCCCCATAAAAGTTCACAGAATTTACGATGTCGTTTATCATCACAAGGAGAACATCCCCAAAGATACTGTGGTCACTTTCCCTTCGCTACAACTCCTCTCTGTCCTCTCAAATGTTTCTCCCAGGCTACAGAAAAAAAGGGTTGAAAAAGCAAGGCTAGTCGTTTTGCTGACGCCATTTTACCTTTGCACGGATATCGGAAACCTCCCTGGACAAATCAAGGCGAACCTCTGCCGTTTCACCACGGAGGATGGTGGTAGGGGTAAGAAGTGCTGCCTGGGGTCCCTGGGCACTTATCTGGGCAAGGGGGGTTGGGAGAGGGATGGCAGCACTTCAAGTCATTATCTTCAAGAGACTATATTTAGAGCAGGGCTTTTCAACCTTTTTACCGATTGTACCACTTTTAGGATATGGACATATTCAAGTACCACCTAGCAAGGTGTCAAAAACTTGGTGACAAAAAAAAAACCTGTTCAAAGTTGCAATTGCACTGAAATGACTTATGACCATTTTTCACACTTATGACCATTGCAGCAACAGGGTCATGTGATTTATATTTGGATGCTTGGCAACTGATTCATATTTATGATGATCACAGTGTCCCAGGGTCATGTGATCCCCTTTTGCAGCCTTTTGACAAGTAAAGTCAATGGCAGAGCTGCTGGTGGCCAACTGCTAAGGCGGGACTTCCTTCCCTCCCTCCCTTCCCTGCCTCCCTTTTTCTCATTCCCATCTCCTTCTGAAGGAAGAATTTGAACCCCCCCCCCCCCTATTTTCCCTCTTCCATATATTGATCAACAAGAAAAGGCCTCCAGAGACAGAAAAGACAAGCTGCTGAGTGAACTAGCTTAAAAAGGCACTTCCCCTTTAAGAATTAGCTACTGGCTAGAAAGGAAAGTAAGGAGCCCAGCTGGCACTTAAGGAAGAAAAAAAAAATGTAAGTTCTGGCTGCCGGCTAAGGCAGCCTCCCCAAATGGCTCCATTCATAAGTAAAATCTGCAGCTCCAGAGGACTCTCTCACTGTAAGTCTTTGCCTGTGCTGGCTCTTTCCCTTCCCCACTACACTTGGCTAGGCAGGGCTGCGTACCACCTGCCACTCATTAATGTACCACAAGTGGTACACAGGTTGAAAAGCCCTGGTTTAGATGGTTAGGACATAGGTGCTCTGTCAGGCTTGGAATTTTGTAATTTCCGTATTAAAGAACCATAAAAACTAGCCCTGGGTTAGGTTTTTCTAACCTGTTCTGACCCATAGAGAGAGCTAAACTGCCTGTACGTACCACTATTCCTCCAAAACGCTGAAAAATGTTATGAAGGTCGTGATACGTGGTGATTTTCTCAAGATTACCAATGAAGAGAGTTCTAGTCGCTTTAGGGTGAAACTCATCAATCCTTTCATCCAGTGGCCGGAATTCGTTCTCGCTTTCGGTTTCTGAGGGCCAAAGAAACAAAAACAGCATCTTCTGAAACATTTTTTTTGCTTCCAAGAATCTTCTAGCTGTTTTATTTGGGTCAGTAACCCCCTTCCCACTCCAAAGGTTTTTGCACTCAAGGATGCCAGAAGCTAAACGGTCAGAGTAGCCGGTGAATCCCTGAGAGACCATGAACATGTGAAATAAAATCCAGCTAAACTAACCTGGAAAAATAGCTGACAGAACAGCTTCAGAAATGATTTGGGGGCCATTTATGATTTTCAAATCATAGGAGGCCCGTGGACAAATAAAACCGACCAAGGTGGTGCTGTGCTAAATAAAATGAAAGTGGGACAAGCGATAGGGCATCCTGAATGTGCAAAACACTCTGCAGTGTCTCATTTTTCCCCCACCTCTGGAAGGGCAGGTCCCCTGCAGCCTCTGCCTGCTCCACTTTCCCCAAACCAGCACCCGGCTCGAATCAATATTAAAAACAGAAACCCACCAAGCATTTGCTTTTGCGAGACGGAGCCAGCAAAAGCAGACAGAAGGTATAGGGGACGATACTCCAGGCTTCTCGCATCCACAGCGAGAACCGATTCTGACAATCTGACTCGAAAAGCGGCACTTAAAGACAGCTCGGGCCCTAAGCTGGCTTTAGAATGGCCTCGAATCTTCTCCATTCCACCCAAGACGTTCTGACACGCTACAGCCAGACATCTTTGGGGGGCCAGAGAAAGCCATGGGTAGTTTCCCCAGGAGTCAAGAAGGCCATTTGAGGGCTCACCTGGCCCTATCCAAGCAGTCACTTCAATCTGCATGCCAAAAAACAGCTTCCCCTTGGAGGCGTTGAGGGCCTTCTCCTGATCCTCCTGCTGCCGGAAGAACACCAATCCGTATCGCTCTTCGGAGGCTCCGTGAATCTGGACAGAGGTCACCTTCCCGTATTTCTTGAATTCATGGAACAGCCCGTCCTTGAGGCTGGTGTCTACACCACAAGGAGCAAACCAAAAGAAGGCACGGTCAGCTTTGGGATCCAAAGCGGTTCTTTCGCTTGGAAGCTTCTGTCGACGTTGTACACTTGTCTACCCCATAATTCATATAGCAAGAACACAAAAGAGTCACACACCTGCTGGGGTGGCCGCCTCAAGCACCTACTCCCCCCCCTCCTCTGCTTTCTTGAAGCAATCCCTGCCCATACCTTACTCTAGGTAGCACCTGCATTTTGGCTGGGAGGTACAGAAATGAAAAAGAGGGCCCAAAGAACCCGCCCCATCCCCGGAAAAAAAGAGGAAGCCTAAAGTATTTGTGTTGGTCAAAGAAAAGGCTGAACTACCTTGCAGCCCCGCCCCACCCTTCTCTATGATGAGCAGAGGAACGTGCCCGGATTTCCTTGGGGGTAAAATCTCTATTACAATACTGCAAGGGGAGGCAGTCTATCCAAGGCCTGTTTCAGTAAAAAAAGATCAAACCACCTATTTACAAAATGTAGGTCAGAGCAACCAATACTGTAATTATAAAGGTGGTGTCTGATTCAACTGGCTTTACGTGTTCTTCTCGTCAGCTTCGGCACAGCTGGGTGGAGTGGCCCCTGTGATGCAGGGAGGTTGCGTGGGACTTACCTGTAGAACGCACAGGGAGATTTTGGACCTTAATCCCAAAACTTTTACGGGGTTCATCTTTTTCCAGAGGCGGAAGCAACTGGGAGGTGGGGGCTGGAACAGCTGTGGACTGAACGGAACGGGCTGGAGACTCATCGCTCGAACTGCTACTAGAGTCGCTGCTACAGGCACAGAAGGAGACAGGGAGAAATGCAGTTAGCAAGAGTTACGCAGAGGCTCCAAGCAAGACACCAGGCTTGCCTTCTTCTCCCATCCCATATATATTGCTATGTGTCATCTTCAAGGAAGTGCGAAGGGGCGGGAAAGGATTTAGGGCAAATCATAATCCGAAATCTCTTTTTAACTCTTCGGTGAAGGAGAATAAATCTTCCATTTTTAAAGCAGCTAATATCTCAAGAATGGAGACATGCAGCCGAGAATTCTGATTCACCGAAGCAGCCAGCACGCTTTTAATAAAGAGCTTGGAACCTCCTCGGTTCCCACACAACAGAAGGCAATGCTCATAAAAACAACTCAACCCACTCAAGGAATCCAGCCTCACTGAAAGCTTGCAAAATCCTCAGACAAAAGGAGTCAAACAAACGCCATCCGGGTAAGGTGTACTGTAAATGCCCTCACGCCGACAGCAGGGAAGTTAATTAAATCTTCAGTTTCAGCTTATCAGTAGTAATACAGGAAGCCTGAAAAATTACACTGATTTTTTTTCTTCTTCGGAGAGCAGCACGATCAAAAAGGACAGTTGTTTGCCTGCTACCAATAAACTCAGAAAAGCACAGGTCGGAAAACCACAGTCAACAACTTATGACTTGCAAATCTTAAATCGGCTTGTCCCAACTCGGCCCCTCCCAAATATTCTGGAATATGGTCACAGAACTCCCGATCAGGGTTCTGAGAGTTGTGACATTCAAAAAGCACTCGGTTTGTGGAGCATTGATTAATTAATAGAAGGTGCTAGTAAGGGAGGGAGGATCGTAGTAGGTGGAAAGGAGGCCTGGAAAATAAAAGGCCCAACAAAGCTGTGGGAAAAGGAATTTAGCTGAAAATAAAAAGTACAAAGGTTTACAACTTATCTCAAACCCATCGAACGTAACTTGAAAACAATAGCATTTGTTAGCTGGGAGAGACACCTAAGTTGGCAAAAAGGGGCCGGGTCGTAAAGGGAATCGCACAAGGCTGTCTTGTGCACCTGAGGGATCTTACAAAGACTAAGGACTTCTACAATCAGAGAACTGGAACGACTCTCATTAGCGCCTCTGGGCAATATGAGCCGAAGTTGCGTTCAGACGTGCAGGTGAAGAAATGAGGGTGGCAAGCGGAAAAGGCAAGTTTGCCGGCAACAGAAAAGCGTGACGCTGACTAAGCCTTTAAGACTTAACCCAACACACCGTGGCTACAGGAGAGCTAGAACGTTTCTTGGCACTGCCCTAGGTCAGGTGAGAAAAGAGTTTGTGCCAGGTGATCCGTTCTTTAGCCAAATGAGTCTGAATCCCCAGTTCGAGCTCCCAAAAGGAGCTGCTGGCACAGATCCCAGTTCAAAGGGTACAGAGTTGGGATCTACCAGCCTTTTCCCACAGCCGAAAGCTCTCATGCGGCAAGTTGCAGAAAAACCGAGCTAAGCTACCCTCCTTCCTGGAATATTTCCCTGTCCCTGATTTTCAAGAGTAAAGGAAAAAAGCTAGGCGACGGGATTGCTCCACCACTTAAAACTCTAGTAGGGCTGCCCCTTGGGGACAGATGGGTCGGGCAGTTGCTCCCACTGACACAGAAATAAGCTAATAGGCTTGAAGACCTTTGGCCTAATTCATCGCCATGTGGTTTCCTCCAAAAGGGAATGTACAACTTTCGACCGAGAACTTTGATCAAAACCCAAGGAATTCCCACGCTATATGCACTCTATCCTATTTTTAAAATCTTTATCTCCCTAAGTATTTTACCAGGCATCCTCTCCTAGCCATGGGGTTTATAGGTGGGGAAAAAGTGAAGAAGGTAGCAACTTGCTGCCCAGTACAGGAAGACCCAACAATTCCCCAGAGCTCAATATAAGTGCACAGGTGCCTGACTGATCCTTGCCAACAGTCAGCTACCCCGAAACGAGGGGCTTTCATCCTTAAGGAAACCCCTAGGGCTGAGCAAAAGGGACCTGCCCAAAGCCCCCCCCCCCAGCTGGCTCTGGATCCAAGGCAGGATTAGAACTCACAATCTCCCAGTTTCTAGTCCAGGGCCTTCTTTAATCACTCCACCAAACTGGCTGTCTCATTTCAACATTCATAGTTGGTTGTGTTTTTTTTTTAAAGCCAATGAGACTCTTTGTAAACAAGGGGTTAATCTTTTAACGAGATTTAGCAATTCTGTTGAAACAAGGCTTGCAGGAAAATAAATGCCTACTGGTTGCAACGTCAACCAGATCCTCCTTCATCTAGACGCCTAGACAAATTAAGATCTCTTATTTTACTTTTAGGAGTGAACTGAGCTTAACTGTTTGATTCTGCACATGTCTAAACACAGCCAAGGAAACAATGGACTTCCTTTGTTTTCAGACAATGTATTTGTGTCACAGAAGGACAAACATCTGTCTGTGTGAGAATGACAGGCCATCATCTCTCTCCCAAGACAGAACCTGCCGTCTGCAGATGTCTGAACCATCCCTGGGATGAGGAGCTTTCAACGGCTGTGGGGTTATGTAGTCCTTTCAAAGTGGGAGACAGCCAGCTCCTGAAAGCAGCAACCGCTGGTGACCGACAGTGAAGGGCAAATAATCCTGCTTCTCTCTCCCAGCCACAGGAAGTGCCAACATAACCCCACCTGTTACCCGGCACAAAAGTGGCACCCAATTTTCATTTGATTGAAGTGTGTTTCAGTCACCAGTTAGGGATGCTGGTCTTTGTAAAAAAAAATAAAAAAAAAATACCAATTTGCTTCTCATCCTCCCAACATACTAAAATACCTACAACGGTATGGATAAAAAGCTTGAGTTTATTTGCAAGGTTTCGCTTCTCTAACACTCGGGACTTACTCCCAAGATCCTTTTGAGGCCGGCAGTCTCTCAGATTCTGCCATCAGGCCAGATGACGCAAAAATCCGGGTGCCGACAAAGAAAGCCAAACTCCGCTCTTGGATCCCACACAGCTCCAGCTGCAACATTAATGTGTCACCTAAGACTGGAGGCTGATTAAATAATAACTCTCATTATAATAATTTCCCTAAGAAGCTAAATGTGTAAGGTACTTGAAACGACCTCAAGCAATATTCTGTTTGCACTGGAAAGCAAACTAAGTGCATAAGGAAGTAGAAATACAGACAAAGCTCTCTCTCTCTCTTTGCTATATAGCAGTTATACCCCCCCCACACACACACACCACAGTGGCCAATGGTTTCAAACTGCCACATAGCTGGCCAGTTAATTAAGCAAGCCCAAAGAGAGGCATGGGCAATAGGTTTCTATTTGAAAAGACATTTGTTGATCCTTCCAATCTCCCATTCTTTAAGGGCTATCCAAGATTCTGAAAAAAACAAAGTGAGGTTAGAAATATCCCTGAGGCAGGCACAATATGTCCTCCATTCTGGGGGGGGGGCTTTTTATTAACCAGTGAGTCATGGAGAACAAACTGAATCTGCCAAAGGCTCTAGAGGGACTAACAATCTGGATAGAGAATGTCTATGGAGATTCCCAGTCATCCAGGTCATAGTCTTGGATGAGAAGAGAAACGTCTTCAAAGAACAGCAAGCAAATCCAGTTGCCTTGTGAAAGAACATCTTTGGGACATCTGGATTGAGAAAACATCTGGGCAGGCATCACACATAATTCTCTGTATTCATCCTGGTCCTCCTCATTTATCAATCTTGTATCAAATGCAGGAAACCGGATCGATAAGCACCAATTTACCAAGGAAAGAGATAACGAACTGCAAATCAGCTGAATAACCCATAAAAAGGGTCACAAATATGAATGTAAATCTACCCCTTGGCGAAGCTTTAATTTACACATTTCCCTGAGCCAAACGTAAGATTTCTTTTTGGTGGCGATTAAAAGGCGCCTTTTTCAACAGCCGCGCTGATCAGAGGGAAAACTGCAGAGCTTGCCATATAACCTCCCAAGTTCCTCAAATTCAAGTTCCTTCGAACCAAGAACAGGCATCCTCTTCAAAAAAACACGAGCGAAAATTTCGCCCGCCGCATCTGAAACAAGAGACTTCCGCGGCAAAAAGTCAGGTGGGCGGAGGAACACCCAGTTGACTGCGCAACAGTTTGGTGCGTGCGGCTTTTTCATGAGTCCAATCAGATAAGCCCACAAATGGTAGCAGAGCCACCTGAAATAGGACAAAGGGTCAACTCAAGAGAACAAGCAAGCACCAGAGACTACGGGGTTTAACGCATGCTGCCAAGGTGAACTTATCTACGTAAGCCAAGCAATCAGCTGGTGGCCCCAGTATATGTCATGCCGTACTAGTTAATGCCGGCATGTGACGACGTTTGTGTGGATAAACCAACCGGGCTTCCAGCTCAATTAAGCTTGGGAAGAACCGTCCTGCGCTCAAGCAGAATCCAGAAAATTTGACAACAAAGTCAACCAAGCATTGTGGTCCTTCAAGGTGCCGCCATCCCATTTAAGAGAGGTTTTCTTAATTGCCCCGACTGCTGTGCGTTGATTAGCGGACTCGGCCAGCTTTAATTTGAGGCCCATCTCTTCGTCCTTCACTTTCATCTAAGAGGAAAAAGGAGTAATCGGCTGCTTTCATGTCACAGGCTCTCCTCCAAGACAACTTCGGGATGGATTAGCTCGTCGCAGCACTATCGCAAATGCTCTCTTCTGCAGCTGCACTCGGAAAAAACCCTCAGCAGTTGTGACGCTTGCCGCGTCTTCACGCAAATGAAACGGTCCGGAAAAAGCCAGCAATTTTCCCTCCAATTTTATCCTACAGCTGCAAAAACGTTTTTAAAAGAGTTAAATAAAGAAGCTGAAGAAGGGCATTCCTACCAGCCAGGCTGCTTCCTTCTTCCTCTCGTCGCCTTTACAATAAAATCCGTTGCTGATCAGGTTAATCGGCGAGAAAAGAGGCATCAATCTGCTTTAAATCCGCTTCCTCTCCCTTGCCTCCTTTGTTCAAGACCACGGAGACTCATTCCCCCCTTTTTCCTGGTACAGGAAGCCCTCGACTTACGACCACAAATTGAGTCCACCATTTCTCTTTGTTAAGCGAGACATTTGCTAAGTGTGTTTTGCCCCCATTTTACGACATTTCTTGCCCGGTTGTTAAGTGAATCACTGCAGCTGATAAGTTAGTAACCTGGTCGCTAACTGAATCTGGCTCCCCCATTGACCTTGCTTGTCAGAAGGTTGCGAAAGGGGATGCTGCCAAGGCCAAGGTCATAACTGTGAAAAATGGTCACAAGTCACTTTTTTCAGCGCCGTTGGAACTTTGACCGGTCACTAAATGAGCTGTTGAGATTAACTACATGACCCTTAGGCCTCTCCACCGCTGCTTCTTTCAACTGACATTTTAGATTGAGGCAAGTGCTCCCCTTAAACAATAGAAGTCTAGCAAAAGATGGGTTTGAAAATATTTTCACCCGAGCGTATCAAATTATGGTGCTTGTTTAAAGCTGAATGACAGAAAAATGGAGTCATTCACACACTTGGAATCCTGCATCCAGTTTTGGTCACCACGATGTAAAAAAAGATGTTGAGACTCTCTAGAAAGGGTGCAGGGAACAGCAACAAAGATAATTAGGGGACTGGAGGCTAAAACATATAAGGAACGGTTGCTGGAATTGGGTCTGTCTAGTTTAATGAAGAGAAGGACGAGGGGAGACATGATAGCAGTCTTCCAGTATCTCAGGGGTTGCCCCAAAGAAGAGGGAGTCAAGCTATTCTCCAAAGAAACCTGAAGGCAGGACAAGAAGCAACGGATGGAAACTAATCCAGGAGAGAAGCAACCTGGAACTAAGGAGAAATTTCCTGACAGTGAGAACAATTAACCAGTGGAACAACCTGCCTCCAGAAGCGGCGAGTGCTCCAACACTGGAAGTTTTTAAGAAGAGACTGGACAGCCATTTGTCTGAAATGGTATAGGGTTTCCTGCCTGAGCAGGGGGTTGGACTAGATGACCTCCAAGGTCCCTTCCAACTTTATTATTATTATTATAAAAACATTCCCTAAGTCCAAAGAAAGGGCAACAACTGAACATTGATGTCTGAATTCAGACAAGTTAAGTTAAAATGAAAAATGTAGAAACAGATAACAGATCAAAGCAGCCATCAACACTACAATTTTCAGAAGCCATCCTATTTTAATAAAACTGAAAACACTTCCAAAAGCTCAAATCGTTCCTCAAGGACGTTTTCAGAGCATTTTAAATCTGTGAACGTCAAGTCGCAATGAAACGAGGGGTTTATGATGTTAGGGATCCTTTCTGAAATAAGAGAAAGAGGAAAACCAACGACTGCAGCCCAAAATAAAGCAGCTCCTAGCTGAGAACATCACATGGAAGGAGACGTAGGAAGGTGGACTTTGATTTCAGAGTAAACAGGGCTGACATTTGACACACAGCAGTGGCTGGGATTCTTTTAGAACGCTAAAAGAATTTGAGAGTCCTTTTCCACAATAAATCTGCTTGTCAAGAAGCCCTTGTATCACTGAGAGCTGTTTCCAGGCCAGCCTTCTGGGAGATGCCTTACATCAGAAAGGCCTTTGCAGGGTGGAAGAGTCAATCCTGGGCTCACCCACAAAGGCCCTTATCCAGGTTTACAACTGATCAGGAATGTAAAAGAGGTTCAATGTATTAATTCTGCTATCCACAGAACAGCAGCTGCTCTGTCCCAGAACCCACCCATGCTTTAGTCCATATATGAAACAAAATGGGGATTTAAGAGCAGGAAAAAGGCTTGGGCAAACAGTATTAGCTAAGAGAAAGCAGAGAAGGAGCTGAGGAAAGATGCTAGGAAACTAGAGGGGGGGGGGGAGTTAGGGGCTGCTGGAAAGAGGACTCCGGATAAAGCAGGGATGCATACCAGCCTGGCCGTACTTACCCTGTATAAACACTCAAGTCTCCCTCCAGATTTTGCTTTCCAGGCCCAAATCTGGAAAAACTAAAAACTTCCTAGTCTCCTTTTAGCTGATCTGCAGCCAGTCTGAATAGTTTGGCAGAACTGCTTGAAACACCACAGCTGGTTTCCAACTTTTGAGCAAAAACATGTTAGTTCTGTGTACATCCTTTCAACTGGCTGAATTTCAGAGGCTCCTGGAACGTGCAGGAGAGTCTCCAGCAAGAGTTCTGACGTGTAATCAAGTTTATGTTTAAAAGGGGAAATGAAGGATACCCGAAGTGTTAATAATATGTTTATTTAAGGCTAATTGGAATATGGTAACTGTAAATTAGTAAAGCCTAAAAACAGGATTTGGATCTTGATAATTGAAATGTGATTGATGTTTGATAGGATTGTTTGAAGTTTCTTTAGAAATGTATTAATTTGAATATGTAATACTATATGAGGGAAATAGAGAGGGAATCTTCAATGAATCAATTTGAGCTATATATCTGTGATTTTTCTTTTGGATGTTTGATGTACCCATCTGCACGTTGTTTCCTAAGCACTTTGATGTAACCCTTTCACCCCTATAAAAATCCAATAAAATATATATTAAAAAAACAACAACAACAACAACCTCCCTCAAAAAAATTCCCATCTACCGGTCTTCACAATCCCCCTTTTCTGCCTGACAAACCAGCCAGGAAATCCCCATCTTCCTGAAATGAAGCCATGGAAACAGGAATAGAAGGCTCTCCTCGTTTTGCATTTTTTTTGCAAAACGTGACACACTACACAGCAATCTGCTGCTAATGAGATGTCAAGTGATACACTACTAAGGGAAGTGTAATTATTCATGCTACACCTTTTTAGCAGGTTCCATTCAATAGTAACAGCTGGCTGAGTTTTCTCCCTTTCCGCCGAAGAATGATAAAATTATGGAAGATGTAAGAAAAAATACAACTGGTATTATTGAAACAAAGAAAACCTAAATGGTCCAATGAGCCTTGCTGTTCCCTTTTTTTTTTTTTTTTTGGAAAGTTGCAGGCCTACCCAGATAACCCATAACTTTGACATTTCCCTTATCACTTTATGCCTGAAAGAAGAGCTAACATTTTCTTTATGTATTTAATCATTGGTACTCCTTCTGATTTGAAGCTATACATTTGTCTGGAAATCCATAATCCAGCTTCCTAAACACTTCCAGATTGGGATAAATTTTAATTATTGCTCCTTGAATAGGAGATGGCTTTAATTTACTTTTATGTTTATGTAAGCTTAACTTATCACACACGTAAACTTATGTAAGTTTAAGTACCTTGGTGGCCCATAAACATTGTAAAATTAATGAATAAATACAGATTCACCTTTCTTTCTTTTTCAAATAGAGGCAAATGAGTGTGAATAGAAGGCAGAACTTGTTGCTAATGCTGCAGTTGGACCCAAATCTTTTAATTTAGATCCTGGCTACTAATGTTGTTCAAACTATTCCCTATATCAGTGGGAAGTGTTTCTTAATTGTAATGTGCAGTTTATTTGTCACTTGAAAAATGTACACCACCAAAACTGTTTTGAGTGCTTTTTAAGAATACCAACAAACACTAACACTGTATCAAGTCTTCCAATAGTATACTGTCAAGTAGTTAATTGCTTTTTAAAAATGTAAAAAACTGTTACTTCACTGATGATTGTAAAGACTGCTAAAATTGGAAAAAAAATATTAGAAAGTTTGAATCTCGGAGAAGCCTACAGGCTAAAACACAACCGTTGGAAATCAGCAGGATGGCTATAGATAACAAGTTTGCATTGGAAAAGTTTGAAGAGAAAAAAAATTCTGGAACAGTTTTGTGGAGACCAACCGCCAAGGGTTCTCCAGGGATCATCTTGGGTTTTAAACATTCAAACTCCCAATAAAAGGAAATGTCCTGCACAACACCCTCCATATCTGGGGAGGCAACAAATAAGAGCACTGCCCACGCCCGGATAACTCACCGAGCACCAAAAACCAAATTGTTACTTAAATAGTCCAAACAACTGACACAGTTGTGTCTGGGGGTTCCCACAGCTTTAATTAACATGGACATCAAAACCCAAATAAAATAAAATAAAAACAATCTATATAGCAAAGAACACCAATGCAGAAATCAGCACAGAAACCAATATGAAGTAGCATAAAATCAATATAAGAACAACACTAAATGAAGAAAAGGGAGCAATTTGTTTTGAGATCTAAAACACACCGTATAAAGTCTGGGGAAAACAGGTCACTTCATACCTATTTTTAACACAAGTTCTAGGCAACCAAACATCTCATAAATTAATTCCTTCCTTCCTTCCTTCCTTCCTTCCTTCCTTCCTTCCTTCCTTCCTTCCTTCCTTCCTTCCTTCCTTCCTCCCTTCCCTTCCCTTCCCTGTTGTCTCTTGGAAATAACCTGGATTAGTCCCTGTGGAACCGAGTTGCCAATGTCTGCTTCCAGGACCTCAACATAATCTCCTTAATTCTACCTTGATGCCGTCTTAACCACTTCACCAAACTGGCTCTCCCACCTCATCAAAGAGGGCATTTTAAGTACCAGGTAGATATATTTAAGAGAGACCACACATTCAAGCTGCAGGCATTTCTGTTTCAAAGTTAATCACAGTATTGTGAATTTAGGCCTAAATGCTGACTGAAAACTAGCGCAGGCCTCCGACAGGCAACAAGCATTCAAGTTAAAATTGCCTTTAACGTCCAGGTTGAGAGAAGAAGTATATCTGCTTGCCCAAAATGCTGCACAACGAAGCTTACGCCTCCCTTATGTTCTGCCCCCAGAATTATCCACACCACAGAGTCATATGTTGGGATGATGATATTGTAACCAAGGGCTAGAGAACATTTTTAATGTAAGAGGAGGCAAAAATATGCCTCCTAGCCCAAAGTTGAAGGCGATGAAACACAATGACAAAAAGGGGTCGGAGTCCGAACAAGTCCAATTTTTTTAGTTCTGCCGACAGACATTGGAGAAACTTTGTTCAAATAAATTACTTTGGACTAACAAAATAAAAAATATCCAAGAAAGGATGAACAAAGGGAAATAAAGTTTAGTCACCTGCTGTACGTAGTAAAATCACAGAGGGGATGCTTAAGGAGCCAGCTCAGCTAAATCTGATTCACTTTATTCCCGCCTTAGTGGAGCCATATTCCAATCTGCTGGGCTATTTAAACCATAGTAAAAACATAGTAAAAACATAGTAAAAACAAAAACCCTTTCAATATCCCTTTTGATTTACAACTTTTTCTTACAGAGCTTTTCTGCCTTCTCCTAATGCTGTACTGTGTATAGCAATCTGTACAGGTTTCTTTGATACTGTTTTCCATCATACCCATTTTGCCAACACAAGTTTCTTTAAATAGAAATATTCTGAATTTTGACAATGTAAGGTGGGTGGGTTTCTCTTTCTTTCTTTCTTTCTTTCTTTCTTTCTTTCTTTCTTTCTTTCTTTCTTTCTTTCTTTCTTTCTTTCAAACAGCAGAACCCAATTATATTCCTCTCAGCTCAATTTTCAAGTAGGGGGATCTGCAAGGCCCCCTTTCCTCTGCCAGGGCTGCCCCAAGTCCTTGCCAGTCACACCTTCTCTGCCCCATTAACCCAGAGGCTCCTGCTTTGGGGGAAAACAACAACAACAACAACAACAAGCAGGCAGGGAGGACAGAGCCTCCCAGGAGGGGGGCAAGCAGCCAAATCTGGCCGGAGGGTTCCAGTTCAGACTAGTTTGGGAGACCCAAATGAGGAATTCCTTGCATTGCCTGCAGAAATTGGACCGAGCAACCCTTGCCCTTGCAGAATATGCCGCCCGTGTGCTTTGCTTATCAACAACGAAGCCTTGAAGCCCCCTTTGTCTTCTTTGGCACAGCCACAATGTCTCTGAAAGGAAGAATTTAAGATCCACGCAGATTTATTATTCGGGAGTGGGTGGGTAGGTGGGGACTGGGGGTGCAGCAGCCTCCATGTTAATTGGTTAAATTAGTTTGCATTAAGTTCTTCACATTTTGCAAGACACGCTAGGAAGAGATTGAAGGAATGAAATGAAATCAATTCCCTGTATACTCCTTTGCAATAAATTTGCGGTATGTATCTTGACGTCTCTCTCTCTCTCTCTCCCTCTCTCATACACACACACACACATACAGGGAGGAAGGGAGGGAAGGAGAGGGGGGGGAGAGAGAGGGAGATGAAAGAGGATCTTTACCAAGGCAATTTCTGCATACCAAGATTCTATGTCAACCGTTTCATTAAAGCATTGTCTGTCTCCCCCCCCCCCCCCCCCCCGAGGTTCACTATAAGCAGTACCATACTGAATTACCTTCCAAAAGAAGGAAAATATTCCATTAGGCAGCCTTGGAAGGAAACCCTGGCTTCTTGACAACCATATTCCCTGTTACTAAGCAGTTGGAACAACCTAAGAAGACAAAAGGTGCTCAATGCAAGCTGTATTAACAAAAGGAAAGTTTCTGACTTAAGGGCAGCTCTCCAAGTACAAACTGGGGTTAAACCAAAACATCACTTCTGCATCTGACCCTGGTGTCCTCCTGAGAGAACCGTGTGTGTGTGTGTGTGTGTGTGTGTATAAAAAAAAAAGCAAAAAAAAAAAAAAGGCAAACAAAGCTGCTTTCCTCTAAAGCAGGGCTTTTCAACCTGTGGTACCCGTACCACTTGTGGTACATTAATGAATGGCAGGTGGTACGCAGCCCTGCCCAGCCAACTGTAGTGGGGAAGGGAAAGAGCCAGCACAGGCAAAGACTTACAGTGAGAGAGTCCTCTGGAGCTGCAGATTTTACTTATGAATGGAGCCATTTGGGGAGGCTGCCTTAGCCGGCAGCCAGTACTTACATTTTTTTTTCTTCCTTAAGTGCCAGCTGGGCTCCTTACTTTCCTTTCTAGCCAGTAGCTAATTCTTAAAGGGGAAGTGCCTTTTTAAGCTAGTTCACTCAGCAGCTTGTCTTTTCTGTCTCTGGAGGCCTTTCCTTGTTTGATCAATATATGGAAGAGGGAAAATAGGGGGGGGGGGGTTCAAATTCTTCCTTCAGAAGGAGATGGGAATGAGAAAAAGGGAGGCAGGGAAGGGAGGGAGGGAAGGAAGTCCCGCCTTAGCAGTTGGCCACCAGCAGCTCTGCCATTGACTTTACTTGTCAAAAGGCTGCAAAAGGGGATCACATGACCCTGGGACACTGTGACCATCATAAATATGAATCAGTTGCCAAGCATCCAAATATAAGTCACATGACCCTGTTGCTGCAATGGTCATAAGTGTGAAAAATGGTCATAAGTCATTTCAGTGCAATTGCAACTTTGAACAGGTTTTTTTTTTGTCACCAAGTTTTTGACACCTTGCTAGGTGGTACTCGAATATTGCCATATCCTAAAAGTGGTACAATAGGTAAAAAGGTTGAAAATCCCTGCTCTAAAGGGCTGCAGGGGAAAATCTGCCTTCAATTAACCAGGCATGAAATGGCGTAGGATCCTGGGGGAAGTATTTAAGGCCCAGCTGATCAGATGGGAGAAAGGCCTGCGCAAAACCTGTGAAAATGGCAAACAGCCACTGAATTTGGGACTCCGCACGCCACGTGCCGAGTCACTGCGCAAGGAAACATGGAGCAGCTGAGCGGATTGGAAGAAAACCAGCGCTGACCACCCATTTTACCCGTATTTTTTTCCCCCTGTCAACAATCCTCCCCTCATTTTACGGAGAAACTGGGCCCTGATGCCATATCCTCCTTGCTGCAACTTCTCTGGACCGAGATCACCTGAAACTGCGATCTGCTGGGATATGAATTCTGAAGCTGTTGTCCAAACCACAAAACTCCCCACACACATGCACACACACACACACACACACTCCCTCTCTCATCAACAAACCGCTCTCTGCCAATGATTCACCCTTTGCTGGCAAATTTCTGAGGTGGAAAGAAAGGAAGGGCAGCAGGAGCAAAAGGCCAGGGTTACGTAACAAAATTAAGTTGGCCAATCTCTGCTTGCACTCTAGGAGTTGAGGATGACCAGAAAGACACAGAAATCCAATCAACTCAAGCTCACCAGCCAGTCTTGAAGGCCTCGATGTCTACTCATGCTATTCCCCCCCCCCCCCAGCATTTTCTTTAATAGTACTTTTTCATCTTTGTTTCAAATTGGGCATACAGCTTTAAAAGCAGAACAGGTTATATCATTTTCAGGGAAAGCTGGATTCACCCTAAGCCCCTGCTTGTGACAGTACAGAAAAACAGCCCAAAGAATGGCAAGCATTCCAGGGTCGAGTTTATAGAAAGCTTTTCAGATCCAACAGCTTTTAAACCCGAGGGAGGAAGTTAAGAAGGACCAGCTCAATTTGGATGAGCTCCGGAGAGAGCATGTTCAACAGCTGAGATTTAAAAAAAACAAAACAAAAAAAAAAACACATGAAAAGCAGGAAGAAGATATTGCTAAGTAGGATTCAACTTGGCCAAATTCTCCACTGGTCACTCCCAACGTTTCAACATTTTCCCCTGTGTCTTTTCTAGCACATTTCAAGTGTTGACATGCTATGAAAATACAAAATGCCTGAACGCCTCCTTGTGCGCCTGCCCTAAACCAGGTTCCAAAGTCTAACAGAGGTGAGAACTGGAATGGCTGCATTCCTCTCTCCCTTTCCACACCAGGAGGACCGCTGGCCAACTGCTTACTTCAGTGTGCTAAAAAGCATCTATTTACTGACGTTAATCCAAGCTGATGGTAGGTATTACGAATCTCCCTTTGAAGCAAGCGAAGAGTTTCCAAATGGGGAGCCTGTTTTAATAGGAGAGAGGAGGAAGAGTCAAAAACAGGGGCTGGATTGGGGGAAAAAGGCTATTCTCAGCCAGTGGAAGGCCTCATGCTCAGAATAAAATTCCCAATGAACACAAAACGACGTGGGGAGCTGCTCTGACAAAACAAAGCTGGAGAGGTATACAACAACGCAATGGCGCCTTCCTAGCTGCCTCCTTTAAAAGCAGCTTATGTGTTTCAATGTGGCGACTTTCAAGCATTTTTGTGTGTGCTTCCACGGTCCGATTAGGAAGGCCTTTTCCTTGAAAATACAAACGGGATGATATATTTCTGTTTGATCTTTTTTTCCCCCCAATGCCACAGTTCTTTGCCAGGAACCAACACAGACAGAGGACAGCAGGCTGGCCGGACTGGCGCAATTTCACTACTGCAAGCTAGGTAGCCACCGCAACAGCTGAAAACCCATAACTGGCATATCTTATTAAATGTCATTCCGATACTCAACTAAAGGCAATAAACAAAAGATGCCGTAAATAAATTAAGAAAGAGGAATAAGTCCGGGCAGTAGTTGGTGGTGAATTAATAAATGAAAATGCAGACAGCTATCCCCAATCAATCAAAGGGCAGCCTTTCATAAACCAACAAAAGCAACAAGAGAAACTTCCACCCTAGGGTGGCCCAAAGGGATCTATTTCACGGGGGCAGCCTTCCAAATGGCCCGCCCTTTGCCCACCCCACACTCCTGCCTCCACCCTGGAGGAAGGTGCTGGTCCGTGTCAGGAGGATGAGCCGAGAAAAGCATGCACACCCTTGCAGCCGATGCACGTGGCTTCTTGGAATCAATACTGGGACCCAAAGCAAAGCAGGCCCCGCGCCTGCAGAGGGATGAGGATACCTGTCACTGCTGGTACTGCTGCTGCTGCTGATTGAATCGCTGCTCGAAGACCGGCTCCTGGAACCGCTCCCGCTGGGCGACCGGGTGGGTCTGGACGCTTGGCTGGCCAGCCTCTGCGGAGACTGGGTCCTGGACTGGGAAGAATGGGGGGACCGGCTCCTGCTGTGCTGGTAACTCCGTTCCGGCCTTCTACCTCGGACTTCCCTGGTGAGGTCATCCCGGTAGATATCCCTGTGTACCACACTGGGCAACGTAAACTGTTCCCGGGCCCGAGGTTCGTAACGAGGGTCGTGAGCATCGAAGCGGCTCGGGCTGCGACTCCGAGAACTGTAGTAGAGTCCATGTTGTAAAGTTCGTTCCCGAGGATCTCTGTAATAATCCTGATCGTAATGTCTCGTGCGATCAAATCCTCCTGTCCCCCGTTCATGGTGTCCATAGGCACTAGGCTCATAAGCACGCTCCCTGTTATCTGAAGCCCTGCATTTAGGAGGGGAAAACAGGCACGTCAATCAAGAGAAGGAGAAGAATGACTCAACAACATGCAAGCATTTAATGCAGCACTGGCTATCACTGCCAGTCATCAAAAAGGCCAACAATGATCTATTTAGCAGAATGAATGAGCTTGGTCCTTTTACGTGACCTCTCGCTCATGTTCGCACGTTAACACAGATCTGGCATGGACTCAGTTTCACTGCTTAAACTGAGCCAGCTTGATGCCTTCTGTTCTAGATTTCTAGCCCATAATCCCCATCTGGCAGGATAACGGCTAGGGATCATGGGAGAAAGAAGGCTAACGAATCTGAAAGGCATCAGGTTGGAGACGTCTGAGCTAAACGTCCGTGGACAACATTGTGCACCACAGTCCCAAATGATCTTGTGCAAGACAATTTAATTTCAGCCGTTCTGTTTATTTATCTATTTCTAGGATGAAACAGGACTAATTAACATGTTTCATTCCATGACTAGGCTAGAATCCTGTCATTAAGGGGTGGGCCCTTAGCTCAGTAGAAAAAAGCAATTTATCGTAGGAAGACCCAATTTATTTATTTTTAAAAGGTCGCTTGAAATCTTTTGCTTCTAAGAGTTCTAGGACAATGTATCAAGCTTAGCTAAAATCAGATCTCTGCTTATCCTTGTAATAATAAAGTCAAGATACAGCCAACTAAAAGTCACAGGCATTAAGCTCCGAAAACAAGATAAAACAATGTTTCTGTGTGCTGGTGAGAGAGTGGGTTTTTTTTTTTTTTTTAATAAAGCCGCTTTGCAGAATAACAGGATGAGATATTTTAATAGCTGATGAAACAAACGGTGGCCATTTCTGTATTTTACATACAGAATTAGGTTTGCCATAAAACTAGGTAAACGACGTAGAACTTAAAAAAGAAAAAGAAAGCTAAGACCAACTAAGAAGCTGGGTGAGCTGCTGAGGCCGAGAAGGGAGGCCTCCAATAAATTTAGCATTCTAATCTAGAGAGGTCACTGCATGGCCCAAGGTGTAGGACACGGCTAGGAAAATAGATGAAACAATTCGGAACAAAACATGCGCAGATCAAACAATAAGGCCAGGGCTAATATTAGTGGCAAAGTTCCCTAAACACCATTTGAGGAAGGAGGAGTTCAAATCATTTCCCCTTTTTTTTACTTCCTTCCGACCGCCTTCCTTGAAAAGTAACTAGCAGGGACTGCAGTTCTGGGTATCCCCATCCTAGGTGTGAACAGTTTTTCCTCCTGACCGTCAGGTCCAAATGCAGGGACCTTCCTCCTCCTCCCCCCACCCCAGTGAATGAGGTTCTCCTTTGACCTTTCCACTGTATGCTCCTGCTAGGAGTGCAGTTCAGGCCTCAGATCACTTGTCCCCTCATACAGAGGAGGCGGGGGGGGGGGGCGGCCCTGGGTTGCACGTTAAGGCTTTTTGTCTGAATTCTTGCCTCTACGGCAAGTCAGAGCTGCCTCACAAAAGAGCAAAAAAAAAAAAAAAAAAACTAGAAGGCAGGCATTTAGTAGGTGTCACCAACGTTTTTGCAGCTCCATGCAAATTGTCTCGGCGTGTATAATAAATATTTAAAGAGCTCTCCGGCCCTCGCCTGTTTTGGAACAAGAGTCAACGCGCACACCCTGCACCCTGTCGATATTATATCAGGGAAAGCTGATACAATAAAAGTAGCAAACAAACAGAAAAAAAAAAGAGAGAGCAAGATTTCTAGAAAAGTTAATGTAGAGTGCAAGAGCCCTTTATTTGTTAGGACACAGAAGACAAAGACAGAAGAACTAGCCAAGCTGAAAATCTAAGGGCTACAGCAGTGCTGGTTATCTATTAGTACTAATTGCTACTGGAGTTAGTGGAAAAAAAGGAACTGACTTGGGTTAGGAGAGGGGCTAATATACACAGGGCAGGACATACCAACCTTTTCCAAGTGTGGAAACACGACCTATATTCCCAATTAAATCTAGGGAGAGAATTGTGAACATAACTTCCCCAATTTGGCCCGTCTTAAAGGGGTAATCCACCTTCTTAATGGGCAAGGGTGTCAAAGTGGCATTTTAGATGAGCGAGCGAGCAAAAAAATATCCTAGGGACAAGAAGAAGAAAAAAAAAAAACTCCACTGGAAGCCAGGAGTCCCAGATTGGCCAAAGTGTGGCAGCCCCCAACTTCATTCTTCCAGACATTCTTCTAAGTACATCCACCACAGGAGTCTGACTGTCGCCCTAAGTCTGAACCAATCGGCTGGTAGAAAAGGCACCACCAGGGGATGAACGAAGGCCTCGCCCCCAGGCTAGCAGGCATCCTCTGTCCAATTTTGTAACCATCCAGCAATTTTCTGAGACGTATCCACAAGCTGATCGACACCATGTCTTTATAAAAACTAGAGTGCCCTTAATTGTACGTGTGCTTTTAGCAAGACTAAGTAAAGTAATCCACTCCCCTGGCCCACTGGGATCTTGGCTCGAACCATCCCATAAATTTGAGGTAGTAGCCCTTATTCCAGCACCTCAACGGATGGCCTGTAATTTCCAAAACTGAGCAGCGTCCATCTCGTTCGGTGTGCCATGAGGATAGTAATCCCAAGATACATGGAAGTGAGGTAGATCCAACAGGGGAAAGAAACATCGACCGCAGCGGCCTTCTCCTGTCTTCATTGTACGTATTCCCATGGCTAAAGATTGTAGAATCCAAGACGGTGCGGCATTTTTATAAGTCTGCTAGAAAATTTTGAGACTAATCCAATTTTATGCATAGACTACATAAACCAGCATCACCCTGAGAAGCTAAATGCGAAGCTTTGCCAAGGGATTGTGTAGGTCCTACAATGCTGAAGATACTCCATATTGGGCTTGGAGACTTGCGGTAATAAACTCCATTTGATCGTTAGGTATACATCCAAAGAAGGCCTTAAGGTTATCCAAGAACTGGGATCGTCAAGTTCTAGAAGAATAGCTCCATAATCGAGGCTGGCCCATGAAGTCTTCCATCTTAGGATCAGCTCTCCAACCAGCTGCAGGAAACGTCTTCTACAGATCCACAAGATCCCAGCCATTGGGATGGGAATCACTTCCGTTTCCAACCCAAAATAGGAAATGCAGATAATTCCCCAAATTTTAAATCCATCTGGGGGCCCTATCAGGAGTTTGTGTTTCTCACCATATCAATTACAAAATACCTGCCTAGTGAAACCTTGGAACTTACCCATCAAGTCTCCGCTCATAGCGTCCTTCCCGTGCATGAAGTGATGGTGGTGGGCCATACGTGGGCCCACCACCAGCTCTGAACCCAGAAACCTCTCTACTACGAGATGCTACGGAAACTGTATCATCCAATCCCCGAGCAGCGCTAGGAATGGTTCCCGGTTCGTTATAATCCGTCCGAAGGTCTCTGTCTCCCATTTTGTTGACAGAGTTGTGTGCCTTCTGCGCACTCTTAATGTCCACAAAATCCACAAAGGCTGCCACGCCGCCTTCCGATCCCCTTTTGGGGAGAATTTTGACACTTTCAACACGTCCATATCTAGGAGAAAGACAGAGAAAATCACATACATTAAAGCTCACAGAAAAAAATCAGCTAAGAAACCACATTTAGTAGCTTGAAATTTCCGGACTCAAGATAAAAATAAAAATAAAAAAAATCTATAAGCATTCATTTCAATAGTTAAGTATAAACAGTGTTTCCTGGACTCGTACAAGAGCAAAGCTGTGGGAATTTACATATATACGTCACGCCTGTTAACATCTTTCCCTTTCTTCCTCATTATCGTACCTTGAAAAAAAGCCAGGATACAAAAACATCACCTAACTTAGATTTTGCCAACATCTGCAATAGGCGTTTACCACTAACAGAAAAGCCCTTATTCTGTGTTCTTCAAATATATTTTAATGCAATCGATGTTGAAATAATGAATCCCAGTGGAGAATTAATTAATTAAATGTATTCACTTGTCCTCAGTTGAACAGTCATTATTCAGAAGTTCAAGATGTAAGTGTTGAATAGAATACAATGCCTGTTCACATCATTCTAATCATGGCCTAATCATAGCTCTATGGATAAAGCCAGTTCTACACGTTTGCAATCTAAATGTTGCTGGAAGCTCTGTTTAAACCAGAGTTAGAAAATATTTGGCAATTCCGGAGATAAAATTTTTCATGGCTGTAGACATCAGCAGCAGCAGCAACAACAACAAATGATCAATGCAAATTGTTTAGCTCACACTAAAAATCTGCGAGCAGATTTGGTGTTAATATGCAAAAACATTTGCAAGTTTCTCCAGAAAGTTTTCAAATCATCCAGCCTGACCAAATGTCACTGACCTTCCAAGCCACTTAAATCAAAAAGAAGTGGATTTCTATTAAAAATGCACACATCTATAAAAGTGTCGTGTTTACACATCAAAAAGATATGAAACATCAACTGACAATTCCCTTTCATTAAACAAAGAACCGGTACCATCACATTCCTCTGATAATCTTTATGCATTTTTAATTACACTGCTGGCACTTTCTATAGACAGACGGATAGATATTTCCTGCTTTGATATACCAAATACAGTATTAGTGAATTTAGGCAGCAATGCAGTCAAACAAACCTCAGTCCCAGAGGTTTCTTTAGCAATTCAACTAGCCTAGCATTCAAGCCTGGCCAGGTTGGAAAATGGGATTCCACACCAGTATGATCTAGGCTCACTTAAGTTTGAACTTATCCTTCTATGTTGCTCTCATTGCTGTTCTGCCCTCAAGCGTAACCATCAAAGACATGCATAAGATTGGCCAACACTGATCTGTGAAATTCAACACCATTAGCCCCATCAATCCTCCACAAGACTGTGCTGAATACGCCAAGGAAGGAGGGTTTAATGTTTCTACCACACAGGGAGTAGGGTCACTACAAAAAAAAAAAAAAGGGGGGGGGAGGGTGTCTGTGAATCTTCACCAAAAACAGCGCCACTACTTAACGATGGATCAATCCATTACTTGTTCAAGATCTCTGCGGTAGGCCAGCCTAGAATGCCAAAAGCACCAGATAGCTCAGTGGCACAATGCCTGCTTCCTATGTGGTGTCGGCCTCTCTGGTGACAGGAAAAGCATGTGACCCAGAGACTGCCAAAAATGTCACAGCTCAAACCATGACGCTGTATGACAACTGATAAGAGGCAAGCAACGGCTACGCAACCTCTGGAGGACAGAATCTGTATCCCATCCCAGCCAAGGAGGAATCTGGAGCAGAAATGGTGGAGACAAAAAAAACTCCCAAGGGGAAAAGATGTAGAGCCAGGATTTCTTCAAACTAGGCAACCACGCAAGGGGGCTGGCGAAGGGGTTGCCAGATTTCAGTTCCAAGGCAGATGGCTCAACACACATTGACCCACAGCAGAATGCTCGAGGGTGTAGGTTTAGATCATTCACTCCTATGAGAAGCAGCTGGAGTATAAGCATAAAGGCTGCTTTCGATGGTCACAACCGCATGTCTCGCTAACTCCCCCCTAAACGTTAAGATATGGAAGGCGGCATTCGGAAAGCGTATCTCTAGGATCTGCACTCCCAGCTTGCGTGTGTGTGTGTGTGTGTGTGTGTGTGTGTGTGTCCTAGAGTCACTCGGTGTGAAGGCTAATCTGCCTGGCAATCCGACCCCAGCCCTGCCCGTTGGCTGTTCTCCAATCCGCTCCCGTGTTGGCAGTTGCCGCTGGGAGGGGAGCTGCGTTGCTTCATGCTAAGCGATCTGGAAGGGAGGGAGAAGAACCCGCCGTGGTGCGGGATCAATGCCCAGCGAGAAAAGAACCCGTGAAAAGCTGCTGGGGGCGGGCAGTAAGGAATTAAGCGTGCGGCTTGCGGGGGGAGGCAGGGGGAGATTTCAGGAGCCGCTTAACGTCTGTCCAGAAAGCGGCAGGCTGAGAAAGGCGGGCGCCCTTGTTCGATGTGCCCTCGTGATCTCTGCCCAGCCTGAGCCTTTCCAAGAAGGCAGCTCTTTCCCAACCGCCAGCGCAGAGAGCAAACAGGGCAGAAGAGGGAGCGGGAGCCGGCTCTAAAGGTCCTGATATACGAAGGCACACAAGGAGCCTTTCATGGAAGGTTCCTCTAAAGGAACCTCTTATGCCGCTTGCATAATCCATACCAATCAATACGTAACTGGCAGCATGGGGATAAATCAGTTTTTGTTCTCCCAGAACAATTGCCTTGGTGCTACGAAGGGAGCCCCAGACCTGGTCTGTGCATTAAGTGCTGCACCTCCGGGTTCCACTCGTACCTCCGATACTCCAAGGAAGTTCAATCTGTTTCTTCTTAATGGCTCAGTCACAGTGGCCAAATTCCTCAGGGTGTACTAAAGTAGTCCTTCAGGACTGTTCCTGATGTAAGTGTGATACTTTTACTCCTCTGGAGCAGATCATGGGAGGGCCAAGGCCCCAATGTGAGCCTTCCTTCCTTCCTTCCTTCCTTCCTTCCTTCCTTCCTTCCTTCCTTCCTTCCTTCCTTCCTTCCTTCCTTCCTTCCTTCCTCCCTCCCTCCCTCCCTCCCTCCCTCCCATAGATGCACCAGACAAACAAACTCGCATAGGAAAATAATTCTGGCTGTTGTAACATCATTTCGCTGGACGTGAATAGATATTTTAATGTCGGTCACACTAAAAACATTCCTGCAACTTTCCTCCTAGTCTATGGGAAGGGGACAGAAATACACCTTCCTGCGTCAGACAAAGAGGTCATTTATAAACGAGGGGAAATTCAAATGCATGTGAAGTTCATACCAGGAGATGGTAAATCCAGCAGAGTTAGATACACTGCTGACAGGCCTAAAAGAGCTGGCTTTAGGAGACCTCAGTATTAATTTTCAGTTCCACTTCCATCCATAGATTATTAATCAGGCCCCCCACCATCTTTGGGCAACTGCAGTAAGTGCCTTCTTCCATAGCTAGCCAATTGTTCTGAAAGGGAAAGCTACATATAAGCAGCCATTTGCAGAGTTGGGTGCTGTTGTCTGGAAGTGATCCAGGTGCCAAAAATGCTAGTGTGAGGATTTTATTCTGATAACACTCAAGCGGGTAATGCTTCAGAAAGAAGGGCCAATAATATGCTTTGGTCCTCAGGGTATGCTGTCCCTGGAGACTGTCTGGTTCTTCGTTCCAAATTGATGCTTAATAGGTTTTAGTACTTGTGGAGGAGGGTGAAGTAAAAGCAAATGTTTCTTTCAGCTTCTTCAGTATAGGTATTGAAAACCGGTATTGCGGGAAAACAAAGATGGCAGCTGCAAAAAGCAATCCCCATTCTCACTGAGCTGGGCCCAGCCTCTGCGGTGGATTCACACTGCAGTCAAGAGAATTCTGTTAACATTGGTAGGTCAAAAGGCAAAAGCATTCAGTTGTCCACATTGTGGATTGAATCCCATAGACAGTTCCTTTGAAAACAGCTTCTTCAGAATTATGAAACCCGAACTCAGTTGCTACTTGATTGGTCAACCTGGTTGCCCACAAACTGCAATGACCAGGAAACCACTTTTTTTTTTTTTTTTACTCCTCAGGCACAAATAAACACACATTCAGAACCATGAATTTACAATGTCTTTGTGCATTAAAACAGCGCCCCCCCCCCCCAATCTTTTGGGCACAGGGACTGGTTCTGTGGAGAGAGGTTTTTTTCGCGGACCGGAGGGGACGCGGTTTCGGGTGCTGCCTGCATCCAGCAGGTGGGATTTCACTTGTTTACGTGGACTGGTTCCTGGCATGCCGCAGACCGGTGCTGGTCCACAGACCAGGGGTTGGGGACCCCTGCCTTAAAGAAAAGGGGCTTCCAAAATCAAGAGTCTGGAAGCCAATCGCAGCCAGTGATGAATTTTAACGCACAACCTATAGCACGAAGACAAAACAGACAGCTAAAACTGACCAAAGATCATAAGGGGACCCACAGGGGGAAAAAAAAATAAAAATCAACGCATGCGAGCCACAGGCTATAATTGGCTCAAGCACAAGGAGTTTTTTTTAGCTATCAAGCTTCGTTCCAAAATACCTTAGAAAAATTTGCAAGAGGCAGACTCTCTACAGCTTTGTAAATGTAGGCATCACAGCTTTCAGCACGACCACCCCACCCCACCCCAGTATACTACTAGATTACAACTTCTATGAGCCCCTAACCATCAGGTGTATCGGTTGGAGCTGACAAAGCTGTGGTTCTGAATTGGGAGCGTACCAAATTGCTTTAGCTAAGTTTCATGGACTCTCTACTACCGGTAGATGTACCCAGATTCACGCAAGCTAGCTAAGACTCCTGGAGCTAATAAACATCAAAACATTGAGGAACACCTTATCCAAAGCCAGACTCTTAGTACAACGATTAGAAACAAATCTCCCTCAACTCAGTGGAACTTCTCTCTGTGGCTTACTTTGGAAAGATTATGCCTTTCAATGAATACGTAGCCAAGTGACTCGCAGAACAGGTAATGGAACATATCGTACAATGCCTTAATAAAGCGTAATGAAGCTGGCTTGCGATGAGGAAGACCCAAAGCAAAGTCTCAGGTGACCGTGAAACCTATCAGAATGGGTCCAGTAATTATTTCCCACCTGCTAACGTTATTATGAGAATTGCCAGTAAATTATCTTGAGAAAAAAGCAAGTATAGAGGCCGTGAAAATAAAGAAACGAGCACGGTAGGATTACGCAGGATCACAAAGAGCTGGGAAGGGCTGCCATCCGCGTGAGAATTCAGAAATAGGCCGCTGAATTGTGATCATAGCCCTTCTCGTGGAGCCGTCTGAAGGAGGAAGAAAACACCTCAGATGACATTTTACCAGTTAGCAGAAACTTTCTAGGCTTGCGTGAGCTGTGGCTTTTATCTTTTCTGCAGCGGTATTTATAGAATGCTATCAGAGCACAAAAGTATCCTGTGTGGCTGTGAATGTTCTTCCATGCAGGAAATCCACAATTTAGGCCCTGACTGCTTTTGCTTCACAGGTGCAAATTCGACTACAGGACAGACCTTCAAAGTCCAGGCTTCCTAAGTGTGCCCCGTGACCCGAAAGGCTGTTCACGGGAGAGAAGCCAATGAGAATTTCCCAGGAAAGTCACTGGCCGTAATTACGCAACGTTTAAAGCCAGAAATTATAAGCTGAAGGGAAGGTCCTGATTCACGCAGCAGAACGGATGAGCCAAGGAAGAGAGCGGCCAGAATTTAGCCACCGGTGATGGCTGAAGAAGTCAAATGGGAGGGATGCTTGCTGGGAGGGATGCTTGCTCCTCCGCAGCAAGCCGAAAGAACGAGCTGGACACTGATGGGTTTCACTCTGTAAGCTCAGAGGAGGGAGGGAGATCTGAGGCATTCTAGCTGTCAAAAGAGCAGAGCCATTCTCCTCTCAACAGGCTGGATGGAGTTCCTGCAGCCCTGCTGTCACACTTTCAAGGAGGAAACAAAGGAGTGGGTAAAGTTTAAAAAGAAAAAGCTGCAACAACACGACGAAGCAAACTTTAACGTCAAGCCCAATTATTCTGCCACATGGGGATTTTGGTTCACGCTGGGAAGGGAAAGCCAACTTTCTCTGCAACCACCTTCCCCTTTCTGCACTAAATCCTTCTCTTGTTATTTATGCAACACTGCCTGCACCCTCACACAGAATGGCACTGGGAAAGGAACACAGTACTTTTCTTAAAGACAGCTATGCATAAACCTCAGGCCCATCCGTCCACTACAATTTTGAGTGACCGTGGAAAAAAAAACAACAGCCTGCTTATCAAAGAGAACGGTAAATGCTTTGAACTGGGCACACCAGTGACTGGAAGAGACTTGTGTGCCAGGGGTTCACAGGTTGTGAACTCAGCCAGGTTCAGCTTGCCCTGCAAGAAAGAGGAAGAACTGGTGCCCTGTGTAGCCATGAAATGAAACGGATTGGAAATAGAACAGGAAATGTACAAAAAGCTTTTTTTCCCTAGGAAAGATACTTGGAAGGCTACCAAGTGCTACGTACATGGTATTTAACTCCATCACGTCAAGGCCCCCAAATCAGAACAATGATAAAGGACAAAGGAACTGCCTTGGAAGCCCACCTTACTCTTGCCGTGCCTATTATTTTATCGACTCCATTTCTTAAAAAAAAAAAAAGGGACAGAGAAAAGCAACACCAACTTACTTTGTTCTGCTTAAAACTGACTGCTGTTTTTCTCTAATTAATCAAGAGGGCATTTGGCATTTATGCGCAGGACAAACATTGCTATATTTAGCCACCCTTTCTTGCAAGCTGCTGTGCATCTCCTCCAAGAGCAGCAAATACTTTCAGTGCTTCAATTTTCAATTTTTACAATAAACTCGGACACAGTTAGAATTGTGCAATGCTTTCACCACTAATCAGTTCCTCAGATTGCTATCAAAAAAGGACCATCTAAGAGGTTTCAGATTCCTGGCATGTTTTTTCATAGAAACTCAGCAAAATAAAAGCAAGCAGAAAGACCAATGTGGACGAATTAAATGGGGAGTCTGTTTTTAAACATATAGTGAATTAACACGGGTTGGGGGAAAATAAAAATGCATCTGATGCACTGCATCGTTTTAAGAGCTTAAAAGACAGGGTTTTTTTTTTTATTTTAAGAGCTACATGTCAACTTCTCTTTCACCTTCACAAACATGACCCCTTATCATTGGTTACTGGAAGTTTCTAAGGGCTGCAGAGCTTCCCCCCCCCAAATACTCTGTATATTAATATGCACAAACACAGTAGAAATAATATATTTACAAACTATCTTTCCTAACAAGTTTTCCAAAACAGGGATAACCCAAATTACCACATCGTATTCTAAACAGCAGTTACTTATATATTAAAGGTCATCTTAGAAGTGTCCTTCATTCCCCTGATTAAAAGAGCTGCACAATTCAAGTGTTTGTGGAACAATCGATTTTTCACATACCAATATAAGCCATTTCAAACCATATTTTTCTTTAGAATTTAAACATGTATAAGCAATGCAGTTTTTTTCTGATAGGACACGTAACCAGCATCTCCTAGAACACAGGGTGTCAAACTCGCCACGTCACGTGACGCGACATATCGTGACTTTTTTTGGCATTGCCGGAGCTGAGGGTGGGCGCGGCCTCCAGATGACGCAACCGGCCCGCGCAGTTGGACACCCCTGTCCTAGAATGACTGAAATTGACACGGAGGCTAAAATAGTGAGGCTGCCTCTATTTACATTCATAATCTTTAATATATTAAGAGAGCCATAGGTAGCTTTGAGGTTGATTTCCTTGTTAAGGCTGTTCACGCTGCTTGCTCTTTGCAAATTCTTTGTCCTATTCCCAGGCGGGGGATGGGTGGGAATTTTTTTTTTTTTTTTGCCAGAGACCAGTTAAAACTAAAAAGGGGGCTTTTCTCCCCTTTAAGCTTCCTAGTAATTAAAATGTACACGTTACAGAGAACTGCAGTAGTCTTCTGTTGGTATACACACCCTGCAGCCATGCAGTGCAATTGTTGTACAACCTGTCCCCTCCCCCACCCAGAGTCATACAAAGAAAGGGCCGCCCCTGTTGTACACAGGCAGCACTCACAGGCATCTCTCACCAACCAAAACACAACTCCCAGAGAGAGAGTTAGAAGGCCGGCAATCCAAATGACCAATGGAAAATATACTGAACGGTTGGACCAAACGCTGGCCAGATAAAACTGGCTTTTTAAATCCAACCATGCTCGGGCTTACGTGAAAACTGGCACATTGTGAAAAAATACAAATTAAAAACCAGAACCTTCCGTCTTCCTGACTCATCTCTAAGCAACAGCACCATGGCAACTTTCTCCAGCATTAGAAACCTTTTGTGGAAACAGGGTGGTAGGACAGGAGAGACAGCCTGCTGGAATGGCAGTTTTAATTTCCATTTCATTTCCTCCAACTGTTGGGGCACAGAAGCCCTTTGAATCCCAGGACATACCAGCAGCCCCCAAACCCAACCGCACAATAATTCTCCTGATTCTGAACTGCCAAGGATCACCACGGTCCCCCTTTCTCCAAAAGGAAAGTTGAGGCAACTCCTCCGGTTTTATATAAGCACAGCCACAGCCTGCGTGATATATTTTCCCGACTGGAGCAAATTACATCTCTGTTTCATCCTATATTTAAACTTGTGCATGGTTTTTCTCCCCCCCCCCCCAAATTTTTCTCGCACCGCTCCGTTTCCTATTACTTAGTGCAAGGCTGTTCTTGCAGATGTGAGAATGAACAGTATTTGCCCCCCCCTCTTTGAAATGGGATCTCTCTTGTGCATAAGTGTGCTTCGGTTACAACTGCTCTTTTCCAAGTCATCTCCTTCTGCACATTCTGAGAGGAAAGCGCTGCAGCAACCAGGCAGCTAGATGAAATCTCCTTACGCAGCTCTTGTGATGCTGCTGCTGCTGCTTCACAAAGCCCCCCCCCACCTCCCCTATGTGCAGCTTGAGATCGTCTCTATTCCTTCCGACATAAACTGGGACCCGGCCGCCATTTTAGAAAGGCATTCATACAAGCCAGCACTGCGCTAAACCCTCCGGAGAGGCATGTTGTTCTCTCCTCTCCAGCAAAGGGAGGATCAAGGAACCGTTTTCTTTTTTTAAAAAAAGCTGGCCTGCCAAACGATGAATCAGGCTCTGTGTTGCCAATCACAGCAAGTACTAGGAGACAGTGTGTGTGTGTGTATGCGCGCCTTCCTCAAACACCTATTCAAACACACAAACAAAAAACAACACAAAGGAAAACTGCTAGGAAAGGACCACCTCAGCTCCCAGCAAGACTTATTTTGCATATGGGAACTCCAACATTTTAAAACTGTTTCCCCATCTACTAAATAATAAGACCGGGATAAAAATCACTTCTCATTTTGTAGTCTGCCTGCCCCAACTCTGAATTATGGAGGAGGGAGGGAGGGAGTAATGGGAAGCATCTAATATAACACTAAAGGACATCTTTGGCACAAAATGAAAATGTATCCTGACCATCAACAAACAAGCTTCCATTTAAGAATACAGGCTAATTTCACTCTTTCCCTAGATTCATCAGTCAAGCTGTTCCCCCATGAGGTAACCAAGCAAGTCTATTTTTCCCATGATGACTCATTAGGTACGCTCCATAATCTTCCTAAACAGTAGGAAGACAATTACAAGAAACCTTGCAATCCTCTTAAGTCTTTCACTGAAAATAACTTCAGCTGACCCACATAGGGGGTCAAGAACGATGCATGTCAGTTTTCCTTCACAATGCCATAATAGGCAAGGCCAGAAATAATTATTTAAGACAGATGTTTCTGCAACTGTTATCTAGAATGCGTCCATCGCCACACAAAAGCCATCCCATGAATACACACGCCGGTGCTCTTAGACTGCACTTGCATTTTGTCCAAAACGTCTCTCAACTGGGTGGAATTTAAAAGGCAAAACATTTTTACAGCCAGAAAAGAATATATCATGAACGCAAATAATAGGACTAAAACTACAATTCGGAATTAGCCATCCCGGAAATGTTCCACAGCAATAGAACAAAAGAAGTTGGATTTAAAAAAAAAAAGGGGGGGGGGATTTAGTCAAAGTTGTGCCTAAATATCCACGCTCCAGTTATTTCTTTCATAATTCCTTCAGAATCAGAAAACAAAGAACCTCAAAATAAACGAGCTCAGTTGGCCAGCTCGTGTGAAAAATTCCAAGCCAGTCATTAGTCCGGGATCGGAGTGCGGAAAAAGAAAAAAGAAAGAAAAATAAAAATAAATGCAGCCCCGCTTAGAGTAAAAAGGGGTTTCCATCACAGCTCTTTGAAAATTCCAGTCCGTGACATGAAGGAGGGCCGGGCTGTGCAGCACATCTTTGCTTTCTGCCCATCTCCTTATCCGCAGGCAGGCAGTCTCTAGAGCTGAAGAAGACTGCATGCACCTCCTTAGGGAAGTTTTTTTTTTATCCACACTTCCAAAATGCCCAATGCAGAAAGGAGTCCACCAGCCTTTCTTTCTCAAGAACAAAGCAGCAGCAGAAAGCAGCCAGCAGCAGCAGCAGCATCGCTTGCGTTCGTTGCTTCTCCAGAGGTGCAGTTGAGAGGCTTCTGCAGCAGCCGCCAGATGCTCCTGGATGACAGGTTGCCCAGCTCGTCTTCTGGCCGGGCCTCCCGAGAGGCCCTCTTAATCCCGGGCCTGCATCGGGCTCCCCAGGCCCTTCCACACACACACACACCGGGTGCCCCCTCCCCCACCCCACTAAGGCTCCGCTTTACCTGTCGCACCGAGGCAGGGAGGGACGGGCATTGTGGCGAGGGGGGGCTCCCCCTCTCCCGCACCCCCCCCTTGGGGCAAATCACGGGTTCCCTCCGCAGGCCCGGCCCGCTTCCCCCTCCCCCGGAGCAAAGGCCTCCCCGGGCTGGTCCCGATCCCCTTCCGCCCCGCCCGAGCCCCCCCCGGCGGCCCCGCTCACCGCTTGAAGTGCTCGATGATCTTCTCCTCGCGGACGTTCTCCGGCAGGTTGCCCACCCAGAGGTGCCTGGTCTCCCGGACCATGATGCTGCCCCCGGGAGACGGGGGGTCCTGGCGCCGCCCGCCTGCCGCCTCGGCTCGGCTCAGCGCCGCGAGGGGGAGCCGCCGCGCCTCCGCCGCCGCCGCGCTCTTCCGCCGCCGCCGCCGCCGCCGCCTCCCTCCGCGGCGCCGGTGGGGGACACCATCCCACCGGGCCCCGCCGCCTCCGCCGCCGTCGTCGCCGCCACTCCCGCGCCACTTGGCCCCGCGCCGCCGCCTCCTCCTATTGCCGCCGCCGCTGCTCCCGCTCCGGATGCTGCTGCGGGCGGCGATGCCGGTGATAGTGAAGGGGACGCCGCCGGCGCCGCCGCCTTGACCGTCGTGCGCGCGTCCTGCTCGGCGGCGGCGCTGTCGCTGCTTCAGCCCAATTTCTCCTCAGCAGCCGCAGCAGCGCCGCGCGCGGCGTCGCTCTTTCGCCCGCTCGCCCGCCCGCACGGCGCCTGCGCGCTCGGCCGCCGCCGTGGCCAATCCGTCGCCGAGCGCCCGCCTTGCGCCCCGGGGCGCGCCGCCTATTGGGCGGCGGGAAGCGCGCATCGGGCCGCGGGAAAAGGCGGGGCAGGCGGAGGGGAAGAGCGTGCGCAGGCGCTCTGGAGACTTCTTTTTCTTCCAGGGGAACAGGAGAGATTGCTCCAGCAGGCGGCGGGGGTGGGGGTGGGGGGGAGCGGTGAGAGAATCCTGTTCTCCATACGCCTCTCTGGCGGCAAACGCGCACGCGCAGCACGCGCTCCCCGGGCCGGGGGGGGCTTTTCATCTGCGCGTGCGCTGTGTGGCATTGCCGCCGCTTCTCATTAGCGTCAATTGTCGGCGGCGGGGGGGATTGTTTCAGTGGGTGCGATTCACAAGTTCTGCGCACTCGCCCGCATCCCGTCTGTAGCGACATACTCGCGTATCCGGGATCCGCGTCCTCAGTTATTGCCTCCTTTCTGGGAACTTGAGCTCCGGCTCCCTTTCAGCCCCTCCCGGCCTCTACCCGGGCGCTCACTACAACTCCCATGCTCCGCAGCCCAGGCCCCCGAGTCTCCTGCTCCTCCCGTGCTGCCTGCGCGACTGATTCTCGGTTCCGTGACCTTAGGCCTGGCAGGCGCAGTGAAGGGCCGGGCGACCTCTTGCCCGGAGGGGGGGGGATCGGAAGGAACTGGAGCACGAAGGTGTGACCGGGAAGGGCCGACCGTTCTCTGCCCCGCGGCCCCGGGAAAGGCCGCCCCGCCCTCGTGCTCGGGACGAACGCCATTTTGTCGCTCCTGCCTGGCCCGGCGGCCATTTTGTGACACCGGGGCGCCGCGGCTGCCTTTCCTCGCGCGTCCAGCCGGGGCGCTGTACACTGGGGGCTCCCCATCGCCGCCGCGGCCCCCCCTGAATCAAAGGAGGGGGGTCTCCGGACCGTCCCCCCCCGTCCAGCTGTCCCCCCTGCAAGCCCTCGCCCCCTTCGTCAGCCTCCCCGAGGATCGCGTTTCGGGGGAGCCGCCACCCCCGAAACGGACGTTCCGTAGATTTCGGAGTGAGGCTTCGGTGCTGGCTTGTTTTTTAAAGCTTTTATTTGCTATGGTTTTTATTGCACCCCGGTCAACCAAGATGCCATTGGCAGCCCCTTGGATATCGAGAGCTCTTGCGAGGAATCCCGTGTCCTGCTCGGAGAGTTGTCGGGACTGTGCGGAAAACACGCGTGGCGATTCGACCCCCACCACCACCCTGCCCCCGGACAGGCCCTGCCTTTCTCGGCCGCCGCGTGGCTGGGAATCGCAGAAATGGCTTTAATGTCCACGGAGATGGATTCTCAACCATCCACTTCATGGTTGTCCCGAAAGGGCAGGTCTTCAAACTTGGCCCTTTCATGACTTTGTGGACTTCAACTCCCAGAATTTGCTGGCTGAGGAATTCTGGGAGTTGAAGTCCACAAAGTCATGAAAGGGCCAAGTTTGAAGACCCCTGCAAAAGTGCTTTTCCAAAAGGCGGCTGCATTTATTTATTGATTGATTGATTGATTGATTTATGATTTATTTCCCCCCCCCCTTGGAAACATTTCGCTTCTTGGATGTGAGAAGCGAAACGTTTTCCAAGGAGGGGGGGCAAAAAATAAACGAGGAAGTCGTTGCCCTTTGAAAAGCACCTTTGGGGCAAAATGGCTTTAAGCAACCGCTCTGTGTCTGCCGGCTCCTGGGCGGTTTATGACAAAGGCTGCAGGTCATGGGGCCTTTTGTCGGAGTGGGGGGGGGGAGAGGCTGCCCGGCCCCTAAGTCTCAAAAGAAGGACTGAAGCATCCGAGGGAGCCCCAAAAGAGCACATTCCTCTCCCCCTCCAGCTGTGGCCCCGGAGAGCACTTAGCCAGGGGCAGCACAAGGGGAGCAGTCAGCAAGATGCCTCCCCTTGCATTGGGGGGGGGGGACGACAGCCAGCAAAAATGGGGAGCCAAGTTGGGGACCCCCTCTCCCTCCGTCGGCACGCTTAACTCTTGGCCTTGCTGCCCAGAACTGACAAAACCAAAGGGAAAAAGGCTTAAGCATTTGCCCAAGAACCAAAAGCCCCCCCCCCCCAATGTGTCTGTATTCTGTACACTTTTCCCAAGAACTCTTTTCTGTCCTTCCAAGGGGGGAGAGCCCCCCCCCCGCCCACTCCCCAGTATTTTTAAACCCTGCTTGGCTAGCAGCAGCCACGTCTTTCTGACTTGCAGGGAGGGCCAGAGCTGGGCTGCCCCCTAGTGGAGGAGATGGGCACTAACAGGAAAAGTCCACTGAACTTCTGCTCGTGTGTCCCCCAGGCCTTTTCTCTGATCTGGCTGCTGGGCTTGACTCAAAAGAAGGGGCTTCTTTGGGGCACAGAGGGCAGGATTAGGGCCTGCCGGATTACAGCACCCTCAGCTGCAGCCGAACCGGCCCAAAACACAATGGGAGTTGCCGCCTGGCAATTTGCAAGCATGGAGTTGCTCCCTCTCCTGGTCCCGTGTTGGCTCAGGTCAGGCGCTCCTCAGAGGCCAGGCTGCCACCTGCCCCCACCCTGAGGCACAGCTTGAGGGAAGCGGGGAGGGCCAGCCAGCTGTCAAACACAGCTGGACTACTAAGCACCCTGACCCTCTCCCTCTCCTTGCCTGGGAAAGCAGCTTTCCTGCAGGCTGAATCCCGGCCGAGGCTCCTGCGGCGCCTCCATCAACAAGGAGAGCACAGCACTGTCCCTAGCCGGCAGACGTAAGCAGAGGGGTGGGGGTGGGGGGGCAGGAGCACGGCGTCTTTGGTCTGGTGGAAGAGTGACAAGTCCAATTCACAAGGGGAGTGTTGCTCTCAGTCCCTGGCCCACTCCCCAAGGAAGAACAACATCGCAGACAGGAGGGGGCAGCTGGAGCACTGGACTAGCCCTCCTGGGCCCACTTCCAAGAGCGATCAGCATCCATCTCCCGAGCAGGAGGACCCCGGGTCTGCCAGACGTAGCAGGCTTGGCAAAGGAGGCGGCTGCCGAGAGGGTAACACCCGTCCTCCGTGGGCTCCAGGGACAGCAAGACCTGACACTTCTGCGGGTCAAAAGAAACGAGCGTCAGGGCTGCCTCCTCCAGTCCCCCTCAGGGCTTGCTTGCTTTCAAACCCTCATCCCCTTTGCCAAGAACACTCTGGGGTAAGGGGGGGAGGAAGCACGCTTTCCCAGTCATCGAAACCCAGCCTGGAAGGTCTCCCTCCACAATTCGGAGTGGGAAAGGGAGTTTCCGGAGCAAGAAAACTGAACTCGGTTTATAGATTCCTCGCGAAAAAGAGGTCACGTGACAATGCTGGCTTCTTTGCCCCGGCATCCTCCCAACCAAGGCCTCTGAGGCCCCTCCCTGCTTAGCCAAGTTCCCCAGACCCACCTCGCACCGGTAGCAGTCCTCGTGGAAGCTTCTCCCCAGGCACTCGATCTTGTAGGCGTCCCTCCCGTCCCGCGGGATAATGGGCTCCTCACAGACTCCACAGACAGGAGCAAACCTCCTGGAAGGCAGGCAGGTCAGCCATTTAATTCTCCTGCCTTTTGTCCCTGCTTTCCTCCTGTGGAAAGCACCCTCTTCCCACCCGCTGCAAGGCAGAGAGCTACGGTGCTCTACCTGTAAAAGTCCGGGAGGCAAAGAGCCTGGTGGTCGTCATCCACGGCAAAGGCGTCGCTGCCAATCTGGCGGCTGCAGGCCACGCAGGTGAAGCATTGTGGGTGGTATCCCTTCCCCAGAGCCCACACAATCTCATGGAGGATGAAGGCTTGGCAGGCATCGCATTTCTCCAGAGTCTCCTGGGGTGGGCAGAGGCGAGGCCCAGAAAGGCGAGACGCAGGCATGATCTTGGGAGCCTCTCGGATCTAAAGCATCTCCTCCTCCTCTTCCTCTTCCTCCCTCCCCCCATCTGTGCCAGGCTTGGCCATTGCCTAGGCCAGGGAGAGGCATCCTTGGCTCTTTTATGACTCGTGGACTTCAACTCCCAGAATTCCTGAGCCGGCATGGCTCAGCTTGGAAACCTCTCCCTTTCCCCTCAGCGTGGCTGGCTCAGGAATTCTGGGAGTTGAAGTCCACGAGTCATAAAAGAGCCAAGGTTGCCTACCCCTGGCCTAGTCTGTGCAGCCATTAGGTCTACAATAAGGCCCATTTAAAGCAGGGGGTCTTCAAACTTGGTCCTTTGATGACTCGTGGACTTCAACTCCCAGAATTCCTGAGCCAGCACGGCTCAGCTTGGAAACCTCTCCCTGTCCCCTCAGCGTGGCTGGCTCAGGAATTCTGGGACTTGAAGTCCACGAGTTGTAAAAGAGCCAAGGTTCCCCACCCCTGGCGCCCTAGGCCTTACCTGATAGCAGGCCGTGCACAACGGCCGGCCCTCTTTCTGGTAGTAGCTCTGCCCCGCAAGGCTGCTGTGACACCTCCGGCAAGTGAAGCATCTGACATGGTACTGCTTCCTCATGGCCTCGAGCGCAGGAGCATCGGGCGAGATGCCCTTATGGCAGAAAGCGCAAATATCTGGGAAAGGGACGAAGCAGACCGAGAGAGGGCGGATCGCCCGGTCAGCCGGGCTCAAGTCGCCTCCCCGGGACACCGAGCCGGCGACCTCTCGGTGGGGACTCCTCACCTGGCGCGGCAGTCTCCTCCTGTGCCTGTCCATCTGTCCAGCCGAGAGGAGAGGCCGGCCGAGGCTCTTCCACTTCAGAAGTCTGGAAAAAACAGAAAAGAACAGGCCGAGTTAAGCGCCTTGGAAAGCCAAGTGGGTTTCGCAGTCTGCCAAAGGAGCTTCCTGTAGCAATTTAGCAATTGTGGGTCAAGGGTGGGGGACTCTCTAATTAAAGATTCTTCCTTCCCCTTCAAGACTCGGAAGTCTTTCTTGGTTTTTTTTTTTGAAGCTGCAACGTGTGTGTGTGTGTCTGTGTCTGTGTCTGTGTGTGTAGGCTGAAATGCGGCCTAAATTGCCTCAAGGCCAGTTCTTCTTCTCTCTCTTTCATTAAAAAAAAAAACCAGGCAAAGCGTCTCTGGATGGCCTGATTAAAGGGACGGTTCCTGCTGAAGGATCCAGGCTATTGCCAGGGGCGGCCATTACATTATATTAAAAAGTTCACGGCTACCGCCAAGCCTGTGTTTTAATTCTGCTCCCAACCCAGCTAGCTGCCCGACTCTCTTGCTCTTCCACAAGGAAAAGCTGACGATTGAAAGAGGATGATTACCTGCAAGGAGGAGGGCAAGGCGGCAGCCCCCTTCTGCAGATCGGGGCCCAGGGTCTCCGCCGGGGGCTGCAGAGACCTCAGGACAGCTTCCACAGACTGAGGAGGGTCAAGAGGGGGCGCCAGCAGGGCAGAGGAAACTGCAGGAGGGAAGGAGCTTATTCAAGCCAGCCGTTTCTCCTCAGCCAGACCCTGGGGGTGGGGGTGGGGGAGTTTCCATCCAGGGCCTCCAAGCCAGAGAATCCCCACGGCTGAGGGTTCCCACTTCTGCTCCAGCTCTGGGCCGGGACCACATTCGGGGGCCCCGGGGCCAAAGGACGGCAGGGGCCTCACCTGCACCCGGAGTGCCGCTGGCGCCCCTCCCCTCTTTCCGAGGGACCAGCTTCTCGGCGGGAAGGAACGGCGGGGCCTTTGCAGGACCCCCGCAGCCCCTCGGGGGTGGCGCAAGGATGATGAAGATGGAGGAGACCACGCGCTTCTCCGCCTTGTCGGAGAGCATCCCCACCTGAGAACAGGGGAACCGTGGCAGGCTTAGAGGCAACCTCGAAAGGGGCTTTTCCCTCCAAGCCCACCCACCCCCCATCCCCCATCCCAGCAGAGAAAGCCACAAAAGGCCTCGGGGGGGGGGTCAAGGGAAACATAAACGTTGCCAAAACAAAAACAAAAAAGGCCCCACAGCCCTTGCTGACTCCCCCCCTTTTTCTTCTGGGCCCAGAGCTTTGGGGGGGGGGCTCGTCTCCTCCGAGAGGAGAGGCTCAAAAGGGCAGGGAGACACCCCCCCCCCGGAGAACAAGCGGCGCAAAGCGCACAGCTCCTCTCTCCCACCCGGCCCCAGCCCCTCTCCCCAAATCCTCCCCAAGCGCCCCATGCAGGAATACGGGGCACCGCGGCTTCGCAGCTTTAGGTCCCCGCGCGTCGGCCACTCCCGGCCGTTTCCTTCCTTTCCTGACCGGCTGTTCCCCGGGGACGCCCTAGATGCGCTCCCCGCTCGGCTCCCGGGGGGAAAAGGCCAGGCGGGACTTTGGGGAGGGGAAGGGGGCGCACAGCCCAGGTGGGGACTCTGCTGGCAGCCCCTGCGGACCGCGGGCTCTTCTTGCAAGCAGGAGCGCTGCCCGCCCGGCCTCTCCGCCCTTCTATCCAAGCGGGGCAGGGGGGCGTGGGGCGGCTTCCCCTGCAAGGGCTGCCCAGAGCATCTCGTCCCGGGACGGGCAAAGAGCGAGGACCCCGGGCGACCCCGACCACCGCCCTCGACCTCACCTGGAAGCGGCAGCGACGGCGGGCGGCTGCTTCTCCCTCCCTCCGGCCGTCGCTCGCTCCGCACCTTCGCCTGCCTGCCTGCCTGCCTGCCGGGGGTCGAGCAGCCGCGCCCCGCCCCGCCGCCGCCGTTGTGGCCGTAAAAGGCGAGGGGCGTCTGCCAAAAGCGGCGCTTTCTCGTACCTGCCCGGCCCTCCCGCGCTCCGCCCCCCCCCACTGGAACTTGCCGCGCCCTCCCCTCCCTCTTTCCCTCCCTTCCCCTTGCTGGAGGGTCCGGGGCTCTCGCGGCCCCCCTCTCGGCACTCTGCGGAACGCAGAATCCCCCCTCTCAACAGCTGAGTCTGCCCGACCCAGCATCCCCCCATCCCATCGTCCTGGACCTCTAGAGAGGCTTCACTGACAGGGCCAGGAAGGAGGGCTGTTGGCTGGGGCTCCCTGCCTCAGCAGGGGGACCGAATCCCCCTTCCCCACCTTGGGGGAGACCTCTGGCATCCTTCTCCCCCCTTTCCTCCTTTGAGAGACTGGCAGGGTCTCCCAGGCCCCAATAAAGCTTCCTTCTGGCCGTTCAATCTGAGGAGCCCCCTCCCCAGCCCCAAGGCCCCAGTCAGAAAAATGTAAAGGGGGAACCTGAACCTGCCAAGGACCTAACTGGGGCAAACAACTCAGCCAAGCCCCTTCCCAGTTTACGAGGGCGGGAGGGAGACCTGCAAGTTACTGCAAGTTACAGTCAAAAGTCCCTGGGGGGCTTAGTCTGGCCCACCTCGTGGGGCTGACCCCTGGGAAAGAAGCTTGGGGATGGGGGGTCGGTGCTGCCGCCCCTCCCAGCCGCTTACCTCTCTCCCTAAGGGGAGCCTTTCGCTCACGCGAGCCAAGGCCCCCAAGAGCCGCTGGTGTCCCACCGCTTCTGCCGGCCGGGCCCCAGTTGTGCCCAGAGGATGCAGGGCATCATCGCTGTTCTGGGCGAGAGGGTGTGGACCTGATCCTCGCCCATCCTCTGGTTGTCCCCGGCCCCGTCTGCTGGCCAGGGACACCCCCAACTGAAGTGGGCAGCTCAGGTCAGGTTCTCTTTTGCACCGAAAAGGCTGAAGGGTGGTGGAAGTGAGCATCAAGGAAAGCCTTCCGCAGCGCATCTCAAGAGGAGGAGGGGCCGGGCAGAGATTTGCCCCGGGGGGTGTGTGTGTCAGGGCAGTGCCAGAGGACTCCCCCAGGGCTGCTCTGGAGGCAGGAGGAGGAGGATCCCGCAGTTCAGCCTCCCCGACTCTTCCTAGCTGCAGCGTGACATGAGCTCAGCCGGCTCCTGTTGGCTTCTTCAGCCGCCAAAGGAAGGCAGTTTTCCCAGCTTCCCCCCCCCATTCCCTCCCTAGCCCCCTGCTGGTGAGGTCTGACTCTGCACACCAAAATTGGCTCGAGACTGCCACCTGCTGGACCCACCAGCAGGGAGAGGCAGATGCAAGTCCTTCCCGCAGGTAGGACGGGCTTGCGAGACAGCCGGTCACACCTCTGGGGTCAGAGGTTACCCGCGAGGAAAGGAAACCAGCCCCTTCATCTATAAGCAACCTTTGGGGGCCAGGCCCGCCCCCCCATCCCGCCTTTGATGGGGACAGCCTCTGGCACTGGGGGGGGGTGTTTCTGGAAAGCAGTGACGGTGGGAGCCCTGTGTCCCTTTGAGGTTCGCACGTTATTCAGCGCTAGGAGCAAACACTGCAGGGGTGGAGGGCTGAAAGGCAGCCACCAAAACAGTGAAGCCGTTCGGGGGAAGCAACGGCACCCGGGGCCAGAAGCCGGCTAAATGCCGCTGGATGCCAGCTGGAGCCGAGCAGAAGCCGCAGGAGAGGAGGAGCCTTCAAGGCGAGGGGCTTTGGGGTGGTCTCAGGGGTGGTGGAGAGAGGTTGCCCCTTCCCTCAAGAGGGCTCTGATGGACCCAACTACTGACCCGCTCCTTTTTATGCTTCTCCTTCTAACTGCCACACACTCTCCCTCCTCTAGGGCAGAGGCTCCCCAACCTTTTGGGCACCAGGGACTGCTTGTTCCGTGGAGAGAGGTTTTTCCACGGACCGGAGAGTACGTGGTTTTGTGTCTGCCTGCATCCCACGGATGGGGCTTCGCTTGCTTGTGCGGCCCAGTACCAGTCCACGGACCAGAGGTTGGGGACCCCTTTCTAGAGCCAGAGCAGCAGAAGGCAAGCAAACTTGCCCGCGAGAGAGTTGCCACAAAGCCCTGGGAAAGCCAGGCCTTCCTGGTTTCCTGCCTGAGCAGGGAGGGATAGACTAGAAGACCTTCAAGGTCCCATCCGACTCTGTTATTCTGGGAGGAAACAGACCCAGGGCAGAAGCCATCAATTCTGCAGGGCGGATGGAAAGAGCCCGTCCAGATTTTTAAAAAATCACCAACCAAGAGAAAGCAGGTCAGGCCAGGATTCCTGTATCCGGAAAGCCATCAATCAAGACCTTCTGTTGCCGAAGGAGCCCCCAAAGGCATCAAAGCATTCCCCTTTCTCCCCCGCAGCGGGAGATGCCACTCGGGCTCCAGTGTGGGAAAAGCCTTCCAGACTCTGCAAGACTTCATTAATTCACTTCGCAGAGAAAGATCTTCCGATGCTGCATTCAGAGCTGGTGGAGAAGCCGTACAGAGGTCTGGAGTGGAAGGAAAAGGGACGGGGGGGGGGGGAAACGTGGTGGGCCTTGCAGTTCACCAGTTCACTTAAGTACACTAAGCCTGTTTATTGGACAGATGGATGGAGCATGGAAGAAATAGATGCACGCAGGGCAAAAACCCTTTCTGAGCCAGGAAGAGCTTCACGTGGCAGGTACAGCTGTGCGCCCATCACCTTGGTGAGGACCCGTTGAGTGGGTGGAGGGGGGGGGGAGAGAAAGGGCTTAAGCCCAGTGCCAGCCACCCACCCAGGAAAAGCACCACAAATGCTTGGAGCACAGGACAAGGTGGAATAACAAATGCCTTACAAGGCATGGGATAACCCCCACCTCCCCCCAAACCCAATGTGGGCTGATGGAGGAAAGAGCTGCAGGCCGTCTTCCCATTGAGGGGTGTGTGTGTGGGGAGAAGCCATTCCAGATCCCAGGCCCGCCCACGGGGGAGACTCTGCAAGGCTCCCTTCCAAAGGAGGATCCCTCCAAAGAGATCCTGCAAAACTGACTGTGCCTGGAGAGGGGCAGTTGCATCGGGAGAGCGGAAATTGGCGTGGAAACCGACACGAGAAAGAAAAGAAAAAATCCGATTTCTGTCCGCTGTCCTTTTTATTGACTTCCTACATTTGCATGATCGGCCGCCACCACTGCATCCTCCTGGAACACAAGGCCGCTAAAAGGCAGATTCTTTTCCTTTCTAAGTAGACTAGAGAAAATTAACTGGCCCTTCGCATTTCAGTTTTAGCAAAGCCTTGATGACCGCTGACTTGAAATAAAACCCCCAACTGGGGAAAACCTTAAAGCCTTAGCCGGGAGAACAGAGAGCGAAACGGGCGAGCTCGGGAGCCGGGGATGAAGGCCCATCTGCCAGTTCCTGTGGGTGGAGGGTGGAGGGGATACGATGCTGGAATCAAACCCACAATGCACAAAGCAGGTGGCAGCCTTCCCCACAGGGGGGCAGGGGGCCCATCTGACCCACAGACTCTCCTGGGTCAGCCCAGGCTCAGCTCCCTTTAGCCAGGAACCCTGGCACCCAGAACGGGAGCGACTCCTCCTTTCCTCCCCCAGGACAATGGCAGCAGGTCTCCGGTGCCCCTCCCTTGGCCCGAATGGACTCCCCTTGCCACCCACCAGCCAAAGCCCCTCCCAGCCTAGCCCAGCCCGCTTCGGCCTCTCTGCCATCCCAGGAAGGCAGACCGGAGAGGGAATTGCTGAAGGGGGCAGCGCTGCCCCAGCGCCGAGAGGGAACCCACCAACCCTTTGGCACCAAAGCTGGGCAGCCCAGGAGGAGCTGGGCTTGTGGCCTGTCTGGCCTAGGGTCTCTAGGCTGGGCCCTTCTCTTTTTTCAGGAGGTGGCCTCTGTTGCTGCTGCTGCCAGAGATCTTGAGGGCCCTTGGCGCTGACCGCGAGGTGGACCAGACGCAGATGCAGAGAGCGGGAGATGCTCATCCTGAAATGGAAAGCAGTGCAAAATATATGGAAAGGCCGGCTTCCCTCCAACAGCGGCTGGACTCCCAGCCCAGGAGGCCTCTTGCCTATGTCAGTCAGAACCTCCAGACTTTGGGCTGGAGGGGGAGGGGGAGAGCAACCTCCCCCTCTTGCTGAGTTCGTGAGGACCCCACAGCAATGGCCTGCTCACACCTTTAGCCCCATTGAAAGGGAACTTCCCAGATGCCAGCAGAGATGCAGCTGAGACGTTGGGCTGCTTCTGTCCGCAGTCCGGCCTCCTCCTCCTCCTCCTCACCTGCTTCCTGCACACCTCCAGCATGGATCCGGTCCGGGTCAGGCACCAGATCTCCCCTGCCAGCGAGATGAGGATGTTCACGATGTCCCTCCACTGGCCCACCGTCATCAGCAGGACCAGAAGGCCCCCCATCCTGACGAAGACGGTCTGGAAAGCCATCGACTGGGTGGGGCTCTGGTGCTGCTCCTCTGTCGGTCAACCAGCCGGAAGGAAGGAAGTGGGTCAGCTGGAGGAGCTGGGCGCTGCCTTTCATGGGGGGGGGGAGACTGGCCGCTGCTCAGGAAGGATCCCCTCCAACGCCCCAGGGAGGGACAGGGTCTGCAGGCCGGCCTGCTTTCCGTGGGGCCAGAGTCGGCGTTCACCAAACCGGAAACCACTCACCCTGCATGTAGATGACCAGAAGCGTGTAGCAGATGGTCAGCGGTGTCCAGAATCGGATCGCCTCCGAGGTCGAGAGGAAATCCCGGTTGATCAGAGCCACGGCTGCTAAGTCGGCCACCCCAAAGCTCACCCGGAGGGCGTGGCAGAGCATCTGGGGGATGCCGTGCCACGTGGTGAGGAGGAAGAGGCAGCCTCCGCAGTAGCGCTCCTTGCAGTGCAGCTCGTACATGGTGGAGACGTGCCAGGCCAGGCGCCAGACGTAGTGGGTCAGGAGCAGGGCCAGCCCCACGGCCAGGAGGAGGTTCCAGGTGCGATGAGGCGCTCCCTCCTGCAGGTAGCCCAGGCTGCAGGAGATGCCGCAGCCCAGCGAGTATTGGCAGAGCAGGTAGAGCTGGCTGCTGAGGGCCCCCTTGAGAGCAAGAAGCGGGTACAAGCCTCCTTGGTACACGGAAGCCTAGATAGCCACCCGCCTGCCCAAAAGAACTCTGGGCAGCACACACAATAAAAAGACCCCTGGAAACCACGCCGTGCCAGTGTTGAGGTCCTGATGAAACTGGCATCTGTCCAATGACCCCCCCCTTCACCAGCTCCACCTGCCTCCCTGAAGCCACCCACCATTATCCACAAAAGCTGCTCGTAAAGCAGAGGCCAGGGCACAGCTGGCACCCCTCCCTCCGAGGCAGCACCGGCAAGGGCCCCTGGAGCGTGCACAGCGCAGGGGGACTTTGGGCCCACCCAATGGGCACTATGGGGAGTGTGGCTGGTGAAGCCTCAGTTTGTCCCGCCCCCATTCCAATGGTGGGTGGGGGGGACAGAAAGCAAGGGAGCCATTGGCCGCCTCCTGGCAGAAACAAGGGGGTGGGCTAGAGGCATTACTCTCCTGAGCAGGAATTCGGTGCCTATCGAGTGGCCCTGAAGCTGGCATTGGCACCACTTTTTCTCCGGCCACCTTTGCCCCCCACTCTGACCTGTCCTGGGTTCTGCCCACTCTCCCCCCTCATGTAGAAGCAGGAAGGAGACGGGCCACCTTGTTGAGGGAGAGGATGGTGGACACCGCCCGGAGGGAGAACTCCAGGACGATCAGGGCGGCCACCCGGTGCCCCACCATGGTGAAGATGGCCGTCAGCACCACGAGATGGAGCCGGTCCAGGAAGGGCCGCTGCTGCCGGAGAGCCTCCTTCTCCTTCTGCCTGTCGGGGTCACTGAGAGGACGGAGGGGAAAAGCCAGATGGGGCAGCTGGACCAGTGTCCCCACCCCTGCACAGCCTCTGGGGCTCAGGCAAAGGGCCAGCCATCAGCCGTGGGAGGTGCCCAGGGTGGTGGAGGGCTGCAACCAGTTGCAGAATGTGGCCCTGGAGCCCCTTCCTTTCCCCAGCCCGGGGCCCTCCCCGCAGGCACTCACTTCAGGCACTGGATGTAGAGGTAAATCCTCATCAAGCTGCCCAGGATGCAGACGGCACAGGCCCCCACCAGCCCTGCAGGGAAGCAAAGGTCAGCCAGGAGGGAGGGAGGGAGGGAGCGTGGGGAGAGGGAGGGGAGGAGTGGGGGGAGCGAGGAAGCTAACCCTGCAGGAGGGAGTCCACAAGGCTGGAGGTCCAGGCCAGCGGGAAGAAGCTCGGCAGCCAGGAGAGCATTGTGGCCCGTGCTGCGCCCAGGCTCCTCTCAAAGGCCTCCGAGGGACGGCACAGGAAGGACCTTGAGCCCAGAGTGAGCAAATAAAACGGGGAGTGTGTGTGTGTGTGTGGGGGGGAGGCAGTGGGCAGGCTGGCTCAGCGAAAGGAGGGATGCCCTCCCAGCAGTAGTACGTGGAAGGCACCTCCGCCGCCTGGGAAGACCTCTCTGCTCACTCAGCGCCCGTCCAAGGCTCTGCTGTTGCAGGCTGGGGATGATGGAACCACGGGCCTCGGGAAGTTTACTCAAATTCTTTCCACCTGAGGCACGAGGGGAACCGGGCAGGGCCTCCTGCACAGGTGAGGGTGGAGGCTTTCCTGGTTCCAGAGGGCAAGATGTGGGGGCCAAAAGAACAGACCCCCTTTTGCAGCTGTTTAGGGCAGAGGATTCACTGAATCAGACGCGCTAAGCAGGCAATCAAAGACGTGCATGTGTGTGTGTGTGTGTCCCCGGTGCTCTGAAGACCACAAAGTGCTAAAGGCTGAAACAACTGCATCCTCGGTCCGAAGGTCCACAGCTGCCTTCTGTCCCAGTATCCGTGAAACGCCCCTTAAGAGCTGCCTTGGATGGGAAGCACCGCTGGATCGGAGAGCTGCCTGCCGCTGGCCTTGGGCCTGGCCAAATCCCTCCTGCCTGGGGGAGCCACGTGGGGCTGGTCCTCCCTGCGGCATCAGAGCCACTGCCAGATTGCAGGCTTCCCCTTTCCCTGGGCAAGCTCCCAAACCCATCTTTCCTCAGAGCCCCCCCCCAACCCCTTCAGCCAGAGGAGCCGTCCCTCCGGCCAGGATCAGCCCCGAAGAGAGGCCGACTCCGCTCCGCTGAGGGATTGACTGGCCCAGCAACCGGCACACGAAGCGGGAAGCTCGTCCGCTGCCTCCAAGCGTGTCCTGAACGTGTCCGTCACCCTCCCCCCCCCGCTTGTGCTTGACCCCCTTCTGGAGTCTGAGCGAGGACCCCCGGCGGCTGGCCGTGCACATCCCCCACACAGGGGCTGCTCTCTCGTTTGTGGAAATGGAGCCTTTATTTTTTACAACGGAAACGGGAGATGCGCCCATAGATGATTTTCTGCCCCAGTCCTGCTGCAGCGCCAGGCCAGGCCAGGTGGCGATGGGTCAAGAGGAGGTCCAGGGCCGTCCGGTTCGGGGCAACAATCAATCTCAGCCGCACCTTCCTTCCATGTCTGAACTTGGGCCCTTGGACCCGGCGCCTCCGCCGTCTCCCGGTGGCTTGAAACCAAACCTGGCTGATTTTGCCAACTCAACTTTGCCCGACCAACGAGGCAGAGATACTTCCAAGGAGCGACCCGTAAACCCTGGGGGAGAAGCCTGCCAGCTGTTTCCTTAGCTGGGAGGCACTGTCTACGGCGGCCACCCCTTGGCCACGGTGTCCTCCCTCTCCTTGCTGGAGACGGCTTTGCTGGGACTGGCACCTGGACTCTACCCAACGCCAGCGATGGTTGCAACCTGTCCCTCCTATGCGCCCCCCTGGTCCCTTCTGATGGCTCCCCAAGGTCAGAAGAGGCAACAGGGTAGCTCCCAAGGTCTGGGCCTGCCTCCAGCCTAGGAGGGACCCCTGCCACCCCAGTGAAGGAGAGTGGAAAGTGCTTCCAAAGCAGGAAGGGCCCCTCTGCCCGGTCTGCAGGAGACCTCCTTTTTTCTCTCATCTCTCAGAATCCTGCCTCTCTCCTCCCGTCTCTCTCTCTGTCTTTTCCTCCTCCGTCTTTCCTGCTTTACCTGCTCTTCCTCTTCTGTGGGGAAAAACCTGAGGCTTCTGCCCGGGTGAAGCCGCTGCGGACGGACACTTGGAGAGGGAGAGGCACTCGCCATCCCTCCCTTCTGGCACCTGCCTTTCCGACTCTGGCCCTGGAGTGTGAGTCAAAATGGAGGGGAGGGAGAGCTCCCCGGGGCAGGAGCAAAATCAGTCCTTTCTCAGATGATGAATTTGGGACCGACCCCCCTCCCCCTCCAAAAAGGGTGGTGGTTGAAGCTGCGACTTTGCTTGAAAGTTGCTCTGAGGCGTCCATGGGTTTTCCAGCCCCCTTCTCATCGCTCCGTATCTGGACACATCCGCAGATGACCCTCCGGGAACTCCAGCTGGGAAAAGAGCTGTTTGCTCTCCCTCCCTCCCCGCAGTCCTGCTCTCTGCAGCTGGAGGGTCCTCAGCAGTCTGGGGGGGGGGTGTCTTCAGGTGGCCTGCTGCCAGTAGGGGACCCTCCTCAGCTCATCCCAGAAGAGAAGGCTGAGGACGGTGTGTGGCCCCAGGCGGAGGTAAGCAGGGCCGAAGCCCTTGTACAGGGCCAGGATGCCTTCCTTCTCCGAGACCCGCGCGACGCAGTCGAAGAAGCCACGGTAATGCTTGCCCTGCAGGGGGAAGAGGACAGGACCAGTTGACGGGGCAACGTTCAGCCCAAAGACTGAGTGAGGGCGTTTTGCATGAATGGGGCACCGCGAGAGCCTCACCGTGCCACTTTCATCCACCGGCTGGTTGTAGAGTCGTGTGCTCACCACATCGAAGGGAGTCATGGCCACAGACACGGCCACGCTGCTGATCATGCCCCCAGCGAGAGCCACCATCCAGCTGCCTTCCTTGAACCACTGGGAAACGAAAAGCCAGAGAAACCGTCTTGGCGAGGGCAAGTCCAGTGTCTGCAGGCCGCCACGGATGCTTGGGAATGGGCCTGGGGAAGCAGGGTGGCTGGGAAAGGCCAAAGGGGAGCTCCCACCGGCGAGCTGGATGCTGGGAAAAGGCCCACCCCCTTCAGGACACACACACACACACACACACACTGAGCCCGCTCACCTGCTGCCTCGCCACCCACTCCCTGGCAGAGGCAAAGGTGGCCAGCTGCACAGAGGAGCCCACCATGACACGAGGCACTGCTCCGCTCACGCCGCGCCACAGCCCCAGCAGCCCCTGCCGCCTATAGATGGCCTCAAAGGCCCCGGAGATGCTCTGCAAAGTGGCAGGAGATGAGAAGCTCAGCCTGGTGCCCCTTCCTTGGGCCAGGCCAGGGAGGGGGCTGAAAAAGGGAGGAACTTTTTGCAGGAACCTCCCCTCCACCGCAGTGCCCAGCCTGATTCTAGAAAGGACTAAAAAAAAAAAATGGAATCGGATGGCCTCACGCTGTTCTCTGCCCGTTCAGCATGGGCCACGTAAAGGACCTGGCTGGGGAAACGCCATCCTTAACAGACAAAATGGCGAAAGGTCCAGACTCTTTGCCTAGGATGCTCAGCTGGGAGGGATGAGGGGCTACTCTAAGGCAGGGGCCCCCAACCTTTGGGGCACCAGGGACCGGTTCCGTGGAGAGAGGTTTTTCCGCGGACCGGAGGGGGCGTGGTTTTGTGTGCTGCCTGCATCCCGTGGATGGGGCTTTGCTTGTTTGTGCGGACCGGTTGCTGGCGTGCCGCGGCCCGGTACCGGTCCACAGACTGGGGATTGGGGACCCCTGCTCTAAGGCTGTTTGGGGCCCTTTCTGGCAGCCAAGCCTCAGCTAGGAAAACGCTTCCATCCCGGGGTCGGCTGTGGCCCAGCCCAGCTCCAGGGATGGGTGGGCCTGGAGCTTTTCAGGCCGGCTGGCTAGTCACGCTGGGCCACCGTAGCCGGTGTGCTGAGCTTCTCAAAAAGGAATCCTCTCCGGTTGGGCCAAGCAGCCGATGCAGCTGCCTGGTGACCAATCGGGCTCCCCCTCCCTCCTGCTTGGCAGTGCCAGCTGTCGCAAGGCCTCCCTTGGCTTCACCCCGCCGGGGAGAGGCTGAGTGGGAGGGAGGCTCCTCCCATGGGCTGAGGCTGCTCAGGCGTGACCCCCGGCAGGAGCGCCCCTGGCACCCCCAGGAGGGGTCCTGCAAAGCGCCAAGGCTTCTGCCAAGATGGGCAAAGGCTGCTCTGGGCAGAGTCCTGGACCAAGAAAGGGGCGTCCTCGCCCCTCCCCCCCACACGCCTCCTGAGCAAAGCCCGTGGCGAGAGACGAGACCGCCTCGGACCTTGTGGTTATGCTGGTGTCCCACAGCTATGGCAGCCGCCGTCTGTGCTTGCAGATGCGTCTTCACCTGCGAGAGGAAAGCAAAAGCGCTGAGGCCGGGATGGGGTGGTGGTGGTTGAGGGGGGCTGAGGGAAAACCAACCCTCTCCCACTGACCTGCAGCCGGTCTTTTCGGAGGCCCAGGGGCCTCTTCTCTCCTCGGCCTGGACTTACCCGGCCTAGGACTGTTAGGGAACGCCTTTACTTCCCTCTCGGGGATACCAAGCTGAAAGCCTTCTTCTGGGCTCTCTTCCCAAAGGGGCTGCTTAATTTAACGGGGACCCCCCCTCTTGCAGGGAGCAACTGGAGCTCCCACTGAGGTCACGCAAAAGCAGAGGGGAAGGGCGCCATGCCCAGCTTGCACCGGGCCACCGCAGGGCCATTTGGGGGATAAAGTTCCTTGGGCAGCTCTCTTGGGCTGCAAATGCCCAGGCAACGTGCTTTCCAAAAGCTCTGCGCCTTCCTGGCGAGAGGCTGAAGGATGCACCACCCTAGCCGGCCTCCGTGCCCCTTCCTCCGCGGGCAGCGAAGGAGAAGACCCTGGTGCCCGCAGAAGCACCCTGGGGAGAGGGAACTACCTCAAGGCCACCCCAAGGCCTCACCAGCCCCTCAGAGCCCGCAGCAGGGGGCTGTGCTGCTGAAGAAGAGAACCTCTGTGCTGTCCCCCCCCTTGGTGCAGCCCTGGCCGGCACATCACCTGCTCAGAAGAGAGGGAACCACACAGGAGACCCCGGCCCCACCTACCTCCACGCCCGGCCTGCAAAAGGGGAACGACAATGGCCCAACAAGCCAAGGAACTGCCCGGGAGCCCCCTCCCCCAAGAGGCTTACCAAGTAGGCCGGGCTCCCGACAAAGGCCCCCAGTGCCCCGGCCACAGCTCCGGCTGCCAAGGTCCCTCCCGGATACTGAGTCAGGCCGATATCTTCAGCGTGGGAGTAGAAGCCAAATCGCACGCTGTTCATCAGCCCCTGGTACAGCAGCCCGGCCGCCAGCCCCTTCTGCAGACCCCGGAGTCCATCGGCCCGGCTGACGGCGGCCACGGCCTGCAGCACCCCTCGGTAGTGGCGGCGGTAGGAGCCCTGGGGACGCAGCTCCCCTTGCAGCTGCAAGCGGGTCTTCACCACCTCCAGCGGGTTGGTGAACACGCAGGCCAGGCAGCACGCCGTGGCACCCAGGACGAAATCCACCGGCGGGGAGACGGAGGGCGCTGCTGGGCGGCGGGGGGAGGAGGGCTCCATGGGGTGGCTGCCACCGGCTCAGGCAGAGAGACGGGACGTGAGGCCTCCCCACCCGAGCAGGAGCCTTGCCCAGGCAGCCCTGATGGGGGGCGAGCGTGCCGCTCTCTTCTCGCAGGCACGGGGCGGCTGGCATCGAGGCCCCCAACGGCCAGCCCGAGCTGCGCTGAGCCCTAGCCAGCATTGGCAGCCCTGGCTCTCTGCTCCAGCCCCAGCTGCGCCTCCCTCTGGGTGCAGCCAGAGCAGAGACGGCCTTTATTTGCTGCTCCACCCGGCAGTGGGCTGGGCAGGGGAGGGACGCAGGTGGCTGCATGTAGGAGAAAGGTCACCCAGGGCTGGGCCCACCCACTGCAGCGAGGACCAGCCTTTCCACCAGGCCTCCTCCCTCCAGGTCCGGCTCCCAAACCTGCCGGCTCCACCCCCTCCTGGCTCAGAGAAGAGGCCCTGTGTCTGGAAGCAGCCCCCTCCCCTCCCAGCCCTGATGAGTGACGGGATGGCTTTCCTGCCCAAAGGGGGGGCCATTCGTTGGGCAGGGCTCAAACGCACATTTCTCTCCAGCGGGAGGGTCTGCTGCCAAGAGCTGATCCCATCTGGGGGTGGGGTGGGGTGTAACAAGGTAATCCTGGTGTGTGTGTGAAGTTGCTGAGGGCACAAGGGGCACCCCAAAAGCTTCTGGCCTGGGCAAGCACAGCCTCCGCTGCTGGCACACAGACCTGAGCATCTCTGCCTCCAACCCTTGCCGAGCAGAAGCTCCAGGCTTCAAAAGCCCAGCCAGACGTCCGGGTCGGTGGCTCCAGCAGGGAGGACGTCGCAGGAGAAGGGCAAGGCTACGGAAGGCGTCCCGTGGGGGCATCGTGAAAGGGGAGGGGGCACATAACAGGGCTCAGCCCCCGACTTTCCCCAAGCTGGAGAGGCAGCCCCCTTTCCAAGCCCGTGAGTGCCACAGAGACTCCCCCCACCCCCCTTGCGTTTGTGGGCCACTGGGCCTCAGCCCACGAAGACAAACTTAGAGGGACCTTGTGGAAATCAGCTGCCCTGCCTCCGGACCGCAGCTGGGGGCCGCACAAGAGGCTTGGCCGGTGATGTTGCACATGGGCTCTGGGCATCTCTGCAGGGCAGGGGTGGGGCAAGCGGATCGGAGGAACTGCGAGAGGAAGAGGCCGAACAATGTTGGGTCTTCCAGTGACCCCCTGGAGGAGCTCCTACCTATCTCTAGCGCCCGGTGGCAAGTGAGGCCTGGGCCAAGCAGGCCGGAGGTCTCCGGCCCCAGAAGGAAGTCATGGGGGAGCAAAGGGGAGGCAGCCGAGCAGGCAGGCCGCAGCGCTGTGTATCGCCAAGTTGCCTTTATTAGAAGGGTTGGCCACCTGTATCCAGGCACACGGTGCCACAGAGGCCTCTCCTGGACAAAGGCCCCTGCGGGAACACATACAGTATATTAGCAGGCCTCTCGTCTGTTAAAATTAAGGATCTAAAAATAAGAAAAGCTTTTTTTTTTAAAAAAAAAAAAACCTAGGCAACTACAACTACTCCTAGCCCGGCTGTTTGAAAGGAGATAAACTGCAACTAGAACCCAGATCCAAAGGCCGGGGTCTGCCTGTGCACAGAAAGCCCCCCCAGCAGAAGGACCCCCCCGCACCCGAGCGGTGGGAGCCACCCACCTTCCCAGTCTCCTGCCCAATCTCCCCCCCCCAGAGGCTCTGCTGCCAGGGAGCGGGGGGGGGGGGCAGGGAGAGCCCTAGCGATTTCTTCCGAGCTCGGTGGGGGGGGTGGGAGGATGGGTGGGGGGGCTGCGGCAGGTAACGGAGAAGGGCAAACGGGGGCCAGGAAGTGCCGCAAGACTGGCTGCAGGCCTTGAACAGAAGTAATACATGCAGGGGGCAGGGGGGGCGCAGGCTGGGCTCTAGCATCTAAATGACGGACAGCGGCTAGCTTAGTGACTCCATCTTGTGCAGAAGCCCCTTCCCCACTGGCGCCCTCACTTCACCATTCTTGTCCACGGCTCTTCCTCCCTCTCCTGGACCCTTCCCCAGCTGGGGGGAGGGGCACGGAGCCCCTGCTCTCCCTTCCCTCTTTGTACCCGGAGTCCCTACTGAGATGCGACCCTTGGCACAGACATGGCGTAACCACCAGCCCAACCAGCGCGCCACAGAGTCAATAGCAGCGGTAGCCAACAGACCCCCGGATTGGGGGTGGGTGGGTAGGCTCGTGGAGTGTCCAAGCAAGCGAGGCCCACCCCTCCTGCCTCAAGTAGTCCCCCTCGTGCGCCCGCCGGGCTTCTGCCGTCTGGGATCGGGCCGTTCTTCGCCTCCTGGGAGGCTTAACACCAGGGGTCCCGGGAAGCCCGGCCACGACACAGGCTGTCGCTGCGCTGCCACGTGCTGTGGATCAAGCTCAGCGCATCCTCGCATTTCTTCCTGATGGAGCCGTCCTCGACGGGCTTGTGCGGAAGGTCCACCTGCGACACGGCGGGGCAAAAAGAGAGCCGTGAGGGGGAAGGGGGAGGACGGGGCCGCCAGCCTGGGGGGCCCTAGGTCTGCAGAGCCGGGCTGCCCGCCACCAAGACCGGCCAACCTGGTAGCTGCTCTTCCACACGGCGTCCAGCACCAGCAGGAACCGCTCCAGTTCGGCGGGGCAGCTGAAATAGAGGACCCACGGGGGCAGGTACTGCTTCTGCTCCTGGGCAAACTCCTAAGGGCGAGAGAGGAACGCTGGGTGGGACCCTGGGCCTCCTGACGCAGCCGGGCCGAGAGCCTCGCTTAGCAAACTGCAGCAGACGAGCCCCAGTCCCAAGGCAGCCCCTTTGTTCTGAGAGCCCAAGCCACAGGCCTCCTCCTCCTCTTCCTCCTGTAGACTCACCAGGAGACAATATTCCCGGCCGGCCTCCGTGGAGACGGAAGCCACCTCCGCCAGCTCAGCAGTGGCCAGTGAGCGGAAGAAGCTGGTCTGGCAGTCCTCGTGGCAGGTGAACAGTTTCTGCTCCGTCACCACCAGGCAGCAGGGGACGCAGAGGGCAGGGGCCACGCCCTGGGGGACGACCTGGGTGGGAAGCACAGGCAAACAACCCTTGCAGCTCCTGAGGGCAAGAGGGCTCTGCTCCCGATCCTCCAGGAAGCGCAGGAGCAGCGGGGACCCCCGCTGTCCCCCGTGGTCCCAATCCCAAGGATGACCCTTACCCCTTGGGAAACCGCCTGGCACAAGTACTGCATCCAGTCGGCCATCTCCTCTTCGTTCTCTGCACTCAGCTCCAAGGAAGGGCGATCCGTCAAAATGACCTGGAAGGAGTGAGGCCGGTCCGTGGCGCTCGACCTTCGGCACCCGCCACACTGCTCCCCACTGCAAGGGTCGAGAGTTTGCGGCAAATAAGACCGAGGGGCCAGAACCGGGGGGAGGGGGGTGGTACACCCTGAGGAGCCTGCCCCATGTGGGACTCACCCCATATTCACAGACAGCAGCGGGGTGACGTCTGTCCGGTCTGGATACTGATACAAGATGTCATTGCTGCAGAGGGAAGACAGAAGCAGCTGGTGGGAAAGGGCCCCTCCCAGTCCACCGCAGGGGAACTTTGAATTAGCATATGCAAATTAGAATATGCAAATTAAGTGCCCCCCCCCTCTGTCCTCGAGAGGGTCGGACAGGTCCTCTTATGCTGTCACCAAGAGTCCAGCCCAAAGTAACTTTGGGGTTATACCTGTAAAAGTCGATGGCACCAGAAAAGCTGCAATCAGGGCGTAGGAAGAGGTTTGTTAGAGCAACTGACAGACAAGGGTATCACTCTAGAAATATTACGCGACAAAAATACGGATATAGGAACGGTTTGGGTTGCAACTATAACTCTTACACGGAGACGTTCCATATAGCATAACAGCAAACTCGAAAAAAAGACATAGGTGATTAAAGATCAGATTAAAAACAAAAAAAGAAAAAAAAATTAAAGAAATTCTGCAAAGAGAAAATTATTTTATTATTAAACTCTTAAAAGAAGAGTTGTCTTTGACGACGGTAAAGAGAAATGAAGGTTAAAATTAGCTGACTTTAAAAATATCAAAACCGCGTGATAGAAATAGCGTAACATCTGATAAAGAGGCAAAAAAAAAACATTTCAGCAGTGTTAGTCTAAATGATTTAACAATCACCCCGGCAAAAACTCTGATGAACGCTTAAGAGAAGCAAAATTTACCAAAGATCAGAGAAAAACAGAAACGCTTAATGAACAGATCTCTATGAATATGCTGGTAAAGGTATAAAACGGGTCAAAAATCAGGAAAGCGTCTGGATCAGAGGGTTTATTAGTTTCTTTCTGTAAACTTTTTGAGGACGAAGTTCTGCAATCTTTTCAACAGGTGATCAAACTCCGTTCTATCAAGTGGGAAGGGACTAGACAGGTGGAATGAGGGTCAGATGGTATTAACGTGGCATATCTTTTCCATTTCTTCTTCGCTATTTAGCATTTCTGGTTATTATCTTTATTTTCTCTGACGGTTTTCACTTCGTTAAGAACGTCTTCGATAATAATAATAATTTTTTTAAAAAAGGAACCAAAATCTAGCCAGCCCTCCTTCCGGCCCCGGCTACAGCCTCCTCACCTGAGCACCACAAAGCAGGGCTTCCAGACTTCCTTGCCCAGGTAATTGGTCCCTGCCTTGTAATTGAGCACACCTTCCTTAAGGATGGAGTTTTCAGCCGACACGTAGTGAGACGAAGCTGGGCCGGGGGTCTCGTCCATGGGGTCTTCCCAGTGAACGAGGCCGTAGAAGTGGACGATCACCTCCGAGATCTACCAAAGGCAGTCAGCCGCTTAGCCAGGCTCTCAGCCCCCAAACGAGCCCCCCTGACTTGGCCTTTGGCCCTCCCCCAAAGGAGACAGGGTGCCTCCCACAGAGGAAAGGCTGCCTGGGGTCGGAGGGAAGAAGGACAGCAGAAAGGCACACCTCCCGTTTGGACTCCTGAGCCACAAATTTGGCCAGCGCCAGTTTCTCCATGGTGGCGTCCGTCAGGATACTGGGGTACGGCGGCTCGCGGCAGCCTTTGATCATCGCGGACTTCAGGGAGGTCAAGAAGAACCTGCAGGGAGAGGGGCATTAGGACCCCTGTGCCCAAACAACGAAGGAGGGGGCCTGGATTGAGCACAGGGACTAAAAGAGAGATGAAGAGACCACATTAACTGGGGGGGAGGAGGAAGGGTAGAACACCCAGTTATGAAAATTATTCCCCCCTACAAAGAATAACCCTCTGGGCAGCATCCTCGCCATCCCAGCAGCGGTTAGCTGGGGGCGGATGAGGCCCGCCCAGCCCTTACTCAGTCAGGGTAGCGTCCGCTGTATCCAGCAGGAACTGCTTCCGACGGTTGGTACAGACCAAGGACACCGTTTGCTGATCGAGGCCCACCTGCCGGGAAAAGGAAGACCGTTCGGAGGGGACCGCCCTTGGCCTCTGGGAGGGGAGGGCTCAGCCCCTGCAAGTCAGGGGCGCAGGGCCCCTCCCTTCGGGCCCAGGAATTGAGGGCCACTGGTTTTGCCCAGAGAAGACGCCTTCTGGAGGGGTGCTCCCCGTGTTCCTGCAGAGCCCCCCCACCCCCGGCCACTCACAGAGATGTAATCCAGCTCATTGTAGGACACAGCCTCCTCCACCAGGTAGGGCTTCTCGGCAGCTCCTGGGGGTGGGAAAAGCAGGGCAGAGGGTCAGCTGCGCAGCCAGGGCTTGCTCCAAGGGGGTTCCCACCCCTTGCAAGGCAGGTGGCAAGCGAGAGGGCCTTCCTCCCACAGGGGGATGATACCTTTGCGGATGAGGTACATGTAACAGTCGGTCAGCAGCAGGTAAAGCAGCTGGAGGTTCCCTTCCATGTGCCCTGTGCTCATCCGGATCATCTGTTGGGGAGAGAGAGGCCTCCGTTACTGACCCACAGCGACAGGGACGCGAGAAGAGCTGCTCCTTGGAGCTGAAGAGGGCTGCTCCCTTCTGAAGCCTCTGCTCCGTGGAGTGCCCGGGGTGGGTGGGTAGGTGGGGGGGGGGAGAAACACGCTCACAAGGGGCTCCCCTTCTGGGCCGCCGGACGTACCCGGAAGAGCTGCTCCTCGTTCTCGCGAAAGACGTGGATCATCAGGAGCAGCAAGTGATTGTTGTCCACCCTGCAGGGAGGAGGAGGAGAAGGCCCAGCCGAGGGTCAGGAGGGAGAGCCGGCCGGTCCCCCCGCCCTCCTTGACCCCCCCCATCCCGAGGTGGCTTTCTCCAAGGAAGAAACCGCGGAACGGCAGGGATCAGCGGGAAGGAGAAAGCAAGACGGGGCCAACTAGGGACGCCTCTTGACGTACGTGAGATACAAGGACCAATAAAGGAGGATATTGTTAGCTCGGGGTTGAAATCGGGGGGGGGGGGGCTCGGTGCTCTCTGAGCTCGGTGGTTTTCTGGCAGACGTTTCATGACCCCAACTAGGCTACATCATCATCATCATAATAAAGTTGGAGGGGACCTTGGAGGTCTTCTAGTCCAACCCCCTGCTCAGGCAGGAAACCCTATACCAATTCAGACAAATGGCTGTCCAGTCTCTTCTTAAAGACTTCCAGTGTTGGAGCATTCACCGCTTTTGATGATGCCATAGCACTGATGATGTTACCTAGTTTGGGTCATGAAACGTCTGCGAGAAAACCACCAGGCTCAGAGAGCACCCAGGACCCCATAGTCCTTTTTCTCCTCCCCCCATCTCCTCCTCTCTGCAAACCCCCCTCCCTTCCAGCACTGATGATGTCACCTAGCTGGGTCATGAAACGTCTTCAAGAAAACCACCAGGCTCAGAAAGCTCTAAGGACCCCACAATCCCTTCTCCTCCTCCTCCTCCCTTCTAGCACTGATGATGTCACCTAGCTGGGTCATGAAACGTCTGCCAGAAAACCACCGAGCTCAGAGGGCACCTCAATACAAGGACTGGAGGGTGAAGGGTGCTGAAGCGGCCAGGAGGAGGAGGAGGCAGGGACTGCCCAACGGAAGGTCGAAGTGCCCCCCAAAGCCTCCTAACGGTTTCTCGGTACACGCTGGGTGGGGATGGCGCCACCGTGGTGCCGAGCCCCAACTTCTGCTCTCCACTGGATGCCGGAAACAGGCTGTGACTCCCCTCCTCTTGGAAGAGGCCGGAGGGAAGAGGGGTGGCCGAGCGCTGCGTCCCTCAGGTGGAGGAGGCCTGGCCGAAGGGAGAAACCAGCCCTTACCTGAACTCCGAGGGGTGGGCAGCCTCGGACGGACTGCCCTGCCCCTCCTCCACCCCGGAGTCCTCGGCGCTGCTGGGGGAAGGGCTCTCCCGGTCCTCCTTCAGCCTGCTGAGGGCCACCGCGCTAGCCATCTCCACCGCCTCTCCCGGCGAGCCGGCTACGGCCGGCCCAGCAGCCTCCCCCTCTCCTCCTCCTCCTCCTTCCTCTTGTCCAGGAGCTTCAGGGCCACCAGGAACATGTGGCGGTTGACCATCCCCTGGAGAGTCATGGTGGCCACTACTTGCTGCAGGAGTGTTTGGACTCTCGACGGTAAAGCGGTAGAAGTCCATGGGGGCCGGCAGCCCCTGACCAAAGCCGCCAAGGGGCGTCCCTTCCGAGGGGGTGTCCCTTGGCAAGTCAGTCCGAAAGGACTGGTCCAGGAGGGGGGGCTCCAGGGCACGGCTCCACCCGTCCGTCACCTCCAGCGAGTCGATCGCCTTGCTCAGGGCCTGCCCCACCCGCTCCATGGCCGTGTCCTTCATTTCGGGGATCCGCAGGCCCAGCTGGCAGAGCGCCGGCACCTCGGCGCTGACCGCGAAGTCGGACTCTGGGGCGGCCCATGGCTGCCTGACCTCCTGACCCAGAGCAGGAGCAGGGAGGGAGGGGACGGTGGCCTCCTCCAATTTCACCTTCTTCTTCTTGATCGTTTTCTTCTTTTTAGCCAGCCTGTGCGATGAAGAGACGCGTTGGTTAGAAAAGGTATCATTCGAAAACTGTACTGAAAATTGTGATAACGTGGATAATCAACTAGTAACTACAACATGGAATAAAACGGCTTCCACCATCCAAAGGCCACTAGAAGAAAGGGAAGAGAACTTTGACCAATCTGAAGCGCTGAGAAATACTGATTTTCAAATATTGTGGTTTGATGACGCAGGAACTTTATTATGGAAACCGGTGTGGCACAGAAAGAAACCTCGAGTTAGATTTAAAAATGTGTTTTAAAATTTCATTTAATGGGTTAAAAAGGCTTGAGAGATTTTGACTGATTTAATAACTAACGGAGTACGTGAATTCTGTAAGAGGATATCCTTTGTAATAATATTTTGTTTCAGATACGATAATTATTTGGAGAGGTAAACTTCACCTACTGGGCTAAAAAGACTTTTCATAGACATAGATTGATTGATAGAATATATATTTAAAATAGACAGAAATGTATCTTTGGGATTGATATTTTTATTTCAAATAAGATAATTATTTTGTAATAGAAGGAGAATAAGAGGGATTGGTGACAAGAGAAGAAATGGTATTAATGAATAAAATATAAGAATGTTATTGTGGGAATAATATATTCATTTCAGATATCATTGTTATGTTAAAAAAGGAAATGAAGGATACCCGAAGTATTAATAATATGTTTATTTAAGGCTAATTGGAATATGGTAACTGTAAATTAGTAAAGCCTAAAAACAGGATTTGGATCTTGATAATTGAAACGTGATTGATGTTTGATAGGATTGTTTGAAGTCTATTTAGAAATGTATTAATTTGAATATGTAATACTATATGAGGGAAATAGAGAGGGAATTTTCAATGAATCAATTTGAGCTATATATCTGTGATTTTTCTTTTGGATGTTTGATGTACCCATCTCCACGTTGTTTCCTAAGCACCTTGATGTAACCTTCCCACCCCTATAAAAATCCAATAAAATATATATAAAAAAAGAAAAGAAAACTGTACTCAGCGCCGATATTCGGCTGTGTATTTATCAACAACTGTAAGAATTGTATTTGCTCAACGGGGGAAAATGTTTATCACCGGGAGAGGAGAGGAGGTATTGGGCGGTGTTAATATTGGATTTAATTTGAAGAGGCTTATATGTACCACGGAATTACTAAGGGACCCAGTCAACACGTTGTTTGTTGTAAAAATAGAAAATTAATAAAATAGTTATTTAAAAAAAGGGGTGGGGGGGGGACAAGTGAGCTCTCTGGCTGTGGGGCACCAGGGAGCAGCTGCAAAGTGGGCAGGCTTGCTCAGGACTCAAGGACAGGTGGACGCCGGACCCCACTCCGGAGTCTCAAACTGGACGGGGGCCGGGAGGCCACGGAGCCCAGATTTCTCCTTGCGACCCCTCGGCTTTCAGCGTCCACAAGCGAAGGAGGGCTCCCTGATGCCCAGACCCAGGGAAAACAATTCCCACTGCAGGAGAGGAGGGGTCCACAAGAGCCCCGGGCAGAGGCGAGAGCCAGATGGGGCCAAGCGATCGGGGAACGCTTCTTCCACTACACAACCTGATGACCTCCAGCTCCGTGCAGCCCTCGGATTGATCGGTGCCTTCGGCCACCAGGTCGGCCCTCAGCGAGGCAGCGTGCACTGGGGTGCTCTCGGCGGAGGAGGGCCCTTCTGCCTTCCCGTTGAAAGGGTTGTAGCGCTGGGTGGGGCTTTTGGCGGAAGCGCGGCTGCTGTTCAGCTCGGAGGCCACGGAACGTGGGCAGCTGAGCGTATCGGTCAGGTCTCCTTCTGGAAGGAAGGAAAGGGGAAGGTCAGCCATCTCTGCCCGCTTCCGCGTCCCCCTTCAGAAGGTGTGCCCCAGGTGTAATAACTCCCTGGCACGTGGGATCAAGAAACTCAGGGATTCTCACACCTGGCAGAGGAGAAGAAAGAGCCGTTCCTTCAGCCCGCAGAATTCCGACTCCTATAATCCTTGCGGCCTGCACAGAGCTGCAACTTAGCAGCTCCTGGCTTGGGAATTATATCCCGAGTTCACACACTGTGACATCTTGACGCTTTGCCCCGCGGACTACGCACAACGGGGACGCCCCCCCCGCCGACCCACCGGGGGCTCCCGTTCTCCGCTGGACCCCACGGAGTCCCCGATATAGCCCTGCAGAAGGGCAGGAAGTTGCCCGCCTCAGGAGCAGCCCCCTTCGGCTGAAGGGAGACCGGAAAAGGGACGCTGCACTTTTTGTCAGTTTTACAAGTGGGGAAGCATCCAGAGAGGGGGGGGGGAGAGGCGGAATCAGGAGGCAGGCTCTGCTCACTGTTCAACTACTCTTTATTACAAAATTCTCTCTCTCCACCAGGAAGCCTGCCTTCCGCCACGAATTGCAGGAGACGGCGCAACCGAACCGGTTTTAACTTTCCACCTCTTCCGTTCGGTTGCTGCTCTCCAAGCTCCCTCTGCAGGCAGAGGGAGCAGGGGAAGTGAGCAGCAGCTGAGTTAGGGGCCCAGAGCCCACCCACCCACCCTCCGTCTTAAGGGGCGCAGCGGGGCAAAAGCTGAGGGAGGCGAGGGCAGAGAAAGGGCTGCAGCAGCCGCCACCATCGCTAGCAGGACCCCTGCTTGGAAAGAGAGGCTGTTGGGAGAAGCATCTGTGGTTACGAAATCAGCTGGTTTGGGTCCATTTCCCCCCCCTGCCCCCCCCATGCACTGACAGGAGAGAGAGAAAGTGGTTAGGAAGAGGCCGCTGGCACCGACACAGAAGCACCTTTGTCGACATGGACAACTTGGAAGCTTGTTAATGTGCAAACCAGAAAGACTGATGGTTCATGCTGGGAGATGGAAGCCACAAAACTATTAGGAGGTGGTTAGGCGTCCAGGAGGGCCTGGAGAACCGCTGAGGCAGGCCGACCGGGCAGCAGATGCCCTGGGCTGAGGGCGCCCATTAAGCTGGCAAGACCCTGCCACCGAAGAGCTGGGTGGCCTGGCATCCGAAGAGCCGGGTGGCATCATTAAGAGATCTGTGGCCCAGCATGCAGGAAGCGCTGGGGCAGAGGGAGAGGAGCGGGGGGGGGGAACTGGAAAACCAGGCGAGCTGGTCCCACCTTCCCATGCTGTGGTAGGCATGGACGGTACGGCAGGAAAGACTTCTCCAAAATCATAATCTATAAAACGAGGGATAAAAAGGAGGGTTAGAAATGAAGGAATCTGGTGGAAAGGGGGGGGGGGCAGGGCAGAGACACAGAATCCCCCTCTCGGAGATCATGATCAACCGGGGTGGGTGGGGCGAGGGAAGTGGGGGGGAAATGGGAGCAGGACAAGGGCAGGGCGGGGAACACAATCTCAGCTCAGGCTGCAGGGCTTGGCTCAGTTGCGGATCCTGCTCAAGGATCGCGTTATCCTGATCTCTTTGTGGTTGTGCTTGCTTTCCGTTTGCAGGGATCCCGCTGAGGGCGGAGCAGCTGGGGCTGGCAAGGGCCGATTCAGGCCGAGCGGCCCTCGAGGGGGATCAAAAATCCAAGCGGGCCGATCGTGTGGATCGAGGGAGGCAAGCTCGGCAATGGGGCAGCCCAGAAGCACCTCAAAATGCTGGCCCGCTCTGCAGATGACCAAGGGTTCCTCAGCACCCCCCGATGCCCGAGGGGCTTTGGAGACGCTAGAGATGTGGAGTCTGCAGCTTGACCCGATGCTCATCTGGCCGAAGGAGAACTGCCCCCAGCCCCGTCCTGACCCTCCGTTCCTTTTAACCTTGCCCACGGGCGGGACGGCGGCCTGGACAGGCGTGGCCGCAACCCTCAGTCCCAGGCAGCGCTCCGTGGAGCCAGGACGTTGCCAGGCCGCCCTGGGGCCGCTGCCCACCCTCGCCCCTTACCCTCGCTGGAGGGGGCGATGGCGCTATCATCCCACTCCAGGTTGGTGGAGGTCACCGAGTTGAAGGAGTTGAGGGAGAGGCTGTCTGATCCGTGGAGGGAGCTGGGCAGGCGGTCCTCGAAGTCCAGCAGGAACTGGGGCTTGTAGTAATCCGGCATGTAGGGGGCCAAGTCCAGGTAAGGGGCGTCCTGGAAAAGCAGGAGAGCGTTAGGTGGAACTGCGGCTCGCCCGCCCAAGAATGCCAGCCTTCCTCTTTCCCCCCCCCCCGCCCCCCAGGGATTTGGGCCCATCGGTTGAGGAGAATCCTTTCGGCTTGGGAAAGCAGCTGCCTTCGTACGTAGCAGGGAAATCCCAGAAGGCAAGCGTGGGAGGTGGCCCCCAGCCCAGGGGAGGAAGAAGTGGGAAGTCGACTGCTCCAGCAGGCTGTGTTGGCTCACCAGGTCCAGGTCAAATCGGATAAACTCCAGGCCCGCCACCAGGGTGAGGAAGAGGGTCAGGTGGTCGTGGCTGCAGACCAGGGCATTTCTGCGGGATGGGAAAGCCACAGCTCAGGAGCCACGCAAGCCAAGGCAATAACCAAGAAGTGGCTCCTCCTAATCCAGGGGTAGGCAACCTGGGCTCTTTTATGACTCGTGGACTTCAACTCCCAGAATTCCTGAGCCAGCATGGCTCAGCTTGGAAACCTCTCCCTTTCCCCTCAGCATGGCTGGCTGAGGAATTCTGGGAGTTGAAGTCCACCAGTCATAAAAGAGCCAAGGTTACCTACCTCTGGCCTAGGCCTAGGCCGCTTTATGACTCGTGGACTTCAACTCCCAGAATTCCTCAGCCAGCATGGCTGAGCTTGGAAACCTCTCCCTGTCCCCTCAGCATAGCTGGCTCAGGAATTCTGGGAATTGAAGTCCACGAGTCATAAAAGAGCCAAGGTTGCCTACCCCTGTCCTAACCTGATGTCCCACTGGCTGGGAAGAGGCCCACCCGCCCGCCCGTCCGAAGGGTGCCCGGTCCAGAGGGACCCCCACTCACACCCTGGAGGCAGAAGCTCTCCTGCCACGCTAAATCCTCGACTCCCGACTGTTGCACCAAGTCAGGCTTGGGAACTAACTGCCCGCCTTTTAAGCTCCTGGCAGCGTGAGGAAGCCCCCAAGCCCCCACCGTGTAATTTGGGAAGAGGCAACCGAAAAGGCCGGCTGTGAAAAGGGGGCCTTCCTGGCACCGACCTGCCTGTCTCTTCGAGCATTAGGTCTGGCCAGCGACCCCTCTGGGAACAGCAGGCTTGGAGGAAAAGCTGCAAAGGCCCCTTTGTCTGTTTGGGGGAGGGGGGTCCTTTCCCTCCCCCTCCCCTTCCCGCAGTGCCGGCCCGGCAGCCCGGCAGACTTACTTGACGTAATACTTCTGCAGCAGCGGGAGGTTCTCCTGGAAGAGGCGGAGGTAGCTCTCCAGAGAGTTCTCGTTCAGGGCCAGGTACAGCCATGCTCGGCCTGCAAGAGGGAGAGGCTGCCTTGCAGGGCCTGCTGGCTGTCAGGGGGGCAAGGAGCCGCCCGCCCCGAGTTGTTCTGGCCGGGACCTTCTCAACGGCGCCCAAAGCCCAGGCTGCAGGTGGCGGGTGGCAGGAGGCGCCCCGAACCCCCTCGAGGGCTGGACCGGCTCCTCTGGGTGCTTGTCCGGCTCCCAGCCCAAAGCAGGGAGCAATCTGGTTCCCAGCCTTCTAACTGGAAGGACTGGGAGCGCAGAAGCCTCCCTAAGAAGTACCTGCACATCCTCAGGGGCGGGCAAAGGCCCCTGGGGTCCAAGCGCCCGCCGGGCGTTCGGTGAGGTGGGCCGCACAGGGCTGGCCAAAGCAACGGGCTGAGACTTACTGCGCCCCAGGTTGGTGGTCACGTGCTCCAGCAGTTCAATCTGTTCGATGGCCTCTCGGCGGGTAAAGTGGACCACCAGGACCCAGTAGCCCGAAGGGAGGTCCTGCAGCCTGCCAAGGAGAAGGAAAGTCACAGAGCTGTTTTCTTCGGAGGGAGAGCAGCCCACCCGCCCTTTGCAGGTTCCCCGGCGCAATACATCCAGGCCAGGGGTAAGGCCACCTTGGCTCTTTTATGACTCGTGGACTTCAACTCCCAGAATTCCTGAGCCAGCATGGCTCAGCTTGGAAACCTCTCCCTTTCCCCTCAGCGTGGCTGGCTCAGGAATTCTGGGAGTTGAAGTCCACCAGTCATAAAAGAGCCAAGGTTGCCTACCCCTGATCCAGGCCCTCGTCCAGCTCATGAAGGTTCTGCCTCTGCAGCCTGGGAGGAGGGGAGGGAAGGGAGGAGGAAGGGCACGCTTGCCATCACACCCCTGTTCACAAGTGGGCTCCACTACGCCACACAGACCCAGGAGACACCACTGCAGTGGGTTGATCAGACCTTCTTCCGGGCACCCATGAGGGCAGCGCTGTAGCAAGGAGCCAGCTGCTTGCCTCAAGGAAGGGAGGAAGGGCCCAAACCTGAGCCCCTGGGGTGCAGGCCCCTCCAGGGGAAAGCGACGGCCACGCGGAGGCCCCTTACCCGTAAAGCAGGGCGTGATCCAGGTGTTCACAGAGACGCTGCAGGACCGTGTCGTGGTTTCGGATGGCGGGCGTCTCGTCCTCGCAGGCGGCAAAGTAGCTCTGCAGCTGGAGAGACGAGCACATCTGGTGAGGGAGCCACAAGCCAAGCTGCTGGCTGTCATCCAGGCAGTACCATATGGGGCAGCCCCTTTCGGAGTTTCAGGAGGGAAAAGCTGAAAAAGTCCGTTTTCCCACTCTGCCTAGGCCAGGGGTAGGCAACCGTGGCTCTTTTATGACTCGTGGACTTCAACTCCCAGAATTCCTGAGCCAGCAGAATTCTGGGAATTGAAGTCCACAAATCATAAAAGAGCCAAGGTTGCCTACCCCTGTTCTAGGGTTATTTAAGAGAAGTCTGCCTGCCTTCGGTCCGGGTGGCGAGGCCCAATCTACATCTTTGCAACTCGCTTGGCAAGTTCTTCAAAGCCCCTTGTAAAGGCCTGGCCCGCTTCGGCCAAAGCAGAGCCGAGCCGAGGCCCACGGGACGCTACAGGCTATCCCCAAGTTACAACGTTTAGCGATCAGAGTTACGACGGCGCCGGGAAAAGCAACTTAACGACCGGTTCTCACCCTTACGACCGTTGTAGCCTCCACACGGTCCTGCGGTCTAAAATTCAGGCGACGACTCACATTTACGACGGCTGCAAGTGTCCCCAGGGTCACCCGATTCACTGAGCCGCAGTTTGACTAATTTAACGACTGCAGCGATTCACTTAACAACTGCGGCAAGAAAGGTCGTAAAATGGGGCAAGCTCACTGAACGAATGTTTCATTTATCAGCAAAAATTCTGGGTTCGATTGTGGATGTAAGTCGAGGACGACCTGTGCTTTCGTGCCAGCACCTGTAGTTAGTTAGTCTCTCTCTCTCTCTCTCTCTCCCCCCGGAGGATGCCCATAAGGACCCCCTTCTCAGACACTGCGACCTCCAGACAACCGCTCCTCCTTCCAGCTGGACTCCACCTTGCCCAGGGAACAAGGAGAGCAGTTTCCCAGGCCAGGATTCCCAGCCACACCTTTACATGTCTTGGCTAGGCCCGAGAGGGAGTGGCAGCCAAGTCTGGTGATGCTTCAGCTCCGGAGGGAATCGCGGGGGTGCCCGGGGCAGGAGAGCAGCCAGCCTCTCCATGAGGCACACCTCAAATGGCACCAGACACCCACAGCACTCTCTAGATGCTGGGGGGGGGGCTCTGCTCCTGCCTGTCGAGAGCATCTCCGGGCTGCAGTCCGTCAGGGCAAGAGAGGAAGCACCACAGGAGACAACAGCCTGGAAGCCACCAGAGGCACACATATCCTGAACAGACAAAATGGCAAAAGGTCCAGACTCTTTGCCTAGGATGCTCAGCTGGGAGGGAGGAGGGGCTGCTCTAAGGCAGAGGTCCCCAATTTTGGGGGTACTAGGGACCGGTTCCGTGGAGGAAAGTTTTTCCGCAGACTGGAGGGTGCGTGGTTTTATGTGCTACCTGCATCCCACGGATGGGGCTTTGCTTGTTTGTGCGGACCGGTTGCTGGCATGCCGCACGGCCCGGTACCGGTCCACGGCCCGGGGGTTGGGGACCCCTGCGCTAGTCCTGACAACCGAAAGCAATCCAGTTGCTGCGGAACTGACACAGGCAGCAAAGGGCCTCCTCGCTGGGGAAACCGGAGGGTCCCTCGGCCGCTGCTTCTGTGGCTCTTGCGCACGTCTGCGGAGATGAAAGCAGCCATTAGGACCACCTCAGATCTATGTGGAAGCCTCACAAGCTGGACCTCTGAGAAAACTTTGGGCAGGCAGGACCTCTTTGAGTTCCTGTTCCATACAGGAACAGCATCCCAAATGGCCGAAACCCTATCAGGGTCGAAGAAAGAGAGAGTGCTGCAGATTCAGATCCAGAACAGGCCCTAGAGGACCAACAACTCAGTGGCTGCCCAAGGATAAGGCCGCACAACAGACTGACCCCACAACTAGCAGTAAAAGTGTCTTACCAGGTGTCTCCCTTCTGCTGAACGGTACTGATTCACCTTGGTTGACAGGCTGGATTCTGCCCCCCCCCCCCTTAAGACTATCAGGAAAGCTGGCTTAGCAGATGGAAGCCAGAGTTCACTCAGCTGCACTAGGAAGCCGGCTACATAAAATCTCTTGGATGGGCAAAACGAAAGAGGCAACTGCCCCGATTCATCTACTATGGGACAAGCATAATTAGAAATAGGCTTCCGGGGTGGGTGGGGGGCTTGATTGGCTCTTATGCCACTGAATACCCAGAGCCTCTCATCTCCCGGTGATACAGCCTGCAGCAATTAGGCATCTGGAGAAATGTGGTTTTATACCACAGTCAGAAAGTTGGGGAAGGTGTACTGGCAGAAAAGTGGCAAATTTAGCTTTGGGGATTTCAGCATCTACAGATTTTGCTGCTAGCCTCCTTAGCCTCTACTGGCCGCTACTGGCCCAGGATGAGGATAAACAAAGGCATATGTCTAATATGTTATGCTCTGCTCTGAGCTTTTACTCGTCAGGGTTCGCAGTTTTATCTGCCGGTGGATTCTTTCTTTCAGCCTTCTCCTGCGAATGGCTTCGATGGCCGAAGGGCCAAGTTCGTGGGATCATTTCAAAACCTGCATCGTGAATCACTAAGAGGACGTTAAGCTCTAAACACACCAAATAAACAAACATAAATTAGCAGCAACAGCCATTTATACACGGCCGGTCAAAAACTCTTGTCAACGTTTCCGGTTCGCTTGGGGAAACGTGATTAGCTGCATTTATGAATAAGCAAGCACGGTTTGCCTGCTTTGACAACACCCTTTAGCAGTTGCACTGCTCAATGCTGAAGCCGAACCGGGACAAACACAACACACCCGATTTTTGGAGATTTTGGGGTAGCAGGTCGTTACCCATGATCTCAGAGGCGACACAGTAAAGCACAACTCTTTCCAAGAGCTTTTCGGTTAGTATTTACGCATGATGCAAAACAAAGCACTCAAAACAGTCCTGGGATCTTACCGTGCAACCGTTTCAAAGAAGGAATCTCAATGTAAGAAAAGCCAAACCAGCCTAGCCAGCAATATACTTTGACGGGTTTTTAAATTTAGACCTTTTGCCTGCCCTGTATCAATACATGACGTTACCCATCATCTTCTGGGTTTTCTCTGCACATATATGGACTCCTTCCTTTTATGAGTGGGAGAGGGGAAACCTCGGAGGGGAACTGACGGTGCATCCGCCAAGGAGAAGGGGAGTTGTTACGGCTGAGCTTAGGCAAGCCAGGCCCAGCCCCCCCCACCCCCGCAGAACCCCCGAAGGCCAAGGGAGGGAGAGGCAGAGGGGCAGAAAATGTTGGAGGCTGACAAAATTGGCAGAGTCACAAAGAAGGATCCGGCTGGAAGAAGAGCTACTAGAACAACTAACGCGCCGAGTGGTTAAGGCACCAGGCTAGGAAGCGGGGGAGCTGCGAGTTCGAGTCCCGCCTTAGCCAGGAAAGCCACCTGGGTGATTTGGGGCCTCTCCCTCTCCCTCATGCTGACCCACCTCACAGGGTTGTTGTTGCGGGGAAAAGGGGAGGAGGAGGAGAAGGAGGAGGAGAAGGAGGAAGAGAAGGAGAATGAGGAGGAGGAAGAGGAAGAGGAGGAGGAAGAAAGGAGAATGAGGAGGAGGAAAAGGAGGAGGAGGAAGAGAAGGAGAATGAGGAGGAGGAAGAGGAGGAAGAGGAGGAGGAAGAAAAGGAGAAGGAAGAGGAGGAGGAGGAGGAAGAGAAGGAGGAGGAAGAAAAGGAGAATGAGGAGGAGGAAGAGGAGGAGGAGGAAGAGAAGGAGAAGGAAGAGAAGGAGAATGAGGAAGAGGAGGAGGAGGAAGAAAAGGAGGAGGAGGAGGAGGAAGAGGAGGAGGAAGAAAAGGAGAATGAGGAGGAGGAAGAAAAGGAGAATGAGGAGGAAGAGGAGGAGGAAGAGAAGGAGGAGGAAGATTGAATCTGTTCTAGAATAGAATAACTTTATTGTCACTTTAAACCTACGCTAATCGGGCACACATTAAAACGAAATCTTAATTTAAGGTCTCTCAAAGGGAGAGACCCTCCCCTCTTATTTGTAAAAACAATAAAGGCGGGATGAAGATAAACAACCCCCGTGATTTGGCTGCTTCTTCTGAAAAGATAGGCTGGATTTCCATTTAAAAGACGCGCTCACGGGAGGGAGGGAGGGAGGGAGGGAGGGAGGGGGGGGATCAAGGAATCCCTCCTCCTCCTGTCCTTCGGAAAGGCCCACCTTGTCAGGCCGGTTTTCACAGAGCCCGGGACCCTCCCCGCCTCCCTCCTCCCCTCCCCACCCAACCGAGGCTGGCGGGCCCGGGGGGGGGGTCTCCGCCGACCTTCTTGACGGAGAGCGAGATGTTCTCCAGGATGCGGTCCTTCAGCTGCGCGGGGGGCTCCATGGCGGCGGCCCGCGCTCCCGGCCCGTCCTCCTCGGAGCTCCGGAGCCGCCTCCGCCGCCGTCGCCTCCGCCGTGGGGCCTCCGTGGTGGCGCTACGGCAGCGGCGGTCGCCTCGGCAGGGAGGGCGGCGGGCGGGCGAGCGAGCGAGCCGGCCCTCAGCCCCGCGTCCTCCTCCTCCTCCTCCTCTGCCGCCGCCCCCGCCCCCCTCGTGACCGCGCGGGGCAGGCCGGGAGATGTAGTCGTCGCCGCCGCCGCGACGGCTCCCGGCAGCCCCTGCCAGAGCGAGGCACGCCGGGAGTTGTAGTCCGGCCACGCCTCCTGGCTTCCACGCCTACGCTCCGACGACAGCCCTGCCAGGGAGGCGCCCCAGTCCTCGGGTCTCAGCCGGGCAGAGGAGCCTCCTCCACCCCGCGTTTGACACCTGCCGAGTGTCTATGGCAGGGGTAGGCCACCTTGGCTCTTTTAGGACTGGTGGACTTCAACTCCCAGAATTCCTGAGCCAGCCACGCTGAGGGGAAAGGGAGAGGTCTCCAAGCTGAGCCATGCCGGCTCAGGAATTCTGGGAGTTGAAGTCCACGAGTCATAAAAGGGCCGACTTTGAAGACCCCTGCTCTAAATGGGCCTTATTGTAGACCTAATGGCTGCACAGACTATGGGGATTCTCAGTCATCCAGGTCGTGGTTGTCCCAAAGGTGCTTTTTTTTCAGGAGGCAACTGGACTTTCTCGTTTTTTCTTTGAAGACGTTTCGCTTCTCGTCCAAGAAGCTTCCTCAGCTCTGACCGGATGGTGGGGAATGGAAGGATTTCCTCAGGGTGACACAGACAAACCTCCAAGTGGCCTCAATGACTCTCTAAAACAGGGGTCTTCAAACTTGGCCCTTTTATGACTTGTGGACTTCAGCTCCCAGAATTCCTCAGCTGAGGAATTCTGGGAGTTGGTCCACAAGTCATGAAGGGGCCTTAGTTCCTCCATGCTGGCTGAGGAATTCTGGGAGTTGAAGTCCGCAAGTCATAAAAGGGCCACGTTTGAAGACCCTTGCTCCAAAAGAAGGCAAATGACCAACTGTCTGCATAGAATATCAACCCTTCCATTCCCCACCATCCGGTCAGAGCTGAAGAAGCTTCTTGGGTGAGAAACGTCTTCACAGAAAAACAAGAAAGTCCAGGTGCCTCCTGAAAAAAGCACCTTTGGGATGACACCTGCCAAGGTTTCACCCGTTGTACCGGTTGGGCCTGCTGGGTCACAGAGCCGCAAGAAGGAAGAGGCACTGCACACACCCAGCTGGCTGCAGCCAGATCATCCAGGCAGCCCAGGAGCTGCCAGTTGCGGGCCTGGCACCTGCCAGCTTGAGCAACAGAGAAGGTGCTCCGGGCGCTTCCAAAACCCGTTGCACCACCCAGTGGGCGCTGCCCTGGGCTGGTTTTCTGGCCAGGTCCCTCACCCATCCGGTCCAGAGGCAACAAGCAAGGCAAGGGAGGCCAAGCGCTGGGAGCCATTGACCGCATTCCAGAGGCCCAGCCTGGACGTGGCATCGGTGCCCGGCTGGTGAAAGGAGTCCTGACTGGCAAGGCTGCCTTGGCTGGGCAAAAGCGAATTTGGGGGCAAAGCTACAGCGGTGTCCCTACTGTTACCCCCAGAAAGGGGGTGCCACCAGCACACAAACACGCCGCCTTCCATTCGCCTCCTCCCTCCAGTGCCCACCAACTGCCAGGCCCTCTTTGGCCCTGCAGCCCTCCAATTTGGCTGCCCCCAGGCGGCTCCTGTAAAGATCTATCGGACAACTGCTATGAGAAAAAACACATCTTTTATTTTTAAAATCCAAAACGTTTACATATTTCTCCCAGTTGAGAAGCAACCTGCCCCCCACAATATGTCCTTGTTTTTGGTAAAAAAAGAAAAGAAAAAGAAAAAAGATGTGAGCTACAAAGATGTCACCTGATCAAGAGCCCAACCGTCTCCAGATACCACCCAGCAGCAGCCGAGAGGGCCAAAGGAGGGCGAAGGGCTACGACAAGGCAGGCAGATTCCTGAGAGAGGCTTCGGCCACTGGGTGTGCCAAGGCACCCGACTCAAGGGTGGCAACCGGCGTCCCACTCAGTGTACGGGGGAGCGAGATCCAGACTGCTCCTCCTTGAATTATACGCAAACGCTCTGTGGCGGCAACTGCTTTGCAGACGCTCGCAATGGGAGCTGAAGCCGCCAGGACCACCCTCCAGTCGGTCTCTCTCTCTCTCTCTGCCAGGAAGTGCCGCCCTTGAAAGTCACACAAGGTTGCGTTTCCAAAAAGCATCGCCTCCTTGGCTGGGCTTCATGACTCTGTCCTGTCATGTTGCTGCTGTAACCCAGAGGTTTTGTCCCTCTGCAGCACGCATGTCCAGAGACAGGCACCTGCAGGGGGACCCCGTAAGGGAACCCCCGCCATGCAGAACCCACCCACCCACCCACCCCCTTCCCATAAAAAGATTGTGGGTCTCCCCACTGCGCCTCCCCTGCCCTCTGAGATCAACAATCCTAGCAGAGAGCCACAGTGTTGTCAAATCAAGAGAGAAACACCACTTGTGCGGCCCCCTCGTTTCAAAGCTCCCCGATTGCGCTGAATTATGGGGACAGGACAAGATTTCTGCCCGATTTCCCAAGCGGCAGAGAAAGTTCCAAGCCTTCAGAAACACACAGGAAGCCCCCCGTGCCCCCCTTTCTTAACTTCCAAGAGCCGGTCCTGGCTGTGGAATCAGGGCCATCAATTCTCTCCAAAGGGGAGCATTCCTGCCCTCTTACAGCTGAAAGTTTTATCAGCAGCTACAAATCCCCTCTCTTTCATTTCCAAATCCCCAGTGCTCAAGGACACACCGTTAAGGGAGGCTCCCAGCAGGCAGCCCCCTGTCCTAACATCCCCCGAGGGAAAATGGGAAAGCGCCAGCTCCTTCACCAACCTTCTCTCCGACTTAGCTCTGCTATCCCACCAAGCCCAGCGCCGTCATGCCAATCCACCCCCACATCCAAAGTGCTAAGCTGCGATTCGGCCTGAACCATGAATGGCCCAAAGCCCCCCGGGGCCTCTTCCTTCGGAATCAGCCTTAAAACCCGAAGAGCTGACCTTGTGGGTACAGCTTTACCCCACGGGACCCTGAAATTGCTGCCTCTTGGAGCGCTCTGCCCCGGAACCGATTTTCATCCGGCTAAGCAGAAGGGAGCCCCGGTCACATGGCTGGCATGCGGTGTCCCTCCCTGGAGGTAAGAAGGGGGTGCCACGTATAGTCCCTACTCCTAAAGTCTCTGCCTCTTGGCACTTCACCGAGGCAAGCACCCCCTCGGACCCGGGTCTGTAGTTCCTAAGCCCTAAATTTGCATACTGTTCTAAAACCGTCTATTTAAATAAAGTTTATTCCATAAATGTAGCCAGAATAATAGTAATGATAAGATGGCGGTTTCCGTACAATACCAATATTTGCTTCTTTTAAATGGCCAAAATTCAACAAGGGAGATGACCTGGTTGAAAATAAGGGGTATTTTTCTTTCCTGCTTTCTAAAGAAAAAAAAAAAAAAAAAGGACAGCCGAATGAAACGTCGTCACGAGGCGCGGATGGGGGGCCTCTTCCAGAAAGGCAGTCTTGGCTATGTGGGGACCACGATGTTCCTGGCTAGCAAGATGAGCAGGGCCAGATCGGCATCGCCCCCCGCGTGCTCCAGAGCCTCCCCGGCTTCCTGGGGTGTAAAGCCAGCCCCCACAATCTGATCCAGGTCTGCAGCCAGGGCAGGAGGAGAGCGGGGCTCTGAAGCCCCGGGGAAGGACAAGGGTTCAGGCAGCTGCTCCAGATGTTGCTGCTGCTTGGCCTCTGCCTCCGGGGAGATGCTGTAGGCTCCCCCTTCTTTTGGGGAAAGGCTGCAGCTGCTCCGGGACTTAGGGCCGAGCGAGGCAAGAGAGCTCGGCCCCGCTGCAGCACAGCTGGGAAGCTGCCCGGAGGATAAGCGCTGGGCTGGGATTCCCGGGCATTCTTCGGCCTGCGGCAGAGGCCATGCCGCTAAAGGGCATGCTGGGACAGAGTCGCCACAGCCAGAGGGCCCTTGCTGCCCCCCATCTAAGTGGGGCTCCTCCAGCATCTCCGTCGCGGCTGGGCAGGAGAGGGCCGGGTCCTGCCTCGCTTGCTCTCGGGAGGATGAGGCCTCCTCGCCCGCAGCCGGCCTTTCGGGAGGAGCCTCCAGCGAGGGGCGGCTCTCTTCCTGCCGAGCGCCCCCCCTTCGGACGTCGTGCTTAGCACTCACGACCAGGAGGCGGTGGAGCTCCTTCAAGGCCAAGGCGAGGGAGATGCCCGGCTCTTCGTCTTGATCCCTGGGCCGGTCAACGGCAACATTTCCGGGCTGAGTCGAGCGACTGGCTGGGGGGAGACCCAGGGGCAGAGGAAGGCCGTGGTCTTCGTCCAAGCCCAGCTCCATCCCGGGGGCCGGGGTGCTCAGGTCAGCTGACTCGAGGTGGTGTGGGTCCGAGGCCTCTGGGCCAGGGGGGCCTTCAAGCGAGCGGCCGTCTCCTGGCGGCTGGGCTAGGGCCCCCTCCAGCCGATCTTCGGCCCCTCGGGAAACCTCTCCCCCTCCTGCAGCGGCGGTCAATGGCAAGGAAGCGTCCCCGTGCCGCGGCTCCCTCCATTCACCCGCGGGGGTCCTGCACCTCTGGAAATCTGGAGGAAGCTCCGCGGGCTCTAGCAGCAGGGGGGTGCCGGGCTCGCTCATCTCTGGGGACGCCCTGCCTGGGCTGCTCTCTCCCTCCATCTCCTGAGGCTCCTGGCCAGAAGCAGCCTCCTCCACTGGGCAGCTGGAAGCAGCGTGTACGTTTGGGGAGGTAGCTGAGCCCCCCGGGGGGGAGTGGGCCCCGGCGCCAGGCAGATTCAGCGGGGAGGCTGGCGGCTTCTCGCTCCCCAGCCACCCCCGAGGCTCCAGGAGAGAATCCAGGGATTTCCCAGCTCTGGGACTTTCAGGCTCTGCCTGGCCCCTCAGCGGGGAGCCAACGGCGGGAGCAGAGGCCGAGCGATCGAGCGATCGGTTTGCGGGGCTATCGCTAGTCTTCGGACCACCTTCTGGAAAACAAACCGGAGGTTTAAAGCTGTCCGACGTTGGTTGTGAAGGAGCTTCACGTTGTGAGGTAGTTTCTGTATTGCTAGTCTCTGCGCACACAAAGAGGAGAGAAAAAGGGGAAAAGAAGAAAGAGTAAGACCCCCGAAGACCCCCAGAGGAAACGGGGAGGCCCTCCGAGCGACTGACAGCTGCCTGCCCTCCCCCAGCCTGCTCCCTTCACAAGGGGGTGCAGGCAGAAAGGACTCTTCCCCCCCAACCCATCCCCAAAGGGTCTCCTTTCCCCACTCCCTCCCTTCACCCTTCTTCTATACCGGGGGGGGGGGGGGGGGAGGCTGGAAGAGGCAGGCAGGCCAAACCAGCTGCAAGCAAACAAGCAGGCAACAAGCACTGTAGCCATCAAGGCCGACACGCCCTCCCCTTCCATTTCACTGCAGTTAAGGTCTTAACCGGCTGCGAGGGTCACTTCCCGACTTCCGAGGAGGAGCAGGGCCACGACGGAGAGCCCCCTCCTGCAAGACGCCAGAAGAAAAAGTGCTCTGCCAGGCTCTGGGGGGGGGGGGGGGGGTCTTCCGGTTAGGCCGAGCCAAGCCCGGCGGGCGCCCTCCGGCACGCCCACATGCATTAGCCGAAGTAGCGCCCAGCATTGCAGAAGCGGGCACTGCTTTTCGAGCGGAAGAAAGCCAGGAACGCCACTTGGCATCGAGAGAATCCAGCCGAGCGATCCCGGCTGCCTTGGGCCGATCCTCCAGCCGGCCAAGCGGCAGGACCTGTCCAGACCCACCCGGCCTTCCCCAACTGCCATTGTTCCGGCATGGGACAAGCTTTGCCCAGGAGCGTCCCGACGAGCCCGCTGCTGCTGCTGCTGATGCTGGAATCCTCCGCTGGGCCCGTTGCGCGTCTCGGATCCGGGCCGGCGGTCCCCTCCACCACCACCACCACCACCCCTTGCAGGAGCCACGAGAGGGAGGAAGCGCCGGCAGTACCTGGTCTGTGGCCCCCTCCAGCGGCAGCAAAACCACACTACATGCAGCTAGGCTTCTGGCATTCTGTTTGGATTAGGGAGACAAACACACCAAAGGTGGATTAGCACACCACATGCACCGTGCTCCAGGGGTGGCCCAGCGGCCCTTTCTGTCCCCCCTCCTGGCGGCTCCTCTCTGAGCGGTCGGGCGAAGGGCCTCCTTGCTGGCTCTAGGCTCAACTAGCGCTGACTGTCCTCTCGGTGCTGGTGCTGCTGCCTGTCTGATGGCTGCGGCTCTTCCTCCTTCCTCTGGTTAAGGGCAGCCTGGCGGGCACACAAGAGCCCCCCGATGCGGGAAACTCTCCCGACTGTCCAGCGCATCCCAGATCCGCCTCCTGCGCTGCCGGACAATGCCGGCTAGGCCTGTTTGGCCTCGGGTGGCCTGGCTCAGCTCCTGCAGGAAGCGCTCTTCTCTCCTGATCCTGGGGGAGCTGTCCTGTCCTCTCCCTGGACTTTCTCTCAAGAGCTCCTTCCTCTTCCTCTCCTCTCCTCTGAGCTGGCTGACCGGACGGGTGCAGGGCCAGCGAGGTTTTTATGCCCGCTGATTCCTCCGTCCGAGGGCTCTGGACCTCCGTCACTTGCCCTCCAGATCCAATGCGGGAAATTAGAAGCTCAGCCCTGAGGGAGGCCAGGCGCTCTCTGTCTGTCTGTCTGTCTGTCTCTCTCAGTTCCTCCGCAGAGCTAGCCAGCAGGATCACTCCGGTCCTTAGCAGACGCTTTGGGGAAAGGGGGGGGGGAAGCTGCAGTCGTGGCAAAGACAGGAACTTTTGCGATCGACTGCAAAAGGCAGAACTACGTTCCGGGTGCTGAACTGCGCAGGGCAGCTGAGGGGCGATGCCAAGGACCCGCGGTTCCCATCACACAAGCCTCACGTGGGGCCAGAGAGCGCCCCCCCCAGCCTATCATGAAGCAGTGGGTGACCAAGCAGCGCCAGAGGGCAAAGGGCTGTCCGGTGCAGGGGAGCCCTCTGCCCGAGGCGGGGGGGGGGGGAAGCTGGGGATTGCTTGGGCTAAGTAAAACTCAAGACTACGCTGGATCTCTTAAGGGAGAGCTTTAATACCAGGATATAAGGATACAAAAGCCGCTGCTTGGCTGACCGCAGAGCATTTTTCTCGGGGGGGGGGAAAGGGGGGGGGAGCAGAGCTGCTATAAGAGGGTGCAAAGGGACTGAGCTGAGGGGCCGGAGACTGCGCGGCGCTTTCTTCGCTTGGCTTTCCGCCGCTGGTGCCTGAGGCGGCCATCTTGCCCAATTCCACCTGTAACTAATGGTGCCAAGAGAGAGGAGGATGAAGGAAGCCCCCCCCAGACAGACAAAGTCATTTCCACTGCCTTCTCCTAGGGGTGTCAGTCTGCCTGCCACGTCTCTCCACTTCTGGGAGCTGGGGGGGAGGGGAGAGGGGGGGCAGTCCCAGAACAAGCCCCTCTTGAGTCCATATGTCCTATAGGAGGTCAGACTCAAGAGTCAGGGGGGGTTCACCCTCAAGAGAGCGGTTCAGGGGACTCGGCAAGCGGGGTGCGGACCGAACCGCGGCCCTAGAGAAAGCGAAGCCTACGAATTCGGCTGGAAAAAAAACTCTGCACGAGACAAAAGAGAGCGTGTTTTCTTCCCCAGACGCTGCTGAGAGTGTTTACTGGAGAGAAAAACTTGGCTAAAGAGAACGAAGTTACTCACCCTAAGGTCTCCTGCTTTGGACAGAACTTAGGGTGGCAACGTTAAAATCCCTGCGTAAAAGCCGCTAGCCGCAGCTCCCCGCAATGCGCGTCCCTCCTGGGAAAATCTCAAGGCAGTCAAAATCCTCGATGCTCCCACCAAAAAAGGCCGCGTCGTTTCCTCTGTCGCAGCGCCATCGATCTGCCCCTCTCCTTGACCGTCTCCCCCCCCTCCCCGGACCCTCTTTTCCTGGACGCTCCTTCCAAATTAAGAACTCTTGCCTAAGTTGAACAAACCCAACGGCGTCTCTTTCCTCCCTTCCCCCCCCCCCCAATTTCAGCACTGCAGGATTAACGCTGGCCTGAAGTCCGGTCAAACGCAAAGAGCAAAAACTTCCATTTCTCCGGCAGGCGCCCCCCACGTGAGCCGGCCTGGGGCACGTCCTCCTAGCCCTGCCCGCATACCTGCTTCGTCGGCAGACTTCTGAAGGGCTTCGGCCAGCTCCTGATCGGCTAGCTCGTCGGGCCGCATGTCCTCCCGGCCCGGCCCGTAAGCCAGCTTGGCACATTCGGGAAGCTCCCCCTCAGGCAGGAAAGAGGTCTGAGAGCCGGTGGTGCCGATCACCAGCATGTTGTTCTTGAGGTCGATGGAGCACTGGGGAGGACGGAAGGCGAGGAGCCCCTGAGGCTGACCTGGGCCTGCTGGGGGAGCTGCCCACCAGGCCAGGAAGGGAAGCTCCTGCCTGGGAGTGCCACTCCTGCCAGCCTCGGGTGCCCGCTGCTCACCTGGTGCCTCTTCAGCATGTCCAGACCCAGCAGCATGTCCATGGGCTGCTCCTCCAGGATGGAGAAGGAGCACGGGAGGAAGTCCCCCTCGATCTGCACCTGAGCTGAAGCAGAAAACATGGCGGGTGGGCCTTCCTTCCACCCAGAAGCCGAGAGAGGGAGGGAGAGAGAGAGAGAGGGAGGGAGGGAGGGAGAGAGAGGGAGGAGAGGGAGGGAGGAGGAGAGGGAGGGAGAGAGAGGGAGAGAGGGAGGGAGGGAGGGAGAGAGGGAGGGAGAGAGAGAGGGAGAGAGAGAGGAGAGAGAGAGAGCGTTGCCAGCTGCCTCCCAAGAAACACCTACCCAGGTGCACCCTGCCAATGATCCGCTGGGTGCCCACACCCCGGGCGATGCCGGCCCAGCGCCGGTCCACCAGTCGCATGATGTTGCACCGCTCTGCACACGCCTGGCTCATGATGGTCATCTGAGCACCTGCCAAGAGGGCACGCCAAGTTGAAAACATTCCCACCGGAGGGGGGGGGAGAGGGGGGCTGTTCCCGAAGGAAATCCCAGCCCTGCCGTACTCCCGCCTCCCCCAGACCCTCCTCAGACGGGCAGAGAGGAAAGGGGGGGTGGGAGGGAGGCAGACGGACCCGAGTCCACGAAGGCCTTCACGGGGTGGCCGTTGACCTTGCAGTTGATGTACAGCATCACCACCTGGCCAAAGCTCTCGGGAGCCTCTTCCATCGCGATGGTCATGTTCTCCTCAATGTTCTGCTGCCTGAGCAGAAGACCAAAGCCGGTCAGGGGCCTCCTTCGGCCAGCTCCCTCCAGACCCAGCCCTCCGCTCGGCCCCCCCCCCCCTGGGGCCTGCTACCTAATGTCCTCCTCGATCTTGGCCTGAGCTTCCAGGTCAAATGGGTCAGCGGAGAAGAGACGGATCCTCTCCTGCTCCCGGCGCGCTCGGTCCTGCTGCTGCTCCACCAGCACCTGAGTGAATTTCTCTGGGACACAAAGAGCGCGCAGGGGAGGTAAGGGGGTATTTGACATCCATAGGGCAAAGGGGCAGCACTGCCCTTCCCCCTGCCCCGTTCCCTCCTCCGCCCAGCCCCTTCCAGGGCTTCCTTCCCTCCCAGCAGGACTCACCCAGGTCCCCGCTCAGCAGCGCCTCGGCCAGAGGGGGGTTGCGTTCCTTCAGCAGGGAGAGCTCGTGGGGGTTGGCCAGCAGCATTGCTCGCAGAAGGGCCGGGTTGTCCAGGCCCTGCGGTATGGAAGGCGGCTCAGGAGGGGCTGGGGCTGGTGAGGAAGCAGGTGGGGTAGGGGCTGGGGGCGGCAGCTGTAGAGACTGGGACAACTGGGCGGACGTCCCCGGCACGGCGATGCTGCTGAAGTCTATCCTGGGCAGGCCTGTTTGCGACGGGGGGAGAAGACAACAGTGGATCAGCCTCCAGCCGGTGGCTCTGGCCTTGTGGAAAAGGCAGGCGGATCTGGCAGGGGAATTCTGAACCGGGGGCACCTGTCCATGCTGGGCTTGAGATGGGCCGGTTAGGTAAGAGGGGCCTCCCCTTCTCTGATGCTGCGTCAGCGCTCCAGAATTTGGAAAATATGATCCACCCACCCCGTGTCCTCCAAAGACTGCCCGGCTGATCCCAGCAGCCGAGACAGGATGACGGCATCTGGGCCCCTCAAGGAGAAAGCTGTGGAAACGGAGTGACAGCCGACAAAATGTTGATTTATTACAACTCTGAATGCACCTTGCATTCTGCTCCTGCCTTCGTGAACGCTATTCCTGTGAAATCCACTTTCGGTGCAGAGTTGCAGAGAAAAACAGCCCTCGAGGGTAAACAACAGGGGGAGCTGCCTTAAGTTCCCGGGAGGAGGAGGAGGAGGGTGTGAAATCTGCCAGGCTTTCCAAAATGTGATCTGAGGAGCTATCAAAGTCGCCGGCAGATTGACAACCGGCAGATTAAACGGACAGAAAGCGCGGGGGCCTCTGACGGAGGTCGGCCAGGCCAAAGACGGGGAACCCCCGAGGAGGCGGAGGAGGGGGTCTCTTACCAGGAAAGGGGGCCGGGGACTGTGCCTGCCCATTCTCCACTTGCTGCAGGATCACCACGTCTCCATCCTTCAGGCCGTAAGACGCCAACGACCGGTGGTTGTCGGTGAGTGGCTGCTCACCAAAAATGATCTGAGAGAGACACAGGCAGCCGGTCAAAAGCAAGCGGCCTCCGCTGGGTCCCCAGAGTCGGGCCAGCCTTGGACCCCCAAGGCTATAGAGCATGCATGCCTAGAAGGGCAGCCCTGCCTGGAGCACCTCAGGCTGCATCCATCTCAAGCCGTAGCTTCCCCAAAACCTGAAAGAACCTATTTTGCAGCTCCAGGATCCCAGCTATTAATGATCAGGGGCTACCACAAAGAAGAGGGAGTGAAGCTATTTTTCAAGGCGCCTGGAGGCAGGACAAGAAGCAATGGATGGAAACTCATCCAGGAGAGAAGCAACCTAGAACTAAGGAGAAACTTCCTGACAGTGAGAACAATTAACCAGTGGAACAACTTGCCTCCAGAAGCGGTGAATGCTCCAACACTGGAAGTTTTTAAGAAGAGACTGGACAGCCATTTGTCTGAAATGGTATAGGGTTTCCTGCCTGAGCAGGGGGTTGGACTAGATGACCTCCAAGGTCCCTTCCAACTTTATTATTATCTCAGGGTCCAATCCAACCTTCTTTTACTCTAAATCAGGGGTCTTCAAACTTGGCCCTTTGATGACATGTGGACTTCAACTCCCAGAATTCCTCAGCCAGGCACACGTGGGAGTTGAAGTCCACGAGTCATAAAAGGGCCAAGTTTGAAGACCCCTGTTCTAAATGCGACCGCCCGCTATCCCTCCCTTACCCACCGTCTTCCACAAAGCTTCCCCAGCTGATAGAAGGTGGGTAAAGCCATTCCCAGAAATGATTCCTGAAAGTGCCAGGAAGCGGATCCCGCTGGGGCCCCAAGACACTACCAGGATCTGGCAGAAAGCACTGCCTGGAAGAGCTCCCGCAGAGCTGTGCCATGGGGGTGGGGGGTGGGGGAGAAGGCGAGAGCAGAAGAACGTAACTCGGAACCACCCGCAGGTTCCAGAAAGCCGACCCGACCGGTACAAAGGATTGCGGGCTGGCCGGTTGGGTCAGGAGCCGGATCCACCACTCCCCAGGAAGGAGGGATCGGAATATCAGGAGAGGATCTGGGCCAAAAGTGGCTGCAGGTGGCACTGCAAAGCTTTGCCCAATTGGGGGCTTGGGGGGGGGATCGGGATCTACAGACACGGGAAGGAGCCAGGAAAGGGGTCGAGGGGGCCTCCTAGTTCAAACCCACCGCCCCGCCTTCTTGCAAGCAGCTACCCGGGAAACTAGGTGGGGCAGCGCCTGGTCTGGGTGCAGCCAAAATAGAGGGACGGGGCAGGGGGGCAAGCAAGGCAGCCCACCCGAGTCCCCAAAGAGGAAGGGGGAGGCAGGTACCCAGGGGAGAAGGGCCGCCATCCGCAGACTCGGAGCTCTGGCAGCCGGCCAGCCAGTGCCGCAGCCCTCGCAGAAGACCCCCGGCGACCCCCCCCCCACGGCAAAGCCCCCCTCCCCGCCATCCGAGGGCATCTGGAACCCCCTGCCCAGCTGCGCGGGGGGAGGGGAACAGCCGCCCCACAAGCCCCGGAGGGGGGGCAGCGGAGGGGAGGGAGGGAGGGAGGCGGCTGAGCCGGCGCCTCCCCTCCCCGCAGGGACCCCCGCCCCGCCGCCCACCAGCCACGCGGCGCCGGCCGAGGGAGCCAGCCCGGAGCAGGACGGAGGGCGACCCGCCGCCCCGGCCGCAGCGCCTTCCACCACCCTCCCCCCGCCAACGGCCCCTGGGGGGGGCTCCACCCCACCCCCCCACCCCGGCGGGACCCCCGGGAGACCCCCCCGGGGCGGCGCTGCGGGAGGGGGCGCGTGCCCACCTGGCTCTCGGCGGCGGGGACGCCGGACTCGAGGGCGCAGAGGGCGCGGAAGTTCTGCAGCTCGAAGTCCGCGTCCACCTGCAGCGAGAAGGTCAGCTCGGAGCGGTCCCGCCGCAGGCAGAACACCGTCAGCAGCATCGCCGCCGCCGCCGCCGCCTCGCCCGCGCAGCCCCGCCGGAAAGCCCCGTCCGAGGCGCCGGACGGCTGTCGCAAAGCGTCGCGCAAGGGGGCGCAGGCGCAGCAGGGGGAAGGCAGGAGCCCCGCCCCTTCGACGGGCTGGCTAGCCAGACAGCCTGACCCGGGGAAGGAGGGATACCACTGCCCTCTAAGGGTCAACATCGGGAACTACATCCACGCACAGAAATAAACTTTTCAATGGCTTGTTAAGTTTATTATTCAGTACCTTTATTATTTTTATTTGTATTATTATTGTTGTTTTGTTTTGTTGTTTTGTTGTTTTGTTGTGTTATTATTAACATTAGTAGTATTAGTATTATTAGTAGTATCAGTATTAGTAGTATTAGTATTAGCATTAGTATTGTAGTAGTAGTAGTAGTAGTATTCGTATTATTTGTATTAGTATTAGTAGTATTAGTATTAATATTATTAGTATTATTAGTATTAATATTATTAGTATTAATATTATTAGTATTATTAGTATTAATATTATTAGCAGTGCTTTTTTTGTAAAAAAAAAAAAAAAAAGGTGCCGGAACTCACACTTCTCATACAACCCACTTTGCCTACCCTACAAGATTCCATCCAAAAAAGGTGCCGAAACTCCGTTCTGAGCGTTCTATGAGAAAAAAAGCCCTGATTATTAGTATTTATTAAGTCTTGTTATTAAAATTAAAATTGAATCCCGGGCCCCAGGGGCTGCTGAACAGGCACAGAAGAAGGAAACCAGCTTCAAAAACCAGCTTAAACGGAGTTAAAAAGGCCTATGACGGCTTCAGTGCTAAAGTAAGGGACAGAAAACAAGTGCCCCCCTGTGGTCAAAGCCGGTTTGGAATCCACAAAAAGAAATAAACCTCTTTAATGGGATTTTAAGGTTATTATTCTGTATCTTTATTGATAAGTTTTATTATTAAAATAAAAAGGGCAATTATAGTCCCAGGCACTGCTGAACAGGCACAGAAGAAGGAAACCTGCTTCGAAAGACTTAAACCGAGTTTTAAAGGCTTATGATGGCTTGAATGCTAAAGTAAGGGACAGAAAACTGCCCCTTCCAGTGGTCAAAGCAGGTTTAGCAGCCACAAAAATAAATAAACTCATTTAAAGGCATTATAAGGCTATTACTCTGTACTTTTATTATTAAAATTAAAAGGGATACAGGAGTCCCAGGCGCTGCTGAACAGGCACCGAAGAAGTAAACATGCTTCAAAGCCTTCAACCAAGTTAAAAATGGATATAATTGCTTCAACGTAATGTAAGGGAGAGAAAACAGTGCCCTCCTGTGGTCAAAGCAGAAAGAAACAGTGCCCTCCTGTGGTCAACCACAGAAAGAAACTTTTCTAATAGAATTGTAAGGTTATTATTCTGTACCCTCATTATTAAAAGCTTTACGAGGAAAAAGGGATATAGGAGGCCCAGAAGCTGCAAAACAAGCAAAGAAGGAGGAAATCAGCTTGAAAAGCCTTCAATCGAGTTAAAAATGGATATCTTCAATCTTAATGAATGTAAGAGACAGAAAACAGTGCCCTCCTGTGGTCAAAACAAGTTTAGCAGCCACGAAAATAAATAAACCTTTTTAATGGCATTTTAAGTATATTATTCTGCACCTTTATTATTAAAAGACTCGTTATTAAAAAGGCAACTGGAGGTCCAGGGGCTGCTGAATAGGCACAAAAGAAGGGAAGCTGCTTCAAAAGCCTCAAAGGTAAAAAGGCCTATGATGGCTTCAATGCCAATGTAAGGTAATGTAAGCTTGAAAAGCCTTCATCCCACTTAAAAATGGATAGATCTTCTATCTTAATGTAAGGGACAGAAAACAGTGCCCTCCTGTGGTCAAAGCAGGTTTAACAGCCAGCAAAAGAAATAATCCCTTTTTAATGGGATTTTACCGTTATCATTCTGCACCTTTATTAAAAGCCTTATTATTAAAAGTAAAAGTAAAACTGGAGGCCCATGGGCTGCTGAACAGGCACAGACGGAGGAAACCCAAACTGAGTTTTAAAGGCCTATGTCGGCTTCAATACTAATGCAAGGGACAGAAAACAGTGCCTTCCTGTGGTCAAAGCAGGTTTAGCAGCCAGCAAAAGAAATAAAACCTTTTTAACCGGATTTTAAATCAGAATGGAGATTTTTTCAGAGGGGATTGTGGTGCTGCTCCATTTCCCTTTTAAACGCCTATTCTTATAGACCTGTGTGTCATCCGTGTTGTTAATGATGATAGTGATCAGGTCCCTAAACACACATTCTTTAAAATGCTGTCCTGCTGCTGTAGATGAGGAAGCAGCCAAGGTAACCCAAATGCCGAAACCGTCCCGCTTCTCTGACATTAACCCAGAAACAGTCCCAGGAAAGGGGATGGAATGGTGTCTTTATTTTGCAAAATGGAACAAAGGTGGAAGAGAAACAGCGGCACGGAAGCAGAGGGAGGGCAGCCCCTCTTGGGATTGGTCTATGGCTTCCAGGCTGTCCATAAATGGAGGGGAGAAGCCACTCTCCCTCTTCTGGCCCATTCTCGGTCCGGAAACATGTCCCCCCAATTGGGACTCGGCGACTCAGTGGAGCTCCGAGGGTGCCAGGACCTCCAACGGGGATCCTGTGCTGCTCTGGCTGAGTCTCAGTCGGATTTCTCCTTCTCCTTCATGTGCAGGAACACAATGCTGAACAGGAACAGGCCCACCATCATGGAGAAGGCGCTGGCGTAGTACGGAAAAGCGGAAGGGATGAAGCGCTCGTACTGCGTATGCTGCAGGGGGCGGACGGACACCTGGCCAGGCGGGGAACAAGGAATTAGTACCAAGGCAGGCCGGGAATGGAGTTTTTGTGACTCCACCTGGTGAATTTCAGGCGCCCAAGTGAGCAAGAGCAGCAGCCAGGCCGATCTGCATGTACTCCTGTTCCCAACAACTATGAACGGTGTCCGTAACTCGGCAACGGTCACTCGGCTAGCAAATCTCCAAACCAGATTCCCCAAAAGCCTCCAGCTGGGCCACAGAGACCAGCACCTCTGTGTTTCAGCACTCTGTCCGTCAGCCCTGCTACAGAGGCAGCCCCCAAACGCATTCGGAGATAGGAGCCCTCCTCCGCCTATCTTAGCTCCTGAACAGACACGAGGACTCTCCTCTCAGCTACTTCAGCCGGCAAACTGTTCAGATGAGCGAGGAAGACACCGAGGCTCCACAGAAAAGCCGGCTGCTACATTTAGGGCAAGTGAACTATCTGGGTGTTTCTCCAGAAAGTTGGGCCTTTGCACGTGCCTGTGCAAACTCTGAGCAGCTAATCACTGATTTCTGAAGCCGCTTAAGTGTCTGCTCGGAGGGCAAGGAAAAGAACACAATTACCTGTGTGGAAGAGTAGAGGTGCGTGTAGCCAAGACGGTTGTAGTCCACCTTGAACTGGAACACCCCATAGACATCTGGCAGCTTGAACTGGACGCTGTACTTTCCGCCTGGAAGCCAAGCACATTTCTGACATCAGAGCAATTCAAAGCCTGGAAAGCTTCTCGGCCCCTTCTCCAGCCCGCTGCGGGTCTACAGCTGTGACAGGGGACCACAAGCTGGCTCTCCTGGGTAACTGCTTTATGTTCGTGAGGCAGACATCCCTGATCAATGATAAAAAGCTGCTTATGATTGGCAGGGGGCTTAGAGCCCCTCATCTCTCCAAATGCCGACTAATCGGAGATCTGCACGCAGCCGGCTGTTAAAAGTCTTTTTTTTAAAGGAGAAATGGATTTTTTTCCTTAATGGACAGTGTGTGGATGAGTTGCTAACCCAGCACAAAGAACTGGTACCTCTGCATTTCAGAGATCAAAAGCTCTTGTTCAGCAAAAGCCGCCTCACCATTTTTCTTGAGGAAAGTCCTCACGAACGGGTCAATACGGACAAACTCCAGCTGAATATCGTCACCATCAAAGGGAACCCATTTCCCATCGGACAGCTTTTCTATGACGATGCTGTACTCCTGCAGAAGACAGGGACCCGTCGCCATGTGAAAAAAAAAAACAGCATGAGGAACCCCGAGCTTCTGTGGTGGTGAAGACGCTAAGCTCTTACCACCAAGTCGGTGACAGTGTAGGCGCTTGGAGGCACCTTCTCGCCCACGCGATGGTGAGACACCTCTCCCACACGCAGCACTCCTTCCTCCTTGAAGACCCAGTGGGACAAGGCCATGGCCAGCTCGTAATTTCCAGTTTGGGGGTACCTGAAGTAGAGAAGTTCAGGATCTTCAGCCTGCTTACCCAACGTCGGAGCTCGTGTTTTCTGCCATTGTGCTGGCACTGCTTGCCCGGCTGGCCCATGGGAGGATGGTGAAAAGAGGCTGGGCTGCATCTCAGGCCTTCTCAAAGGGCATCTCAGGCCTTCTCAAAGGGCACCTCAAATTTATGCCAGTGGGTGTTCAAACCATCACATTTATACAAGCACCAGGAACTGCCTGGGATTGTTTTGTCTCCTCCTTGCTGCAATTTTTAGATTGCTACCTACCGATTTTCCCACAGTGTAAGGTGACCATTTTTAAATTTTATTTTTTGAGATCGATGCTGCAAAGCCATCTTTGTCCTCGTCCAGAGAGTCAACCATGCGAAACCAACCCTGCCTTCCTGCCCTTCCCACAGCCCAGCTTTGGAGATAAGCTGACAACAAGAACCACCTGCCTTTGAGAGCCGGCTGCCGCCTTCTGCACCGCCGACGTGAAAAAGGCATCGCTGAAGAAATCCAGGGAGCCGCTGAAGACCACGCGGGCGTTATTCCGGGCCTGCAGGCCGGCAATCAGGAGGGTGTTCTTTCCGACAGCATGAGGGTACTGAAGAAAGAAGTTGCTTTTTTTACAATATCCTTCCAATGTTTGAACACTCGTAACTGCATCCTTGTTTTTTAGTGCTTTTTTTTTTTTTTTTAAAGAAGCCGACTTTAAGTTTTGCATAGATACATGTGCAAACATCTTTCTCTTTTCAGGAAACCCAGAAATATGGATTCAAACCATGAGGTTGTCTGAAGGCTATCCAGAAGGAGAAAGCATTGCCCAACAATCAACCACTGACTAGCAGTTCGGAAGGAGGCTCAGCAGACACAGTTCAAGTGGGGCTAAAAAGGAGGGGGAGCAGTGGGACCCAACCTCCCAACTCTTTCCAATGGATTGGGAAGCACAATTCCCACATACCTGGGTGATAGGTTTGTCAGGAAAGAAAGAATACGAAGTTGAGGAGCCGGTGAGAATATCAAGAACCAAAGGGTTGTCAGGATCAGCCACCATCCTGGGAAGAAAACGGTTCATGAGTGGAAGTGGGCAGTGCTAGGGTGAGTTTCCTACTGGGTGGGTGCCAGGAGACACAGGACTTACCCAACTCCCTTGAAAAGAATGGGGTTATGCGGCTTCTTCCCCACAATCGTTGGAGCCTTAAGGAGATTCTCAGCGTCTGCAACAATGAGGGCGTGCTGCAGAGGAACAGAAAGAGACACCTACTAAACTTTCCTAGCAGGTTTCTCACTTAGTGTTGAACATCTCTGGGAGCAGGTGGATCATAAGGGCAGCAGTCAACTGGACCCGTCCTCTGTCCTGCTTACCTGTCCCGGGTCAGAGACATCGTAGTTGTGATGGTCAATCACAGCTGTCTTTTCCTCATCAAATTCTATCCCGCATTCGCTTCCCAATTCTCGAAGGGGATCACCTAAGGAAGATTAAAAATCCCATTTGTTCTTTGTACTAAACAGTGAACAACCCTTTTCTCTTACCTACCATCTAAGAGGGTTTCTAACATGCTGGGGAGACGCTTGCAATAAACCCACGTGCCCTGTCAGAAAACACCAAAGAATTCTCGTCTTTCTTTTTTAAAATCTCACTTATTTTATAAAAAGACGCAGAATTCTAGAACTACAAGGCCCAAGCAAGTGTAACTGTCTGTCTCCGAGTATAGCTACAAAACAGAAGGGATGAATAATGACCAGTTATTGTTTTGAAGCTTTACTTTCCACAAACTGCTTAAAACCTGGTTGTTCTCCCAGACCTTAAGTAGGATGGACGTTTGCTGCTTGATTTTGGCCAGCCTTGAGATTGAAATGATAAAAACAATAAAAGGAAAAAAAATCTTTTTAAGTTGAAGACAATTCGCTCCGCTGCGCCCGTTTCACTGACCGATATCTGAACTGGCAGCCACAAGGATGTTTCCACCCCCATCAATGAAAGCAGCAATGGTCTCCACGTTGATGTTGCCTCCAAAATCTGAAACACGGTGACTGGGTTAAATTTCTTGTCAGAAAGTCAAAATGTTTACAGTAATACAGTATTCCAGCTAGCAAGTGTGCAACTGAACAAGACACGAAGCCCTGACAAAGGAACAGCAGCTCTTCACTGGACGCTCTCAGCTCTGCCCATCACGTATCGTCATCATGGCAAAAATAGAATAGAGCTGGAAGGGACTTGGGAGGACTTCCAGTCCAGCCCCGTGCTCAAGCAGGAGAACCTAAAGCATCTCAGACAAGTGACTGTCCAGTGATGGAGCACCCACGATGTCTGAAGGCAAGCTGTTAATTGTCCTCACTGTTAGCAAGTTATTACCACCACTATCACAATTATTGTTGTTGTTAATTTCCATTTCAATTTGCAGTCTGGGACTGGTAAAAACTTCACAGTTCAAGTCCTAAACAAGGACCTAATAGCTATTAAGGTAACGACTGTGTATATAGGCAATTCTGAGTAAGGTGGTTTTTTTACAAATACTTTTTTGTTTTTTTACAAGTATTTTACAAATACTTCTTATACTGGTATAAGAAGTTCAAAATTTCCATGTATGTAGGCAGCCCTTTGGGTATTGCTCCAAAGTATTACTATTGGCACAACCATTGATTTCTTCCTCCACAATCGCTCAACTTCAGTTTGCAAATTACAATATTACTATTATTAATAATAATGATCCATTCTTCATTATTATTACCATTATTATTACATTTATTGGCCGCCTATCCCGCCCGGGGGCCCCTCATCGCTCCCCCCCCTCCAGCCGCCGACGGCAGAGCCTCAGAGCCCCTTTGAGGGGAAGGAAGAGCGACCCGTCTCACCTTCCACCGAGGGGGAGAAGACGACCAGGTTGTCGTAGAGAAACTCCCCGTATTTGATCAGGGACAGGCCGGGGTCGTCCGCCGTCCGGAAGGTCAGGTCAAATCCTCGCTCTGCAGAGGCAAAGGAGAGTGAGGGAGGCCGCCGTCGCGCCCCGTCCTAGTAGGGAGGCCCGGAGACCGGGGGGGGGGGTGTCTCCCAGTGGGGTCCCCCCACCGCCTCTCCCTCCGGCCGCCGGACCTGCCAGGCCGCGCAGGAAGAGCGAGTGCGTGTCCTTCAGGTTCATGTTCTCCAGCAGCACCAGCGTTCGCGGGCCGCCGCCGGGCGCCGCAGATGCAGCAGCCGCCGCCAAGAGTCCTGTCACCAAAACCAGCACCGCCGCCGCCATCTTTTCTCTTCCCTCGCTGGGCGCCCCGGAAGCGAACCCACCTCCCCCCCAATCAGCTCACAGACCTCGGCCGGAGGAGGCGGGGCGAGCCTCGGCTAACCAATGGGAGAGAAGAGAACAGGGCGGGGCCTCTCCGTCCGCGTGAGCTAATGAGAAGGAGCCACCTCCGACCCTCCGCCCCGCCCCTCGAAGTATCGAATGCTCCGCGCTCGCTGCGCCAGGCAGACATCGCCACGCCCCTTCTGTTGCCAGGAGCCAATCGGCACCCAGGCAGCGTAGGCCGGGCCAATGGACCGCCGAGGGGAGCGAGCGTTACCGTAGTAACGGAGGCGCGCCCGGCTTTCTTTCCGAGCGATCCTCTTCCGGGAAGAAAACGACGCGCAGACTTTGCATTTGAAATATAAATAATATATATATATATATATATCTGTATATTTGCAGGCCATGTCTATACAAACGGTTTTGCATCTGTTCAATATAAGCAATGAATCTTCACCACTGTACACAGCAGCCCAGAGAAAGCAATACACTCTTCCAATAAGTTACTCACATACAGGCATATTCAGCTTCCCATAAATAAAGAGCATAGGGTGCATCGCTATCCTCCAGCAGGGAGACACACCACAACAGCCACACTGCAGGGGATGGCCAGAAATTCAGGCTCCTGATCAAAGGCATTCGTTCCCCCCCCCGCCCGCCACGCAAAGGCTGGAGAGAATCAGCCAGGAGTGCAAACTCAGGGAGGCTCAGTATGGCACCCTCCCCAGCCGTGCTGACCCCCCAAACCGATTGGGAAATGCGCTGTCATTAGATGGGGTGGGGGCCCAGCCAACCCGTGCATCAGCCCTCTCGATTCCAGCAGGGCCGACATCGCTGGAAGAAACCCTGAATTACGAGACGACGACAGGAAGGGCACCCTTTGCGCACAATCCAAAAAGAACGACAACAAGGCCAAGCCACAGAGTGAGCAGAAAGGGTCACCAGGGACTCTGTCCTCTTCTGACGGCAGAAATACTAAGAGAAGGACCCGGCTAAGCATCCCTCCACCTCGTGCTGCACAGCCAGAGACCGACTGGCCCCAAACAGCCACGAGGACTTCCGGCGAGTTCGCTCTTCTCCCCAGAGATCCTCGGCCGGACCGTCTTGCTCCTCGTAACAATGGTTGATTCGTCCTGCACCCAAGGAGCAGAACAGGCCTGCACGAACACCGGAGTAATTGTCTAACAAGGCTTCCATGCTGGGGAATTCTACATTCAAATGCTATGGGGGAGGGGGAGGGGAGAGAGAAAGAGAAAAGAAAAATATGAAAGACCGCATACTTTGATTCCAAGCACCCATGACAAAAGTTGATATTGCTAAGTAAATCGGCGCGAGGTACTGCTAGCAAAACAACGGCTAATTTAAAAGATTAAATAAAAACAGCAACGGAAACGTGGGCTTAAGGATTGAAGAAAGGAAGCTAGTTCAGCGAGGCTTTGGGTATGTGTGCTCTTGGTCATAGGAGGGGTGAAAAGAGGAGGACACTGGAAGACAGCAAGGTCACCCTTGCAAGGAAGAAGGGGGCAAGTAGACAAAGTAGATTAGCAAACATTCTTACAGCAAGCAGAATAGAATAAAGAATAGGAATAGGAATAGAATAGAATATGGAAGGGACCTTGGAGGTACCTACTAGTCCAGCCCCCTGCTCAAGCAGGAGAACCTATACCATCTCAGACAAGTGACTGTCTAGCCTTTTTAAAAATCTCCAGTGATGGAGCGCCCACGATTTCTGGGGGCAAGCTATTCCACTGGTTAATTGTCCTCACTGTCAGGAAGTTTCTCCTTAATTCCAGGCTGCTTCTCTCTTTGATCAGTTTCCAACCATTGTTTCTTGTCCTGCCCTCTGATGCTTTGGTGAATAACGTGACCCCTCTTCTTTGTGGCAGCCCCTCAAATACTGGAATATTGCTATCATGTCTCCCCTAGTCCTTCTTTTTTCTAGACTAGCCAAACCCAAGTCCTGCAGCTGTTCTTCGAATGTTTTAGTGTCCAGACTTTCATCATCTTAGTTGCTCTTCTCTGAATTTTTTCCAAACTCTCAACATCTTTTTTGTGATATGGTGACCAAAATTGGCTGCAGTATTCCAGGTGTAGTCTTAGTAGGGTTTTATAAAGCGGTACTAATACCTCGCGTGATCTTGATTCTATGGCTCTGTTTATACAACCCAGGATTGTATTAGCTTTTTTGGCTGCTGCTGCACACTGCTGGCTCATAGTCAAGTGATCGTCCACTAGGACTCCAAGGTCCCTCTCACAGTTACTGTTTTCAAGCCAGGTCTTGCCCAATCTGTACTTGTACCTTTGATTTTTCCTACCTAAATATAAAACTTTGCTTTTCTCCACATTGAAAGTTTATCTGACAACATCGCCAGCTTTCCCAATTCTCTCACCTCAACTGAGTACTTTCCCAGCTGGCTGCGGTAAATTTGATATGGAACCACGCCACAGCGGGTCCTCACTGCCAGGCACCACTGATGGGTGGATCCTGACTCAGCCCACAGAAGAAAAGCCCCCAGCATGTCATTCCTCAGCAGGGCCAGGCCGGCATCTCTGGAAGGCAGAGCAAAATGCAGGAAGCAGAGGGCAAAGCAGCAGGGGATCTTTGCAGCCTCACCCAAAGGGCACTCAAGGCCCCTGAAGCCCCCCCCCCCGGCTCAAAACCCAGCAACCATCCACCGCCACGTGCACCAGTAAGTCCTAGGTCTGCTGATGGGGTGGGCAGAACCGCCTCAGAGCCATCCAGGGGGAGGCCCCCTCACCTGTCGATGCCCGCAAAGGACCACACACTCTCCCTCAGATCGTTCTCGTTTTCTGGCAGATGAAGCAGGCTCCCTTTGCCATCGCAGCTGGAAGAAACTGGAACCGAGGACACAAAGAGCCAGATTGAAGGGCTTCACGTATCACCCAGGTCGTCGCCTAATGTGGAAATGTAGCAACGGGCAGCACAGGGTGTTGTGCTGGTGGATTCTGACTCCGATCCAGCACCCATGCCCGGCACCCGTGCCCGGTTGCCATGTTATTTCAACCTGTGATAATGCGTGGAAGATTTTTCCTCATTGTGAGGGGAAAAAAACGAACCCGTCCTTTCCCCTTCGTGATTGTCAAGACTTTTATCCGTAAAGCAGAGCTCCCAAGGGTTATCAATGAAGCTTTGTGCCTTTTTCCTTCCTGGCTTCCTTCTCTCTCCTCTTTCTACCTCCCAGGCTCCCCAAATACTCACATCCTTCCCAGGGACCCTGCTGAGAGCCCGCCTCAAACGTACAACCTCGGTAGGCCCCAGAACGGAGGATCTTGCTGCGAATCGCCTTCTTGCGCACCAGAATTGGGGAGCAATAGGGGTTTCCAGGACGGGCACTGCCCACGCTGCCGCTGGTTTCCTCCAGGTCTAGCCTCTCTCTCTGGGGGCACAAGCAGAGCAGCTGCTGAGCAGGGGAGGCAGAGACTCCAGGGGCCTGGTCCAAAACTGGAGACTGCTTTGCATTTGGTCGAGGCAAACTACCTGTGGGACGCTAAACAGTGGCTTGGGCTGTGAACCGAGCCTCAACTCTCGAATCAGGGCTCGCTTGACCTACAGGTAAGACCTTAGGAGGCGCCTGAAAGGTGGACACATCTCAGGGGACACCCACACACACCGCCCAAGAGAGCACCCGCTGCTATGGAAGCGGTGAGCTATGCAGATTCTCCAGGGGAGGCAGGAGAAGAGGCCACTCACCACGCTGACCGAGGGTCCAAATTCTGTGGGGCAGGGCAGCCTCCGGAAGGACACCAGGGCGTTGACGTTCTGGGAGACCTCCTCGGGGTTGAGGGACTCCCAGACCACCTGGTTGTCCAGAGAGGCGCCCAGGAGCTTCCCGGAGTCTCGCTGGGCAGAGGCACCGGAGGAAGAGGAAGAGGAGGAGGAGGACCAGTCCTGTTCTTCGGGATGCAGGAGAAGGTAGCCCAGCTGGAAGAAGCGGCACAGGAGGTAGTGCAGCGCCTGGACCTGGCGGGGGGAACGGAGGAGGCTGAGTGCCTGACCCACAGCCTCGGGGCCGGCCCCTCCAGAGAAGGCCTTCCTCCTGCCCCGACGGGGGGACGGGGAAGAGCCTGGCCGAATCCTTCCAGCGGCTCCTGCGCGGCAGCCTTGCCCCAGCCAGAGCAGGACCTAGAGCCGCACTCCAGCGCCGAGGAAGGACGGGCTCGGCGACGCCCACGCACCTCGCCCGGCTGGCTGCCCACGAAGAGGTGGCAGAAGAGGCTGCCGCGGGCGCCGCGCGGGTTGCGCGCCAGGAAGGCGAACTGGCGGTCGGCGGGCCTGCAGGTGCTGTAGGCGAGGCGCTTGAGCGCGTGGGCCATGAGCGGCGCCTGCGGGCGAGAGAGAGCAGGCGCGGGCGGCTCAGCCTCCCCGACGGCCGGCCGAGCCGCCCGCAGCCCGCCGGGCGGAGGCGCGCCCTAACCTACCTCGCCGTCGCGGCCGAGCATCTTCAGACCCTGCAGGCAGAAGCGCAGGAGGACGGAGCGGCGGCGCGGACAGTCCTGCGTGGGGAGAAGGGCGAGAGGGACGGAGCGGGGGGCGTCGGCGGCCGGCCCCCCCGCCAGCCCAAGCCGCCCCGCGTCGGCTGCCCGCCGGACCCTCCCCGCGTACCTTCAGGAGCTGCAGCCGCTGGTGGACGGCTTGGCCCGCCCGGGGCAGATCGGCGTCTTCCACGGCGAAGGAGCCCACGTACTGCGGCAGCAGAGGAAGGCGCGTCAAGCCCAGCCCAGCCCAGCCCGGCTCCCCGCGCGACCCTCGCCCTGCCCCGGCCTCACCTCGGCCGCCTTGGTCAGGGCCCGGCCGGCCCTCGGCTCCGGAGACCGCCCGGCCGGCTGCCTCTTCATGCCGCGGCCACGAGAGGAGACCCGCCGCTCCGCGATCGCCCGTGGCCGGACCCCCCCTCTGCTCCGCCCCACCCCCGGCTCTGGCCGGCCAATCAGGCGGGAGACAGCCAGGCGAGACCCCGCCCCCTCTCCTCCCCCCCCCTCCCCAAATCCATCCATCCCCAAAAAACGACGCGCAAACAGGGGGGGCTCCGGAGTCTTTTAAGCTTTTATTTCTGCAAAGAGCGCGACCTTCGCTCTGCGGCTCTACATTAGCGATCGGATCGTTCTCCGGGACGAAAAAGGGGACGGGGGGGGGGGCAAAAGGAGGAGTGAAACGTCCCCCCCCCTTTTTTTTAAGGAAAACAGCTCAAAGGCCCCAAAGGAACGTTTTGCGCCGACGGGTGGGGGGGCGGGGAGACCGTCACGGGCGGGGGGGGGCGACTAAGCTGAACAACAGAACACTCTGACTGGTGGTGGGGGGGGAGAGAAAGGCAGCCTTTGGTGCCCCCCCCTCCGGAGAAGGGCTGCTGGCTGGCTAACAGGCTGGCTGGTGGGGGTCTTGGGAGAACTGGGGAAGGGGCCAAGAAAAAGGAGGGCCTGGCAGAGAGCAAGGGGTGGGGTGGGGTGGGGGTGGGGGGTCTGTTTCCACTTCTAAAAATATAAAAATCTTTCCAACCGGTTTCAAAAGCCCCGAACCCAAAGCCCAGAGGCACCCTGTACAGATTATATATGTTTCTTTTTCCCCGCCCCTTATTTAGAAAAAAAAGAACAGTCCTGTGTTATAGGGGTGGATGGATTGGAGGAGAAAGGAAGCCAGACTTTTGGGGAGGGGGGGGGAGAGGGTGTACGAGGAGGGGTAGGGTGGGTGGGTGGGAGGCACAGCAGGAAGAGTCTGGATCCACCTGCAATGCTAAGACCCAGAGGCTGGCTTGGGGGGCGGGGTGGGGTGGGTGGGAGAAGTGCTGTGGTTCTCCACTGCTGGAGGGGGAGACAGAGGGGGAAGCCTCAGAAACTAAGTTACAAAGGAGGGGAGGGGGCTGTACTTATATAAAAGAAGGGGGCCCTAAGCAGACCCCCCTGCTTGCCCACCCGCCGACCCGGCTACTTCTTGGCCCTGAGCGACTTCCGCATGGTGGTCTTGCTCCTCTTCCCGGCGGGCTTCTTCCGGTCCCGCTTGGCGCTGGCCGCGGCCGCTGCAGCCGGCTTCTTGGGGGGGGCCGGGCTGGTGCTGGAGAGAGACTTGACCGCCGGCCGGGCAGGCACGCCCTTGACTTTCTTGGCCTTGGGGGGCGGAGGGGGGGGTGGCGGCTTGGCTTTTCCGCGGTGCGCCAGGGGAGCCTTCCGGGCGGTGGGCTTGACCTCCCGTCGCTTCACCAGGGGAGGGGCTCTGTTCCGGGCTTTGGGTGGGGGCCGCTTCGGCATCCTGCCCAGGGGAGCACAAAATCACCAAAGGGCGGGGCACCCCCTTTCCCGTAATGCCCAGACCGCCCGTGGCCACAGACCCCCGACCCACCATTCAACTCCCCCTGTACCTCTTCTTTGGAGGTGGCTCCTCTTCCTCCTCTTCCTCTTCCTCGTCGTCATCTGTCTCCTCCTCCTCTTCATCCTCCTCATCCTCTTCCTCCTTGTCCTCCTTCTGTTTCTCGGGGAACAGAATGCCGGGGCTGGGGGGGAAGGGGAGGAGAAGAGAGGTCACCCCAAGGAAGAGCCCATCCTGGCTAGCAGCCACGCAGGGGAGGAATAAGCAGGCTGGAGGCCACCAGCAGCCCCCCCCAGCCAGGCACAAGGGATCTGGCGGCTCGGGGGGGTGGGGGGCAAGCGGTGAGGGTGCCCCAGGGCAAGTGTGCCCGAGACTCACCTTGGATAGTAGGGGAAACACAACTGGAAAGTGCCGCTGAAGCCCTTGCCGGAGATCTGCTCCATCCAGCCGTACTTCTCGCACTTCAGCAGAGTCCTCTTCAGGAGGTGAACTGCAAGGGGGGGGGAGGCAGAGAGAGCGGTATTCAGGGGGCTGGGAGGGGGGGGCGTCCGCCAGCTCGGCCCCCAATCCGGAAAGGCAGAGCTCCAAAAGGGGTCTCCGGAGGGCCCCGGGCCGAGTCTCCAAATCTAAGGCTCCAAATGCAAGGTGGAGCCGGGCGAACTGGCGGGCACCCCAGAACGGGGCATCCCAGCCGCCCCCCCCCCGAGGGAATGGGGGAGCCGTGCGCTGAAGTCTGCCCTCCTGGCATCTCCCTGGCCCAGAGGGGGGAGAGACCCAAAGGCCCCCGGACTGCTGGAGGCTGGCGGATGGTTCCCTGGGGGAGGGGGAAGAGTGGCGGCCGAGCGCCTCCCCCGGCGGTGCTGCCTTGGTCCTAACCCTGGAGGCTGGAGTTTGTGCCCGGGTGCTTCTCCAGGACGTATTTCTTGAGAGCGGTGGTGGAGCAGGTCTTGGGCTCGTTCATGGCCGCGATGGCGGAGAGGATGGCGTCCTCCATCAGGCTTCCGCCCAGCAGCGGCTTCTCCCCCGACTTCTTCAGCTGGTGCAGACAAGGAGGAGGAATGGGCGTCTCGGGCAAGAGGAGACGGAGGGAAAGAGAGAGAGAGAGCCACCCAGCCCAGCCCCAGTTCCCAGGGGAGCCTCCCTTACCCACCTGGAAGGTGCCGGAAGCCCCCTTGCCCGTGATCTGCTCCAGCTGGCCCTTCTCCACCGCCCGCTGCAGGGCGTTCTTCAGCAGCTGGGGCCTAAAGGGGAAGCCACAGAGAAGCTGGTCTGCAAAAGGGAAGGGCAGGGGCTCAGGGGTGCCCCCTCCACCCCTCTTGGCCACTTCCATGCCCGCTTCCGGCCGCCTTACCGGATGTCCACCTTCAGCTTGGGGTAATATTGGGAGACGTATTTTTTGATCAGGCTGTAGGAGGCCTCCTTGGGCTCGCAGAGGCGGGTGAAGGCCAGCGGGAGGATGTCCTCCAGCTTCACGTGCTGCTCTGCGCTGGAGGCCGACAGGCTCCTCTGGAAGGAAAAGGAGGCCCAAGGGCTGAAGGCTCCACCTTGGGGGGGGGGGGGGGGGAGGCGCCCGGGAGGCTGGCAAGCCGTTCAGAGTCCAGGGTGGGGCTTGAGGCCTCTTCCGCCGGGTCAGGCCAGAGGCTGCGAGTGGCCGCAGTGCCCTTCCTCCACCATCCTGCGCCTGTGGCACTTCTGCCTTCCTCAGGGCCTTCAGAGGAAGGCCCCACCCTGAGGGAAGCAGGACCCCCCCCCCCTGCTGGCTCAGACTCTGGAGGTCCTGGGGCACGGCAAACTCCGCCGGACTCACCTTCCGATCTCTGGACTTGGGGGCTGCTTTCCCTGAGGTGGGGGCCACCACAAAGCTTCCGGACGCTCCTTTCCCTTTCACCTGTCCCAGAAAAAGTGGGGGGGGGGGGGGAGGGTCAGGCTGGAAGCGACACCTCCTGCAAATGCAAAGGGTGTCCAACATTTCCCCCCCCCCCCCAAAGTTGATGAAGCAAAGGGGAGGGGGAGAACATGGGCTTTGCGTTGATGCTTATACGACTTGGCTGGGTCTGCTTGGGAGATGAGAGAATAGGAATAGAGAATGGAATGGAATGCAAAATAGAATGCAGAGTAGAGTAGAGTAGAGTAGAGACTCGAATAGAATAATAGAGAACAGAATAGAATAGGAATAGAAGAGAGAACAGAACAGAACAATAGAATAGAATAGAATAGAATAGAATAGAATAGAATAGAACAGAACAGAATAGAATAGAATAGAACAGAACAGAATAGAATAGGAGAATAGAATTGGAATAGAATAGACAACAGAACAGAGAACAGAGTAGAATAGAATAGAATAGAGTAGAATAGAATAGAATAGAATAGAATAGAATAGAATAGAATAGAATAGAATAGAATATGGAAAGGAATAGAATAGAATAGAATAGAATAGAACAGAATAGAATAGAATAGAACAGAACAGAATAGGAGAATAGAATAGAATAGAATAGAATAGAATAGAACAGAACAGAACAGAGAACAGAGTAGAATAGAATAGAATAGGAATAGAATAGAGAACAGAACAGAACAGAGAACAGAATAGAGAATAGAGAATAGAATAAAATAGGAATAGAATAGAGGTCAGAATAGAATAGGAATAGAATAGAGAACAGAGTAGAATAGAGAACAGAATACAATAGAATAGAAATAGAATACAGAACAGAACAGAGTAGAATAGAATAGAGAATAGAGATCAGAATAGAACAGAATAGAATAGAGATCAGAATAGAATAGAGAACAGAATAGGAATAGAATAGGGAACAGAATACAGAACAGAACAGAAGAATAACTTTGTCATTTTAAATGTACACTAATCAGCATAAATCAAAATGAGATTTCATTGCAATGCGAAGGCAGGAGCCGCTGGGGGAGGGGGGGGGGCAAGGCACAGTCCTACCCCCAACGCCGGAGGGACTTTCTGAATTGCCCCCAGCTATAAACGCCAGCAGCCTTCCAGGGCAGGCCGGGTCTCCAGCTCAAAGGGCCCTCGGTGGCTGGCGGGCAGCCTGTGCTTACCTGCCGTATGACCCCCCGCTCGAGTTCCCTCTTCAAGGCCTGCTTCAGGAGGTACCCCCTCCGCTCCAGGTCCAGCGAGGGGTACCTGCTGATGATGAACTTCCGGATGGCGACCACCGAGGCCCCGCCTTTCTGATAGCACGCCTGGGAGGGCGAGAAGGACGTGTGGGCAGGTCCCCCCAGTATGGCATCGGTCTTGGCCGCCAAACGGGCAAGGGGTCTTTCCGGGCCCCCTGCACCCCCCACCAATCCTCCCTCCCTCACTTTGATGGCTTCGATCAAAATGGCGTCCATCTTGGGCCGAGAGGAAGCGGCCATCTGCGTCTGCTTCTGCGCTCGGGCTAGCTGGCTGGCCGAAAGAGTAGCCCAGGCGGGGATGGTCTTCTTCACCTTCTTCTCTTTCTCCTTCTCCTTCGCTGGATCCTTCTCCCTGCGCGGACGAGGAAAGAGGTGGGTGGCCCGGAGGCAGGCCGAGGCAGAGAAACGAGCGGACGGCTGCCTTTCTCGAAGACCCCGTCCCCACAGTACAACCCCCCCCTCCTCCTGTCCCGAGGGCCACAACTAGGCCAGCAAAGCTAGGCTGGCAGGTGCCCCAGTTGCTGCTCAGCCAATAGGCCGACCTGTGCCACTGCCGCAAGTGTGGGTCAGTCCCCTATCCCAACAGGAAGGAAGGAGGTGCCACCCAGTGGACTGAGGCAGCAGCCCGTGGTCAAGGGGGCCCTGAACCTCTGAGCCCCCACGCCAGCCAGCTGGATAACAGCGGGGTGGGTTGTATTACAGGGGCAGCAAGCACATGGTGGACACTGGGTCCTTTCTAGCAAGGGCCGTCGCCTTCTTCTTAGCAGCCCACCTCCCTCGTCCCTCCCATCAAGGCCTTCCTGCTCCCCCCCCCCCCACTTCTTACTCCTTCTTGGCTTCCTCCGCAGGCTTCACCTCTGCCTTCTCCTCCTCCTCCTCTGGCTCCTTCGGCTGCTCGGTCTCACCGGCGGGAGCCAGGGGTGCCCGATTCTCCTGCTCCTCCACGGTGGAGGCGGATTCTTCTGAACTGACATCCGGCTCTGAAGGGGGAAAGGGGGCAAGCGGTGGCAAAGGACCAGAAGCTCCTTGCTGAAGACGGGCCCTTGGGCTCTCCGGCCAGGCCAGGTGGCGGGCGCAGCCGCTGGGGAAGAGCGAAGGGGCCAAGGAATCGTCTGCAGAGATCCTGCAAAGTCTGGGCTTGGCAGCTCCGATTAACGAGGTTGGGTGGGGGATGAGAGACCCCCCCCCTCTTGCTGGAGAGCTGCATTCCTCCCCCCCTCCGGCTGCCCCTACTTTGTCCTACAGCTGCAACTCTACAGCTTCCGCTGTTAAGCCTCAGAGCCCAGACTGGGGCTGCCTCCTAGCTCGACAACAGCGCTGGCAAATTAACTACCTGGGCTCCTGTCAAACAAGCCTGTATGTAATCAGATGTAACAGCAAAGTCATGCCATAGAAAGGAAGCTTAGAGCTTGGGGAGTGGGGCTCAGCGCAACCATCTGTGGTGTCAGACCTACCCCGGTCTGATCCCTTAGGCAAGTGAAACTCCATTTTACTAAGAGATGCTGACTGCAGGAGACTCGAGCAGACTCTAAAAATTCCCACGCTTCAACGCAGAACTAAAACCCCTAGTTTTCCCTAGCCCGCCCTCCATGGTCCGGTCGGGCACAGCCAATCCAGCACCTCCGCCATGTTATCAGAAACTCCCGAGGTGTTTTGGCTGGTGAAATTCCACACTCCAAGGAAATGGCCTTGGAAGATGCCAGCGCAGCCGGCAAGAACCGGATTCCAGACTGCTCTGTTCTTCCTCAACTGTCAATCCCCCCCCCTCCCTAATTCCCATAATAAAAGCATACAGCTTTTTATTGCCCATTTGTTCCCCCCTCCTCGATCCATGGCAGAACCACCGGCCAGGTACCCGAGCCGAAGCTGGTGGATCTGACATTTTGCCTCAGGCCAGTAAGGGCCTGCTCAATAAACAACAGCCAAGAGAACACAGGCAACGTAATGAAGGTAACTGAGTAACCTTCACGGGTGGCATAAAAATTAATTAATTAATGAAAAGGGAGGTATCTTTTTGGTCTCTCTTAAGTGCTACAAACATCCTGAAAGACACTCAGCGTTTCCCACCGGAGCCAATGACTCTGCAGGGCCTTAGGAGGCCCAGCATGGTAATCTCTGCCCCTCTGCCCCCCCCCTGCAGCGGTCAAGATGAGACTGAGGAGGAAAAAAAAACTCTTTACCTGGTTTGGCCTCCTCACTTTCAGCCGACTTGCTTTTGGGAGGAGTTTCCCGAGAAGAAGCATTCACCGCCCGGCGGATCGGCATGACTCCGTCTTCAACTGTCTGGGAAGGGAGCAAAGCATCAGGAGAGGCCCGGTAACGGAGGCCCCCCGACAGGCTGAGAACCTCTCCTGTGAGCGACTTGCCCATCCTAGAAGAGAGGCGACTGTGCTCGGGGGTCCAGCTTTCTGCTTCGCACTGAACAAGTGCCACAAGTGTTTTGCTCCAGCTCAGAATGACACAGAGGTGAGGGTGGGTGGGTGGGTGGGGGAGAGGAAGGCAGCACTGGGGAAGCAGGAAAGGAAGGGGGTCAACACCTGGGAAGGAAGGAAGGAAGGGCGGATGGAGCCCAGCTGAGATATCCTAGAAGCAGGGGGAGAAAGAGCACAGGGGCCCTTGCAAGGGCCAGTCCAAGGGCAAGCGTGGAGAGGGGTCAGCCCCTACCTCACTCAACTTGTCCAGGGGAGCTCCTGTTAAGAGTGGAACTGCCTTACGGTGTGCGGGATCGGCTTCAGACAGCTCAGTCGCCATTTAAATTAATGTCTAGCCTCAACGGGAGGGTAACACTTTGAAGCCCCAGGGCTTCACCTCAAGGGGAAGGAGGACTTCCTAACAGAAGTGCAAAAAAGATTCGGTGTGAAGGAGGTTATCGAGAACAAGGAAACAAAAAAAACCTTAAACCAAATTTAGTTCCCTTTCACATGGCGGCGTTATAACAATTTTAAAAAAAACAAAAAAACCCTCAAAGCAGTCAGAGAAGGCGGCCATCAGCAGGTCCCTTTGGTTGTTACTTAAGACACTTAGCTAAGCTGAAACCGCTTCCAAGAACCGGCCGCTTTGCTAGCACGGTAGGACATGATGCAAAGGGAGCTCCCAAGATGCAACACAGCAAGCAAGGGGGCGGGGGGGGGCGACGACCGAGAACAGGTGCACCTCCCTACAGAGAGGACCAGCGGGGGACTTCACAGGAAGCAGCTAGACGCAGGCAAGTTCCAACTACGAAGCACTCATATGCCAGAGGGAGGCAGGCCTCACCCGAAGCTCAAACGGGAGCAAAGCAAAAAGCAGCCCAAAACCAGAATTGTTGCCCACCAACTGTACCCGGGGCAAGTTTTAAAAATAACCCCAAAGTACTCCACCAGCCGCCATCATCTCCTCTGCCACCCAGTTGAGACTCCAAAGACGTCCTTTGATAAAACGGTAAACTGGCTTTGCTTCGAGGGGAGAGTAAAATGGGTAGACCGTCTATTGGCTTAGGTGAAATATGAAAATTATTCTTTCTGGATACAAGGGAGGCAAACACCCCCCCCCTCTAACTGTGCTGAAAGAAGAATGACTATTTAGGATTACAATTCTGGGAAAGAGGGTAGAGGCTGCGTGCCTCTTCCAATTCTTCTCAAAAGTGGAAGAATTGATGTGAGCAGGATGGACTTCTTTAAGTAAATAAACGAAATGTCCAGGTTTCCAGGATTGGATTCCTTTAAAAAAAAACAAGGAAAAAAAACCCACTGGGAAAAACCCAACGTAATAAATCTGTTTGCGCTCCCTTTTCAAGGGGGGGAGTCCATTTACTTTGAGGAAAAAAACATAATGTAACTTTAAAATTGATATCCGATTTCTCCTTACAATAGCCCTGGTTCTAACACAGACAGTATTTCCATCACTTAGCATTTTTTGCGGAGGCCAGGCAGCTGGTAAAACCGTGTTCCTCCTTCACCAAGTTCCTGCCCTTCCAAAAATCCTTTGAAGCATCAGCGCAAGACACACTGAACAGAGCAATGCAATTTAGTCTGGCTGCACAAGGCCAAGCTGCAAAAAGCTTATTTTTCGACAGCGTGCCAAACGCCCCACCGCCTTCTGCATAATGCAGGCAGAATATTTAGGCCTAGAAAGAAAGCAAGAAGCCATCCCCACACTTTGTCCCGCGTCAACAAATCCATCTACAGAGACAGGCAGCAACTTCTTTTTCTTCACACACACACCCCCAACACACCCAAGTCACACAACAGCGTGTGTATCCTTTCCAAAAGGGATCCTGGGACCACATCATGTGCAGCGCTCAGCTGCGATTAAAGCCGACGGGGATTCTAAAATTACAGGTACGACGCACCATTTGAATCTGAGTGTCGGAGAAGCCCGAGCGTGTAAGTCTGTTGTATGAAATGGTGAGGTTGCAAGGAAGGTGGCGTAAAAAATATAAATAGAAGAGCTCTAATTCCTGTCTGGAAGCCTCGGGGAGGCAATTATTTCTGCAAAGGTTGCATGGTACCCGGCTCATTACTGGCTGGGCAGCCCAAAGAGATAAAGCAGGGGGAAGAGTTGAATTGTCATTGTCATTGTCACTGACACACACACACACACACAGTCCAAGCGGGCATCTACAAGCAGGACACACACACACATACAGTCCAAGCGGCATCTACAAGCAGGACACACACACATATACACACACACACGCAGTCCAAGCGGCATCTACAAGCAGGACACACATACAAACACACAGTCCAAGCGGCATCTACAAGCAGGACAGACACACACACACATATACAAACACACACACACAGTCCAAGCGGGCATCTACAAGCAGGACACACATACAAACACACAGTCCAAGCGGGCATCTACAAGCAGGGCACACACACACATACACACACATACATATACAAACACACACACGCAGTCCAAGCGGCATCTACAAGGACACACACACACATACAAAAGCAGTCCAAGCGGCATCTACAAGCAGGACACACACACACATATATATACACACACACACATATACAAACGCACACACACAGTCCAAGCGGCATCTACAACCAGGAATCCAGGCCTCTCCGGGGCTGCTGCTCAAGGCGAGGCCGGAGGGACCATCCCTCCAGCCTCAAGGCAGAAGCACCGTCGCTTCCCCGAGGCTTAGCGCGGCTACCTCGGATAGCGACCGCCCAGAGCCTGCCTCCCTCCCTGCGGGGGGGGGGCGATTCTGACAACGGGCCCGGCCCAGCCTGGCGGGTGGGGGGTGAGGGGAGCAATGGCTTCCAACGTTGCAACGGGCAAGCCCCCCCCCCCCACCCCGGGGCTCCCCGGCATCAGAGCAAGGCCCGTTTTCCTCGGCTGCCCCCGGGAGGCCCGCCGCCGCCGGGACCCGCAGGCCGCGCCAGGGCCGGCCTGGAGGCGGGAAGCGGGTTCCGCCGCCAAGGGAGGGCCGCGGCCCCGGGGCCGCCCTCGCAGCAGCGGCCAGGCGGGAAGCCGGGGCATTTCCGGGGCAAGCGCAGCAAGCGGGAGGCCCGGCGGCGGCGCCGTTCAAGCAGGAGCGCTCGGCCCGCGGCCCCGCCCTCTTCGGCCGCTCCCCGAGGCCGTCGCCCGCCCGCCCGCTCACTCACCGCGCCTTCGGGGCCCCGGCTGAGCTGAGGCGCACAAAGCGGGGCGGCAGCAGCAGCAGCGGCGGCAGCGAAGGCTCCCCTCCCCCACACACAACTAGGACGGCGGAAGTCCCGGCGGCGACAGGTAGGAAAAGGCGGGCTCGTCGCGGCGCAGGACCAATAGCCGCCCACGGGGGGAGCCAGAAGGCGCGCGCTCTCTCTCTCTCTCTCTCTCCCCCTCCCCACAACACACCGCGCAGACGCCAATAGCAGTCTCCCCCCCTTTCCGCATGCGCGCGGCGCCCTCACCGATTGGGGAACTCTGCGCACGCGCGCGGCTTCCTCTCTTTTCTTTTCCTCCCCCCCTCACGCGAACACAATATTTCCCAGGGAGGGGCGGGGCTAGCGGGAGAGAGAGCGAATTTGCCCGGAAGGCGGGGAGAAGAAAGGGCGCGCCCGCGCTGAGCTGGCCCCGCCCCCGAGGCTGCCGCCAATGTATGGGCGGAAGTGGCTCCCCCGGAAGGACCCGGTGGGCGTGGCGGTTTATTTCGCGCCCCAATTCTTACACCGTGAAGTGCGAAATACAAAAATAAATTGATTTTTTAAAAAGCATTATACTCGATATGTATATATTTTACGCCCCGCCTCTCCCGATCCTTGGAAGGGGCTTCCCCAAGACCAGGGGTCTTCAAACTTGGCCCTTTTACGTGTGGACTTCGACTCCCAGAATTCCTCAGCCAGGCATGCCTGGCTGAGGAATTCTGGGAGTCGAAGTCCACGAGTCATACAAGGGCCAAGTTTGAAGACCCTGCGCTCTGCCCACAGGGCCCCTCTGCTCCCAGGGAGGCTGGCACCCGCTGGGCGATCATGTGCTGCCTGCTGGGTTACCCAACTAGGAAGCCTCACCGGTTTCCTGTCGCACCTGGGCAAGCAGCCCCCCCCACCAGACCCCACAATCCAACCCCGAGTTGCGTGTCTACGCACACACACACACAAAAAACCCCACAAGAGCTTGTGAAGAGCACCCAGAGAGATTCCTCCAGCCATCCTTCCCCGACTCTTGGATGGCACCGTGAAATTCATTTCTGCGATTCCCCCAACGACCAAAAAATACAGGACACAGAAAAAAGGATGTACGCAAAGCTTGCCCAGTCAGTGACCACCTACCTCCTCTTTATTCAGGCCTGGGAGTCTTAACTCAACTCTCTCCCCCCTGCCTGGACAGTGACATTTGCGCCCAGAGCCACTGGGACCTGGGTCCCTCCACAGGCAGAGAGGCCTGACCCAGGGCAGCCCCTCTGATCACCTGTCCAAGGAGAAGCTACTTCCTGTGCTTTTAAACTTGCAAGGTTGCTCTTTATTTTGGTTCTGTTTATTTTGAAAGTGAAAAGAATAGCATGGAGTCAATTTCGGTTGGTTTGGTGTTTTTTTTTTTTTTTAAATATTTGTTCTATCTATTTACAAGCCTTAAAAGTTGCTCTAAAGGTTCTGAAAAGTATCACTAGGCCTTTTTCTTCTTCTTCCTTCCCTTCTTCTTCTGCTTCCAGGGCAGGACTGTTTTGAACGAGTTAATTCTCCAGGCAGTCTGGTCCACAACCATTTTCTGATATGCAATTCCTTAAGTCCAAGGTTACCCCTTTTTTTTTTTTTTTTGGCTTTTCTCTTAAAATTTCGGAAACAACCCAAGAGGCAGGCAGAAGGTCTGGGGTTTTTTTGTTGTTGTTTTGTTTTCCTGAACGTTCCTCTCCCTCATCTACTCTCTCATTCTTGACCCCCCTTTAGAAGTTAGCTACAGTGCTTTCGAACAAAACGTGAGGTGGATCTGAAAGGGAGGGAAATTTATTTCTCTGCTTTGTTTTTTTTTTTTGTCTATTATACAATTTGTTACAGAAACTGCAAATTTAAAAATTACACTGACATTTGCAGTTCTTAAAATAATAAATTATAGTTCTCAGGTGTTTTTTTTTTGTCTAAACAGTTGTTTTTTTTTGTTCTTCTTAAAGTATGAGAGTCCTTGTTTAAAAATGAAAAAAAAAAAAAAAAAAGATTAAAACAGAAAACAGTTTCTATAAATAATAAGATGTATTTTGGTTTTTTAGTGCTCCTGCCCCTCAGGTTTGCGTGGACTTGAATTCTCAAGTCCTCTTTTTGTCCTCCATGATCGCCTTTGCGTGTGTGACTATTTTTGTTCCTCTCCCCACTCGTGCACACGTGGGGAAAAGGGGGTTCTTTCTGCGCGAGAATTGGCCTTGCTGCACTGTGATTGGCGAAGACATGAAACTTTTTGTTTTTTAAAAAAATACTTAAATTGTTTTTTGTTTTGTTTTCTTTTTTTTTTTTTTTTTTGTATTCAGTTTTAATTATCCTCAGACTCTTCTTCGGCTTCTCGTAGCCACGTGAAGAACGCGGTGACAGATTTAAGCGCTACGCCCTTCCCGTTCTGCTCCGCCGGGTCTTTGCTGCTTTCCCATTTGTAGAAGGCATCCTCCGATATCACCTCCTCATCATACAGGCAATCAAAAAACATCCGTAACAAATCTGCAGAGAGTGGGAAAGGGATGCGTTTGGTGAAGGGCTGAGGAGTGGGAAGCAAAACCCTCCGTCTCGTACTTCACCCCCAGTCGGGAGACGACCCTCTCTGCCTGCTCCATTTCTCACGGCTGAGAGCGGAAGAAAGGCAGTTCAGGCAAGCAGACTCTCCAGTCAGGAAACAAGACTTCAAGCAAAAACGGTAAAAGGTCCCAAACAGGGAGAAAGATTGTAGAAAGTTTGCCTTCCAGAGGTCTGGTGAAAGCTAAAGGCCTAGCTCGCCCCCTCAGCCTGGAACGAAAGCTACACTACCTTACCAACTCTGCCCGCCACTCCTGGCCGTGCTCTTCCAGGTTTACAGCCATCAATGGTAGCCCTGGGGTACCTTACGCGCCGCTTTACATAAACCCCCAACCAAGCCATTGCGATGTACTAATTTAAATCCCCCCCAACGCGTGCCGGACACTTACTAGGAGGTTGGTCAAGTTTTACTATTGATGCCTGTAGAGCATAAAGTGCTTGTAGTTCCTTCTCTGTGTCCGAGTCTAGGTACTTGAGTAAGATCGGCACTCTGCGCTTGATAACGGCAGTATCCACTCGCAAGCTTGAGCTGTCCACTGGGTGGGAGGAAAGAGGAAGTCACACACCCGCTTTTCCGCACAATTTCCAAGAAAGCTTCTGACATTGCCGATCGGTCGAGCTAGAGGTATTCTTGGAAAATGGCATGGCTGCAGAGCCCTGACCGGTCCCCCCTCTGCCCCAACTCCCCATCTCCCCCAAAGCTGGCTGGGAATCCAAACTGCCCCGGGGGGGGGACGGGACAGGGACCCCTGGCCTAGTGAGTGACCACTTGTTCTTTCCTCTCCTCCTCTAACGGAAGCTGCCACAAGACAGAACCCCTGGCTGCGCCGCCTCTCACTGGCCAGCCTACGTCCGTACCCTCGGTGGATCAGATCCAACGTTAATATACAGAAAGGCTCCCTTCGCTATTTCAGTGGAACAAGAGAAGAACAGTTCTAACGTTAAGAAATAAAATAATTATTGTGGAATAATATGTTTGTTTTTAGGTACGATAATTATTACTTTTGACGGGATTTAAATTTTACTTAATGAGTTAAAAAGGCTTTTTGGAGATATGGATTGATTTATAAAATATATATTTGAAATAAGAGTAAGGAGGTACTTTTTGGAGTAATATTTTTGTTTTAGGTATTTGATAATTATTATGCAACGGAAGGAGAACGAGAAAACGGATTGTGATAAAAGAAGATACGGTATTTCTAAATTGAGTTACCAGAATAAGAAATAGAATATAGTTGGGAAGTGTAAAAATATAACGGTTGGAATAATATGTTCACTTTAGATATAATTATTATCCTATGAAATAAGGGAAATTAGGGACACCCGAAATGTAAATTATGTGTTTATTTAAGGCTAAATTGGAACGTGCTAATTGTAAGTTGGTAAAAGCTTAAAAACAGGATTTGGACCGATATGGGTGAAATATTATTGATATTTTTTTTGATTGATTGAACTCTATTTTAGAAATGTATTAATTTGACTATGTTGTATCAATTGAGGGAAATAAGAGAGGGAATCTTTATAAAGAATTAACCTGAACTATACATGTACGATTGTGTTTTTTTTGATGATTGATTATACTCCATCTCCACGTTGTTTCCCAAGCACTCTGATGTAAAAACTAAAAAAAACCCAATAAAACTTGTTTAAAAGAAAAAAAGAAAAAGAAATAAAAACTAAATGACACTGAGAATCGCAGCCAGTCTTACCTGGACCACAATACTGCCTTTTGTGGGAACAACTCAAAACCCAGGAAACCCCATTGGGGCTTAATAAGGAACAGGCGCCAACGATTCGAGTCCCTTAAAAAAACAGGCATGTGAGTGCCCGAACACGGCATACCTTCCAATTCTGTTGTGGCCGTTACTCACCTAGGACAGCAGCTTTACAAACGGCCGTCATTAAAGCTCTAAGGAATGTAGGTGAACTCATCTGGCTTTCCTCTAGGTTGGCCTGAAATCGAGAGCGTTTTTGCCGGAGTTAAGAAGCCGGGCTGGTTTCTACCCAATTAGCTCTAGCAAGGGAAGAACCGTCATTCCCCTCTGCCTTTCGGTCTCCTTTATTTGGCCGGAATTAAGCTGGAATTAAATGCAAAGCATTTAAAAGGGCCTTTTTTTCTGGGGGGGGGGGGGGACACTGCAGTCGGCTAGGCCCGTACTTCTTCACAGCCCTTTGAATTTCTAGTCTTGCAGCTCAGTTTGCTGGTCCACCTGCACGATCCCACAGCCAAATGCTGTTCGGGTAAGTAGAGTGACCCCTGGGAGCAGGGAACGGAGGCAAGCGATGGCCGGCCCCGTCGTTCTGGGGCGACGGAGGCAGGGCGGCGGGGCCCCTATCCTAAGAGGCGCCTGGTGTGTTCCCGCTGGGTGCAGAGCAAGTCTTATACCTCTACCCAGTCAAAAATCTGCTCGTCACCGGCTTCTTCGTCAACAATGAGTTTCTCCAGCTGCCTGTTCAGCTCTTCGGCAGAGAGTTCTCTCGGGGAAAGTGCTTCTGAGGAACTGGGACTGTCGGTTACCGTGAAGTCCAACTTCTACAAGGTCAGAAGAGCGAGGGGGAGAAATTCAGGCCCGGCCACTCTGGAGGCAGAGTCGTAACCAGGGGCTCTTTCTGACCAGCGGCCCCTCCCAAACTTTGCCGTAACCGGCGGCCCGCTCGCTTTCCCATCCAAGCACCCCTGCCTTCCCCCCTGAACAGGAGACCCAACAGGCCCCTCCCCTCACCTGCTCCAGGAGAAAGGTGTGGACGTCGTCCTCTTCAGGTAGGAAGTCCTTCCAGCTGAGGCCAGCCTCCCTCCATAAGGCTGCCACTTTCTTATGGCTCTGCAACGTTAAGGACGCAGGTTGGGCCAGGATTGCTGATTCTGCACTGCCAGCGGCTATTTGGGGAGGTGGGCTCCAGCCAGGGGCAGCCGAGACACACCACGCCCGCCTCCCAGGAGCCCCTCCCAAGCCTCCCTCCTTCTGGAACGCCAACGAGGAGCAGCTGAAGAGCGATCCGGCCCCAGGTGTGAATCCCTCCTCTCCGCTAGGCTCTCTCGGCAACCGGCCTTGGGTACCCCTCGGCTTCTCCCGTGAGACCAGAGACCTGGGGGGGGGGGGATTCGCACAGGCCCACTAGCAACCCGGCGCCCTTACCATTTGTTTGCATAGAAGGTGCAATATTTTGGAAAGCATAACACCAGCTCTTCTCACAGGAAGTAAGGGTTTACTAAATTCTCTGAAACAGAAAAGAAACAAGTGCCCGTTGACCCCTCTCGGAAGGGCTGCCCCACGACTAAGGAGGGCAGGCGCCACTGAATTCTTCTTCTAACGGTATCCCTCCCTTTGGCAGGCTTGGTGTGCAGGAAAAGCCAGCTGGCAACCCAGAGCTGGCCTGGCGGAGACACACAGACACACACACACCCCGGGCCACAGTTCTGCTGCCCAGCCTGCCGAGTTCCGGCTACAGGGATCAGGGAAGGAAGGAAGGAGAGGCAGCCTGGCTTACATCACAAGTTCTCTCATAGAGATGCCTCCTTCTTTTAACATTGGCGTCACCAATTCAGCCAGGTATAACCAGATGTGGGGGATGTCGATAGCCATGTCGTCGGCCGTCTCCAAGGTGTCCGCAAACCTGAGCCACAAAGGCAAGCCCTTAAAAACGCCTGTTGGCGGGAGGTGGGATGGCGGCTCCCGCCCTCGGCCCGAGACCAAGGCCGCCTCCGGCTGGCGCCCACAGACAAGCCGAGCCCTCTGGCCTGCTACCCACCCCTTGAAGAAGTCCTGCTTGCTGAGCTTCTCCGACTGCACCAGCTGATAGAGCAGCTGGCCCATGTGGTCTCTGGTGATCTGACTCCTCTCCAGAGTGGATTCCACACCAACTTGCACAAACAGCGGCAGGATGCCAGGCACATTCAGCTCCTCCACGCACTGCACGGCTTCCTGTGGGGAGACACCGGGAGGGAGTTGGGCTCAGGGAGGGGGAGCCTTCTCTGCTGCCTGGATGCCAGACCTTCCAGGGCTGGCATCCTTTGCGGGCGGAGATCAAGCCCCCCTCTGCCCAACATCCCCACTGGCCTCGTGCGAGGGCTTGGGGACCTGGCCCTTCCTAGGCAGGGGGTGGATGAGCCACGCCGGAAGACTGGGAGCTGGCTTCTTCGCCCAGGCCAGGTGTGCTTTTTTTTATTTCTTATTTTCCTGGCTTCGCTGACCGCCTGCGAGTTGGCTGGCCACACCGCCTCCATTAAAGAAAGCGAAACGCCCCACAGCCCCCCACTGCGTTCACCTTGTAGTCATTAATATGCAGGAACTCATCGATGATCGATTTGCACTTCCTCTCAATTTCTTCGTCTGACAAGGCAGGCTTTTCTTGGGGGTGAGGAACGGGGGCTTCAGACTTGACTGGAGATTGGGGGGTGGGTGGGAGGGGGAAGGAAGGTGAGAGAACAGACCAGTGAGTGAGGAAGGGAAGCATCCCACCGTTTTAATGAAAAGCAATGGTTCTTTTCAAGGCGGTTGGCTTACTCTTCTCCTTAAAAACCCAAGGAAGGTGCCTTAATTCAGAAGAATCCCAGCAAACATCGGGCAAGCCCTCCTCTCCGCCTCCCACCCAGCACAGGTAACAGCGCACAGGGCCCAGCTCCCGCAGGCAGAAGGGCGGTGAAGAGCTCACCTGCCTCCCTGGCTTTACTCTTCTCCGCCTCGGTGCTGTTCCGGTCGCTTTCCAGGCCGCCCGTCAGCTGCTTGACGGTCTCCAGCATCTCCCTCCGCTGCTCCTCCTGTGCCTGGTTGTCCAGGAGCTGCTCTTTGCTGCTGCCACTAAGCCGTAAGAAGGCGTTGGGGCGGGAAGCAGCCGAGGGCGGCAGCTTGTTGTCGTTCTTCTCCCGGCCGGTGCTCCCCCGACTGGAGGGAAGCAAGGCAGGGGAGTGAGCAAACACACAGCCGGAGGGCCCGAGAGGAGAGCTGGCCCTTTAGTCCCGAGGTCAACGCCCGGAGTGACCACAGGGGCCCAGAGCCGGGACAAGCCCGGCAGCCGCTCAGCTCCACCATCCTGTGGCACTCTTGCCACATCCGCAGCGTGGGGTCTGCGGGGGCTTTACCTGGTCAAGGCCCTGCGAGGATCCAGCTCCAGGGTGGTGCCGGAGACGGCTGACACAGGAGCCTGCAGCGCAGAGAAGCGGTTCAGGCTAGTGGCACTTGGTCGTAAGCAATCTGCAGAGGATGCGGAGAGAAGAGGGCCTGTCCTCACAACAAAGACACACACACACACACCCCGTCCAGCCCTGCGGAGGTTTTCCGGCAAGTGGCAGCTCCCTGCTGCCCAGGGGGACACAGCCAGCTGTGGCCCACGCCACGTGCTCTCAGCCCGGGCCCAGCTCCTTACCGATCTCGCTGGCCTTGGCTCCACCGCTGCTGCCCTTTCCCCAGCTGCCCAACTGGGCTTTAGGCACAAGCTGGATCTTCTCGTCTATACTGGGCTACAGAAGGGCAGAGCGCCAGATTAGCAAGCGCCCAGGCCCCAGCGGATGGGCGGGTCCCTTGCTCCCCTCCCAGGCTGCCCAGCCCAGCCCAGCCTCGCGGTGCCAGCCTTTCACACTTTTTCTCAGCCCAGGAGGAGACCAGGAGAGAGAGGAAGAGGCAGGACTCCCCATAGGACCTTGCAAGCCTTCCTTAGACCAGAAGGACGGCTTAAGAGGGAATCCCTCAAATTTCAAACTCCGCCCCGAGGTATCTTTGCAGACAATGCGGAGTGCTTTGCCGATGGCCCCCAGCCAGGTTAGCTTTCCGACAACCGTCGGATTCTGCCTCGTAGTCCCCGAGAGGCTCTCTTGCCTGCAGGCCTACCTTGGTGATTTTAAGGAACTTGGTGGGGTCCAGCACACGGCTATTTTTCGCCCCCTGCACGGTGTTCCAGCCTCCCTCTTCTGCCCTCTGGACACCTGCACAAGTCGAAAAAGAGTCTTGTAAAAAAAAAAAAAGATTCGCCCCGTCTGTCGGCTGGTCGGGCCGCTTTCGCTCGGCTCTTTAGGGGCAGCCCTCCACCAATCCACCACGCCCAGAACCCGGAAGGCTGCTTCCCCCGGGGGCGTTCTGGGAGCTCTGCGGCACATCCAGGGGCTGCTGGGGCTGGTCCAGCTGGGAAAAAGCGGCCTTCCAGACCGGGGGGGGGGGCTTCAAGGCACGCGGAGGAAGCAGGCATTGCTGCCCACGCTGAGCCTCCTTACCCGGCCGCCTCTTCTCTTTGGTCATCAGCTGTTGGACTTTCCGCTGCTCTTCCTGCTCCTCTATTTTAGCTTCCTTGTGAATCTGCTCGATGGTCTTTGGGCCTTGATCTGCCCTCCGGGACACCCAGTTGCACTAGAGGAGGAGGAGGAGGAGGAGGAAGGCAAGAAGCAGAGGCAACTGAGAGACGTCTCGTCTCTCTCCGGCACGGGCACAGGAAGGGGAGCACGCCCTGGAAAGCTCATCCCCGGGGAACAGCCAGGCCCAGGAGAGCCGGAGGGCAGAAACTCCTCTGCCTCCGGGCTTGGAGCCCCACCGCCCCACCCAGCTCCCCGAAGGAGGCGGAGGAGGAGGAGGAAGGGCCGAGGAGGGGAAGAATCTGGAGCCATCTGCGACCTCTTACCTCAGCAGACACATACCTGCCGAAGGTCAATGACATCCTGCAGCATGAACCGAATTCTCGAGGAGGTTTTTCTTTCCTTCACAATTTTCTCCATTTGATTGAAATACTGGTCCATCCGAGGCTGGAGAGAACGGAAAGGCTGACATCTGACAGCCTCCTTTTCTCTCCCCCCCCCCTCCTCCCAGCTACACCTACATGTTGCAGGGGGTGTGTGGGGGGACCTCCGGCCTCCCGAGGCCCGGCTCCCAGCCGCCCTACCTTGGCCTTCTCGAAGTCCAGGTCTTTGCCGATGGTGTTCAGCAAGCGGCAGAGGCACTCCAGGGACTCCTCGTCGTGGTTCTTCAGCAGCTTCACCACGCAGTCGTGCATGATGGCTTCCGTCAACATCTTCAGCTTGAAAAGCTCCCCAATGAACTTGATGTTGCCGATGGACCGCCGTCGGGCCTTGTCCTTGGCCTCCTCCAGTTCGTCGTGAAGCCGAGTCCTCTCCTCTGGCTAGGAGGGTGCAAGGAAAGAGGCCTGAGGAACGGAGCCAACTGGCTGGCCGGCTGAGCGCAGAGCCGTTCTCTCTTCTCCGCCCGCTCCCAATTGTTGCCCTTTCCTAGACCGGCTGCCGGGAAGGCTTCCTTTTCCCCCTCGAGGCAAAGGCCACCGAAGCCACCGAAGGGACGCTGCACTCACGGTGGTGGCAGCCTCCAGCTCCTTCTGCTTCTTCTCAAAGACGTCGTCGTCGGCCTTGTCCTTTTCAAACTCTTTCTGGCAACGGTTCAGCAACAGCTTGCGGAAGTTGACCGTGCTGCCGGGCTTGTCGGCCATGGGCACCTTCAGCTGCGGAAGGTAAAGAGCAGACAGACGTTAAACCAAGGATGCCTTTCCGCAGCCTGCAGCCAGCGTTCGCCCTCTCTGCCTGGCGGATTCCGAAGTTGGATCTGAGCCCGGATGTCCCCAGCACCATCCGACCTCCCCCTTTTTTGCCCAGCCTTACCGTGACCAGGCTCCTGCACATGTTGGCGTAGGCCACGGAGAAGCTGGGCTCGTCAATGGCCTTCTCGAACACCAGGTCGATGACCCCCTTCAGCCTCTCTTCCGTGTCCACCGTCAGGTCGGTCACTTGCTTCATGAGCTGACTGAACATCTGTGGGGTCAGCTTGTTCAAGATGCTGCGGACTTTGCGGAACAGCTCCTGAAGGGAAGGAGAGGAAGAGCCTCAGCAACCGTTCCTGAAGACCAGCCAACCCATTTAAACCAACCCTTCTACCAGCTGATGGCTGCGCTGGCAGGGGAAGGAAAAACCAGCCGCGGGGCAGCGACAACCAGATCTGCAGCCGCGCCAGCCCCTCCAGCTCCGCTTTTGCTCCAGGAGCCCCTTCCCTCCCCTCCCCTCGCCAACAAGGCGGACGAAAGCAAGCCTGCCCGTACAAAAATGCAGGTGGCAGCCTGGCACTGGATTCCTATCCTCCTAATGTGCGCCAACCAGTGATGGGATCCAAATACCTGAACAACCGGTTCTCTGCGTGGATGCAGGTCTGGGCCTCCGAGGCCTAGAACGGACTTCCGGAAGTGACATCCACGCACTTCCTGTGGGCCATTCCAGGCCTGGGAGGCCTCCTCCAGGTCTAGAACAGACTTCCGGAAGTGACATCCATGCACTTCCTGTGGGCTGTTCTGGGAGGCCTCCTCTAGACCTCCGAGGCCCAGAACGGACTTCCGGAAGTGACATCCACACACTTCCTGTGGGCGGTTCTAGGCCTGGGAGGCCTCCTCCAGGTCTAGAACAGACTTCTGGAAGTGACATCCACGCACTTCCTGTGGGCCGTTCTAGGCCTGGGAGGCCTCCTCCAGGTCTAGAACGGACTTCCGGAAGTGACATTCACGCACTTCCAGTGGGCTTTTCTAGGCCTAGGAGGCCTCCTCTAGACCTCCGAGGCCTAGAACAGACTTCCGGAAGTGACATCCATGCACTTCCAGTGGGCCGTTCTAGGCCTGGGAGGCCTCCTCCAGGTCTAGAACAGACTTCCGGAAGTGACATCCACGCACTTCCTGTGGGCTGTTCTAGGCCTGGGAGGCTTCCTCCAGGTCTAGAACGGACTTCCGGAAGTGACATCCACGCACTTCCAGTGGGCTTTTCTAGGCCTAGGAGGCCTCTTCTAAGCCTCCGAGGCCTAGAACAGACTTCCGGAAGTGGCACCCACGCACTTCCGGTGGGCCGTTCTAGGCCTGGGAGGCCTCCTCCAGGCCTAGAACAGACTTCCGGAAGCAGCGTGGGTTCAGCCGGTTCTCCAAACTCAACAAAATTTAGCTACCGTTTCTTCCGAACCGGCTGAATCCCACCACTGGCCCCAGCCCAACTGCAGGGCCGGCTCCTCATCATCTCTCTGCGCGCACCCCCCACCTGAGTTTTGATGCTCTCGGGATCCTCCACTTGGCTCTCTCTCTTCAGGTTTGGCTTCCAGGCGTTCTCGGCTTTCTTCAGGTGGACATCCTCTTTGATACACACCGTGATGATCTTCCTGGGCTCCCTCCTCTGGCTCGGCTGAGATCTCCGTGGCCCAACGTTCAGCAGCTGAGAGAAAAACGAGCCGTCCGGCTATCACATCTGGCTTTACACAAAGGGAGGAAAACAACCTGCACTCCGGTCACAAACAAACGCCCTCTGGTTGGTGCCCTCTGAATGAGTTAACTTTTTCTTTTTCTTTTTTATGTTCCTGACTGCGAACTGTCACCAAAAGGATTTTGGTCCAGAAAGATGGAATGTTGTCGGAACCAGGATGAAATCTCATCAACAGCAGCATCCCGATCAAAACAGCACCCGGAAGGTCTGCTGGGGACCAGGAAGGGAAGACGGACAGCGCCTGGCACCCAGAAATGCCACAACTGGGGAATTCAAGGCGGAATCTTTGCAATCCACGTCCGACGGGCCACAGTGTCCCTGACTGCGTTTGCTGTTTGCGGGACACTCCCGTTTCTTTCTGAAAAGCCCCAAACCCAGCTTTGCAATTCTAACAACCTTGTTCTGGAAACAGCTTCACCTTTTGCTTGTGTTGACTGCTTGGGAGGGAGGGGGTTATTTGCGTTTTAAACACATCACAGCTGAAACGCGGCAGCCGTCATCACGGAAGAGGCAGCCACGGAAAAAGAGCAATGCGCATTTCAAGCCCAGCCACAAAACCCACGCTCACGGCAACGCCAAAGAACAACCCCGTCAGTCTGGGGAAGCAGGGGCTAAATCTTCCCTGCTTTCTCCTCCTGCTTGCTAAGCCCGCTGCTCTCCAAAATGCACGTGACCAGCACTGCCGCAGCCAAACGGAGCAATCCGGACGGACCTGCCCATGCAGCGATGCAAATGCCGCCAAATAACGGGATTGATCCAGAAGGACCGCAAGGGATTTCCCCAGCACGCTGCCGAGGAGATTCTCCATGAATGCTGACCGGAGACCAAGTAACGGACAAGGAGCCGTCTTAGTCACGTGGGCACGTTGTCAGGGCCTCGGGCTAAATGCTTCATTACTCCTCCTCCTCACTAACATGTAACCTTCCCTTGCTGGCGCCCAAATTCTGCAGCTGCAGCTATTTCTTGTGGAAGCAACCGGGCCGGAGAGGAGGAGGAAGGCCTGCAAAATTGGCCCACTAGACAGGTGCCCTCGCCATTTGCTGATTGGAAGCGTACTGGATTGATCAGTAAAGCTTCGTTAATTATGTTTATACTGGTTTCTGTTTATTTGTTCTTTGGAAGCCGACGACCCGCGGCTCCCTCGGTCAGCAAAACCCCAGCCAATGGTGGGAAGGGATGGGTGAGGATGCCCCTTCCCCTGGCAACTGTGGTAGCCGAGAATCAGGTCCTGGCCCCAGCCTGCCCACCGCCTCCTCCTGCTCCAGCGACAAAGGCTCCTGCTGCTCTAAGGCAGGTGGCGATGGCCCGAGCCGCTGGCTGCTGCCTAGGGAGAGACCGGGCCTTCCCTAAGCAAAGCGCCTTGCCCGTTGTTCCCTGGATAATCAGGCCAGGGCAAGGGGGCAGAGCGGCAGGCCTCCCCAGTGTGGCTCTCAGGGCTGCAACCAGACACACCTGAAGAAGCCAATGGGCTGAAGAGGGCTCACCTGGTCTCCCCCTTGCCCAGTCCAGCATGCCCTCTGCAGGGCATGTATCCACCCCCCAACCCTGATGCAGCGCAAGGCCAGCGCCACGTCAACCACTGCCTGCGTGGAGTCTCGGCTCCTTTGGAGGGAGGGAGGGAGGGAGGGAGGGAGGGAGGGGAGAGGAAATGGAGGCTGAAGGGCCCCCCCCCGGGAGGGGGCAGCGGGAAGGCTTACCCCTATCTGCAGATTCCTCAGCTGTGGGTGAGACGAGACCAACAAAGGGCATGCTGGGGTGCCACACCGAGTGCTGGAGGGGAGTCCGGGTGGGGGCTGCACTTTGGAGGCCTGAAGGAACGAAGGGAGGAGGGGAAGCCACTCAGCCCAGGCAGCCACACGCCAGGGAAGAGAAAATTTTTTTTTTTTTGGGGGGGGGGGAGAAATTCTGTGGCCCCTGCACAGCCAGCTGATCCCTGCGCGGCCACTGCCCTCCCCGCTCGTTTTCCAGGCCGCCTTTGGCCCAAACTCTCAGGAGCAAAAGCAGAGACAGCAGCAGCAGGAGCAGCACCTTGGGAAAGCCTCCGGGGGAGGGAGGAAGGCCTGAGCTTCGGAGGGAAGGAAGAGCAGAGCAGAGCGCTGGGGAACCACCCCGGGAAAAGCAAGGAAGGGAAAAGAGAAAACGCAGAGCCAAACCTCTTCCTGGCTGCCTGCCAGGGCCCTGGCTGACCACGCGCAGAGCAGGGGACCCGAGGGGCAATTCAAAGCAAAAGGTGGGGCTCACTTACAGCGCTGGCCCGCCCGCCGGGGACTGGTCTTCCGAAATCAGCAAAGGCCGGGGTGAAGTCTGGGCCCCGGGCCAAGATCCGAGAGTCCAACGTCCGAAGAGGCGGTTTGGGCTGATTGATCTGCATTGGCAGAAAAGAGGGGGGGGGGTCATGCAGGGCAGGAGGTGACCCCACCCCTCCCTTCTCGGCTGCTCGGAGGCTTCCTGGGCCTTCGGTCTAGCCCTCCCGATTTCCTGTTCAGGGGCTGAAAGGCAACAAAATGGAGGGGTGGGGTGGGGTGGGAATCCATTCATCTAGTGCCCAACCGACTCACAGGCTCCTGACCTTATCGAGGACGACGTCGCTGATTGGCGGGAGCCCCTCCGGCTTCTGGACGCAGGCGGGCATGAACTGGAAGTCGAGCAGGAAGTCCCGGTCGTACTGCTTCTTCCCTTCGGTGTCCGCAGGCTTCCCCGGTTCTGTGGGTGGCAGAAAAGTTGCTCTCGCAGCCAAGCTCACCTCTTGGGAGCGGGCAGCGGGGGAGCTGGGCCGAAGTGGGCAACGAGACCCATCCAGGCTGCCCTCCCTCTTCAAAGTGGCTAGGAGAGTGGCAGAGGGCTTCCGTCCCGTGCCCGGCTGACAACGGCTATCTTTTGGCCAGTCCCCAATGACAAATTATTGGGATACAATTGGGAAACGGGCGGAGACCGGGCGGGCATCTAAACAGGCCGTGCGGTTCCCAAAGGAGAGAGGTGGCAACGAAGCTATTTCGGAAGCCCCTGGGTCCCTCTGAACGGGAGAAACAGGCCCCCTCCCGGAAGCCCTCCCCCCTCAAATTCAGAGATGAGCTGGAATGGGAGGGGTGCAGCAGCAGCCAAAGTCCCTGGGGGGCCAGGTGTCTCTAATAGCCCACCTCTTCTTCACCCTCTGCAACCCCAGCAGGCCTGGCCCTCAAAAGCTAACAACCCTGGCCTATCGGGCACAGCCCACTCCTGGGTCCTGGCCCTGCAGGACGCAGGCTGCCAACTGCTCAGACCTTCCCCTGCTTCCCCCCCCCCCCAAGAGGCCCTCTCTCTTTGGACCACCCTCTCTATTCCTGTGAGGTTGGAGGCGGAGGGTTCTACCCGGGGAGTTCCCCTCTCTGAGCTCAGAGACCAGGCCGGGGATGGAGGCTACCTGGCTTAGGCTGGCAGGCGGGGACTTCGCTCACGCTGTCCGCGCAGCCTCCTTCCCGCTTGGGAACCCCCTCGGCCCCGTTGCGGAGAGACTCTCCTTCCTGCTCGCCGTTCTCTTCCGTCGTCGTCGTCGCGTTGGCTACCGTCAGGTCGGACGGAGAGGCCCTGCCGAGACTCCCGGCCTCTTGCTCGGCTTCAGGGATCCGCTCCTCTCCGAGGGCCGCCTCTTCTGCCTGAGGCTGAAGCAGAGGCCAGGCCACGTTACACCCCCCCCATCTCTGACCCAGAGTTCAGCGCAGCAGCCCAGCAGGGGGAAGCCAAGAACTCGCTCCCCGCTGCAGACAAGTGGGAGCTTCTGAGAGCCCCCCCAGGCCCCACCTTCCAGGAGGAGTGGGGGGAGAACCCAACTCCTCAGTCAGACTGATCTGAGCTCTTCCTCACTAGCCTCTCCCCCTCCCCCAAATCCATCCCTTGGCAGGAGGAAGCCACTCCAGCTGAGCACCCGGGCAGGACCATCCAAGCACCACAGGCCTTTGGGAGAAGAGCACCCGCCCCCCCCTTGGGAATCCCACCCCGCTCACCTCAGGCTCCGCCTCCAGCCCTTCCTCGGTTGCCTGGCTCTGTTCTTTTGGTTTCTTCCACGTCTTTGGTGCAGCTGCAACTGTCGGGGCTGCAAAGCAAGTCGAAAAGAGGTCATTTCCCACTCCCCAAAGCAGGTCTGGCAGAGGAAGGGTCTTGCTGAGCCCTGCCCCCCCCTCCCACCCACCCACCCCCGGGCAACCATTCTCCCAGGAGGCAGGAATCCAGGAGGGAAAGGCCGAGCCTCAGATGCCGACCCACCTCCTTCCAGGCCTCTCTTGGCACTCAAGCCCTGGAAGTCTTCCTCCTCCTCCTCCTCCTCCTCCTCCTCCAACTCTTCTTCCGGCCGGCCATCCACCTCCGGTTCGTCTTTCGCATTGGGAGCCTCTTCGCTGCCAAGAGCCGGTGTGGGAGACTCCCCTCTGTCCAAGTCCCCCTGGAGGGCGGGGGGAGCACCCCCCGGCAGGAGAGGAGGGGAAGGCGAGCAGGGAGGAGACGGGGGAAGGTGGGGGCCCAGAGCCACCGGCAGGGCGAGGGGAGACGGGGGAGGCCTGGGAGGCGGCGAGGGAGAGCTGGGAAGAGCCACGGAAGCCGCGGCGGCAGGAGCAGGCGGCGGGCTTTCCACCTCTGGTTCTCGACTCGCCGGTTCCAGGTCCGGCGGGACGGCTTCCTTCGCTCCGCCGAGTTCCGGGACGCTGTCGCCGAGCGTGACCCTTTCGGGAACTCCGTTGAGTTCATTAGTGAGATTAGCACTGGGAGTCTGGAGCAGCTCGTCGGGGACTATCCTAGAGGGCTCCCGACATCTCTCTGGGTCGGCCTCCTCCTCCTCCTCCTCCTCCTCTGCCAGGGGGCAGCTGGGCAATTCCAGGCAGGGCCCAGCCCTGGCCAGCGGAGGAGCCTCCTGTGGCGGGGAAGCCAGTTCGCAGCCATCCTGCGAGCCGGATGCAAGGGGCGACCTGCTGGGGGCCACGACTGCAAGGGAGGGGGCTCCAGCAGGACCAGGAGGCTCCAAGGAGGTCTCTGGGCAGGGGGGGGTCTCCGCAGCCAGGCCCGCTTGTTCTTTCCTCTCTCCACTCGGCTCTGGTCTGAGGGCAGGGGAAGGAGATTTTAATACTGGATCTGTTTTAGGCTTCTCTTCTGGGGAAAAGGAGAAAGGCAGAATTACAAGAGCCCAGCCCTGTCAGAGCCAACGGACGCTGCCCCCTCCTCCCTCCAAGGCCCACCAGCTGCAGCTCTCCTCGGGGCACCTCTCTGCCAAACCCCACAACAGGGAAACACGCGATTCGTTTCAACCTCAGGTGGGCAAACCTGCGGGCCACACCTGAAGGGGCAGGCCACGAACCAAAAGCCCCCAACCTTTGGGCTGCCAGGTGCAAATGGCAGAGGTAGACCCTCACACGAGAGCCGCTTCCCCCCTGGAAAAGAGTCTGCTGCTTTGGGGCCGTGGCTGTTCTGAAGCTAGGGCACCCTTCCAGGTTGGGGCTCATGCCCCGGGCCAAATAGGGGCTGGCTAAGCTCTCATTTCCCTTCAGGCTTTGAAACTGAAGTCAACCCACAATGCCCATCATTTCGGGGAACCGGGATTTGCCACCCACATTGGAAAGACAAAACTGCAAGAGAAGCGCTAAGCAAGGGAAGGTTGATCCAACAGTCGGGAGGTGTGAGAGAGAGGGAGAGAGGGCAGGGTAGTCAAACAACATGGTGAGGCAATGGTCCTGGTGGGGATAGAGCAGCACGAAGCAGCGTCCTATGTTATTTGATTTTCTTACGGCACTTAAAATACGTAAACCACCCTTTATCTACCAGGAGAAAGACCGCGCACGCGTGTGGCACATAGAGAGTATCAGCGACACACAGAAATGAACGTAAAATTCAAACCACGAAACCAAGAGGGCCGAGTCCTAGATGCCCCTACACACACAAACCCCCCCCCCCCCATCCTCTCCGCGCTCCCTCCAGATGGCCAAGGCAGGTCTGGCGGCCGGGGGACCCTCCTCACCCCAGGAAGGACTGGCAGCTCTCCTTTCCTCACCAGAAGGTGCCAGGCTGCCAGTCCCCAAGTGCAAAACAAGCCTGGGAGCAGCTCAGCAGGACTGGGCCGTGTTGCAGCAGGACCCCGGGAGGGTGGGGGAAGAGGGGCAAGTTTCGGACGACCTCTCCCAAGAGCTACAGGTTTGGGTGCTGAAAAAAGGCCAGGACAAAGCACGGGGAATAGGGCTGGGGCAGCGGCCTGTCCCGACCGTTGGATTTCGGCTTCCCTGCGTCCTTTTGAGACTCGAGACAACCAATCCCCTCTGGTCCTCTAGTAAGCAGAACGGTGGCTCAGCCTCTCCTCTGCCCCCAAAGATCCTGGGGGAGGGGGACGAGACCCACCTCTCTCTCCAACCAGGACGAGCCGTCCATCCACCCACCTTGCTTGAGGTCGCCCGTCGCCGTGATGGGGCTGCTGGCAGGGAGGGGAGAGTTCTCCAGAGTCCCGCAGGCCACGGGGCTGTGCTCAGGGACCTGGCCGGGCAGCTGCTGCGGAGATTTGAAGTACAAAAAAGGGTGATAATGAGCGGGCGAACATAAAAACTGGCAAAAGCGGAACGCAGGCAAGCAGAAAAAGGGAAGGAAGGTCCAGGTGAGAAAAAGAATGTAATTGGGGGGGGGGGGGGAAGGAAGAAAACAAAACCATAATATACATGGGGAGGGGGAGACGGAGTAAAGCAGCAGAAGAAAGGTGGGAAGAGAAAGACCGTTACTATCGGCAACACTGAAGACAGCGGGGGCACAGTTCTCCGCGGGTCTCGCACCCCCCCACCCCGGGCAAAATGAGCCGGGGATCCTGGGTTAGAGGAAAGCCCTCCCACCCCCCCCACCCCATCCTTTTAAGCTCCCAGAGTTCGACTGACAGGCCAATTCTCCGAAAGGGCCTGGTCAGAAAGAACGAAGAAAGAATAATTCAAAACCCCAGCGATCCCAATGGCCTCAAGACGAGCAAGCCTTCCCCCAGCCCTCCCCTCCAGGGGTTCAGAGAAGAGCACCCCTGGGGGGCTGACTTCCCCCAATGAAGCCCTGTGGAGTTTCTCCACCCTTCATTGAAAGATCGGGAAGGTCCTGCCCGCAGTCCTGACCGGATGGGGTAGGAAAGGGGGGAGACAGGGGGCTGCCCACCACAGATGCTGCGGCCGCTGCTACAGCAGCAGCACCGACAGCCGATCGCCGTAGGATCCCCGCAGCTGAACCCACTGCGGCTGTCCCGTTTGCTTGGTTCAGGGCTGCTCCGTCAGAAATCCTGAGCTCCCTGTGGGAGGCTTTCCAGGTGGAGGGGGGAGGTCCATCAAATAATTCCTCTCCGGACCCACAACGCCGCACCCACCAGGGCCCAGAAGACAGGCTGCAAATCTCTCAAGGACAAAGAACTACAGGCAGTCCTCGCTTAGTGACCGTTCGAAGTTACGTCACTGAAAAAAGGGACTTATGGACCGTTTTTCCGCACTCACGACCTTTGCAGCATCGCATGATCAAAATCCGGACGCTGGGCAACTGGCTTGTATTTACGACAGTGGCAGCGTCCCGGGGCGGGGGGGTCACGTGATTCCCCCTTTTGCGACCTTCTGACAAGCAGAGTCAAATGGGGGAGCCAGGATCCCTTAGTGGCCGTGTGACTAATTTAACAACGGCAGCGACTCGCTTAACGACTGCCTCGCTTAGTGACGGAAACGTTGGGCTCAAGTGTGGTCGTTAAGTCGAGGACACAACCTGTACTGGAGACCCCCTCTCCCTTTAGGACAGCAGAGGCACAGCAGCAGCTACTACAAAGACATTCCGAGCACGTTTCCAATGCGGATTCCTCTGGAGCAGGGGTAGGCAACCTCGGCTCTTTTATGACTCGTGGACTTCAACTCCCAGAATTCCTGAGCCAGCCACGCTGAGGGGAAAGGGAGAGGTTTCCAAGCTGAGCCAGGCTGGCTCAGGAATTCTGGGAGTTGAAGTCCACGAGTCATAAAAGGGCCAAGTTTGAAGACCCCTACTCTAAAGGTACAAACCAGTAGTTCCACCGGATGTAGAGTTGGTCTATAGTAGGGGTGGGGAACCTTGGCTCTTTTATGACTCGTGGACTTCAACTCCCAGAATTCCTGAGCCAGCCATGCTGAGGGGAAAGGGAGAGGTTTCCAAGCTGAGCCATGCTGGCTCAGGAATTCTGGGAGTTGAAGTCCACGAATCATAAAGCGGCCTAGGCCTAGGCCAGAGGTAGGTAACCTTGGCTCTTTTATGACTCGTGGACTTCAACTCCCAGAATTCCTGAGCCAGCATGGGGGAACTATGGCCCCCTCATGACTGGTGGACTTCAACTCCCAGAATTCCTGAGCCAGCCATGCTGAGGGGAAAGAGAGGTTTCCAAGCTGAGCCAGGCTGGCTCAGGAATTCTGGGAGTTGAAGTCCACGAGTCATAAAAGAGCCAAGGTTGCCTACCCCTGCTCTGGAGAAAGGACCCCGGGGGCAGGGGGGGGGCTGGTTACCTGAGGAGGGGTGGGGGTCGAGGTGGGCCGGACCGCAGGAGGCGTGGGGTTCCTGCTCCCTCCGCCAGACATAATTTCTTCCGTTATGTCTTTGCCCCCTTGATTCGGATCCCGGATGCGGATCTGGCACAAAAAAAGAGAAGGAAGCCGCTGAGCCCTCTCTACTCAGATCTTCCGAACTCGGTTCGGCACGCTTGAATATGCCCAGGCCACAAGAGATCAGACGAAGCCGCCCTGGGGCCAACCGAAGAGCTAAACGCCCTGCCGGTCCCTGGGCCATCCAAAGCGCTTCCCCAACAGGGTAAAGCCGTGCCCGTGCCCCGCCGGATGCCGCCCCTCAGGGGCGACCGAGCGCGGCCTCCGGGCTGGTGAGCCGCTGCAGCCGTGGGAAGCCCCCCCTCCGCGGAGAGCGCTTACCGTCTTCTTCTCCCGCTTGGTGGGCGGGAGCGGCTGCTGTTGGGGGGTAGGCACTATGATGGGTGTCGACTGATACACCGGCTGACTCGGATAGAAAGGGGCTCCTGGAACGAGGGAAGGGGAGAGGGGAAAAAAAAAAAAGGCCCGTCTCACTGGGGCTGAACGTAGCCACTCGAGACCCCCTTTTTCAGTTTCAGCCAATCCTCCCCAAGCCGGGAGCCGTTCAGACGCCCTTCAGGAGCTCTGGGATGAACCCCCGAGGCTGTAGGGGGGGAAAAGGGACCGGAAACAGCCTATTTCACTAAGGAACATCTTACCGTAGGCATTGGGGAATTCTCCAGGTCCCGGTCCTGGATAAAAGGGACTGGGCCCCGGGGGCTGAACGGGATACTGCTGTGGAGGCCCCACGTAAGGAGGACCGCTGTGCCGATACTGTGGAAGGAATGGCATCAGGCATGAGGACACAACAGGGGAAATGGCTGGCGAGAAAGGAGAAACACCCGCTTTCTCTAGGGAGGATGCAAAGCAGGCCTCTGGCTGGAAAGCGGCAGCAGCAACCTAAAGGGAGGGGTGGGCATCCCACCTGGTGAGCCAGAGGGAAAGCTCTGCCTTCCTCCAAACCCCCCCCCCTCCGTATTCTTCCTCCTCCAGAAGCACCCATGAAAAACCAGCCCCCTCCCTGGCAGAGAGCACAGAGGGCTTTGCGAGGCCCACCAGGCGAAGCCACCCGGCGCAACTGCCGCTGCATTTCCCAAGGGTGGCGCTCCCAGCCCTCTTGCAGCCAAAGCTTATTACAAACTGGCCGGTACCAAGGACAGGGAGGTGGAGGAAGCCCACGGCAAAGCCGTATCCCCCCCACACACACACACTTCCCCCCCCCCAGGAACAGCAGCAGCCACCTTACCTGTGGAATACAGTACTGGGGCCCCTGAGGCATTGGGTAGGGCATGGGGAGGTGGTTGACCATCATGATGTGCTGATTGGTCTGATAGACCGCCGTGGGGGTCTGTGCGCCTGGGCGGAGGGAGGGGCTGCTGTTCTGGATCGTAGCTCGAGGGGGCTGGATTTGAGGCCTCTGGAAAAACTGGGGGGAGGCAAGCGAGGAACCCGCTGGGTTAGTAGATCCATCGGCACCAGAAAGGCTGAAAGCTAGGCAGCCCTTGCTCAAGAAGACCCACGTCCCCGGAGCAGCGGGACCGAGGCAGGACCCCGGACCGAACCCTCCTGGTGCTTGGGAAGTTGTGCTCCCAAAGCCAGAGGCAGGAGGGAGTCTGCAAACAGGCCCACCAGATCCCCCGCACGGCCATCCCGATGCAGGAGGCGGTTGGGGCCTTCTCTGAAGTTACTTTGTGGAAGTCCTCTTTTAAAAAAGATAAAAGGGGGCAACCTGGCTTTACGTTATCCCCATCCCCAAGACAATCGGCCGGGCGGGGGAGGGGGGCAAAGAAGCTCTGGTAAGGTGGCAAGGTGGCCTTTTTGACGTGTAGGCTCTCTCTCTCACGTGCAACAAGTGCAGAACGGGGCGCCAAGCATTAACACATCCAACCGTCAATGAGGGGGTGACCAAGAGACAGGTCGGGCCATGCAGAGCCGGGTAGTGAAAAGTTACCTGGATCGGTCTGAATCCTCCCTTCAACCAGGAAGCAGCAGGAAATAAAAAGAAAGCCGGTGGAACAGCCGACAGGTCAGGAGGGAGGGGCCGGCATGCGAGGGAGGACCCTGGGCCACTCGGCCTGGCCAGCTAACCTCCGCGGCACCCAGGACACCGCCCTGGACGGAGCTGCCCACATTATCTGTCCCCAGAGGAGCCAACCAGCAACCTCCTGTGGCTGCCTGAGTCGCCTCGCCCTCCCTTCCTGGGCTTTCTCTTCCACTGCCAGGCATTTGAGGACATCACATCCTACTCGGGGGGCTGGCAGAGAGAAAAAGGGCTTCCTTTCCAGGCCTGAGCTGCCTTGGGAGACCCCCAGAGCGCACAGCAGAAAGGAGAGCTACACCAGGCCCCCCCCCAAAACATCGGATGGGCTTCTGGGTGGGGGCAGAAACCCCTCCCCAGACAGCCTAAACAGAGGCCAGCCTGGGACACGGGAAGGGCCTCAGGGCAACGGTTCCCACTTCTTCATCTCATTTGGAGAAGCGGCAGGGATCATCCCCGGAGGAGGGGGGGGGGAGGACAGGAGCCATAAAATCAGCGTTCCTTGGACTCACCCCCCCCCCCCCCTCACACCTGCACTGCTGGTCAGGACTAATTGAGACCCTGCTGGGAAACTGGCCAGCAAAACCCCAGAGCAGCCAGTCCTAAGTCATCTGCCAAAAGAGGGCAGGGGGGGTCTTTCAATCCCGCAAAGTCCGATTTGATCCAGCAAGCGTCCCCTTTTGCTGCCTTTCCTTGGGAATGCTGCCCTGCCCCTGCCCAGGCCAGGAGAGAGCTGGGGCGCCTGGCTGCACCTGGAAAGCTCTGCTCCGGTTCGTGGAAACATAAGAAGCAGAAAGGTACACATGTCTGCCTCTTCTCCCTTCCCTCGCCTAGCATACACCTGTAGGGCCGTCTGATACGTGGGGAAAGAACAGGAGGGGAGGACAAGCGTCCCCTTGCTATCCCCAACACGACAAGGCCAGGCCAGCATCTCCACACCGGGAGGGTTTCCTGGAGGTGTCCGCTCAGCAGCTCGCCAATAAAGGGGCTGACAGACTGGAATGGGCAGAGCACAAGCAAACTGAGAGCTGCGACAGGCCCCCAGATCGGGCAGAGGTCTTCGCTGGCCCAGCAGCCCGACCCCTCTCAGCCTGTGGGGAAGCCGCCCTCCTAGCAAGCAGCGGTTTTAGGCTCTCCCCTCTTTGGTCACCCCTAACCATTCCGTTCTTTCACCACCACCCCTTCCCCACGGTTGTTTCTCAACAGCTTCGTGTTGCGCCCCGATGTGCAAACGCTCCTGCTAGTTGCCCGCGAGGGATTTGCAGAAGGTGGCGGCTTAGCACGAACGTCACGTCAGACACCACCGGAGCACGGAAAGGCAACGAGCAAAGGGCTCTGGGGAAGACCACAAGACCGGGAGGAGGGGGAGGGGGTGTCCCCCCACAAACATTCAGCCAGCATCGATCAAACCAACCCAGAGTTTATGGGCATTTTGGGGGGGGGGAGGGCAAATGACAAGATGACCACACCAGCGCTGTGACGTCACGTGCTTGCGTCAGATGTTGGACACAAGCCATTTGTCTGATGACCTCGCTGTCCCAAAAGCCACTGCTTTGGCCTCGCAGGGACCGACTGCAGTCCGGAGATCCTGGCAGCAGCATTGGGCATCTTCCATTATGGCCAAGCGCATTAATCAGCACTTGGGCAGGCGTGGACACCTCTGCCCCTCACAGCAACACCCCCACCCACCCCCCAAAAATGGGAAAGGCGTAACAAGGCTCTGAACTTCAACTTGTGATCCCTTTTCAGCTAACGTCCAGTTCGGGGACCAGACCACCTTTAATGGCTTCTAGCTAGGTTTTTATTTCACCGTGTGCACGAAGATCAAAAGGTGCCTTGCGACATTTTGCACAGTAACCTCTACATATAATTAACCAAGCGCATAAACCGATGTGCGAGGTGCCTCCTGTCGGATGCCACCTGCTATTTATGGTCCCGGCAAGGAGTCCCTATCGATCCAGATCCGTGACGCTCCACCCACCCGGGCTCAGCCGAGATAACTTCAACATGCAACAGACCGAGGGGGTCCTTTCCTAGTCCTCAGCGGCACAGAAGGGGGGGGCACAGACAGGAGGGGAGAAAGGAGAAGCCTCTATGGACTCTCTCTCTCTTCCAGACCAGTTCAGGAATTTGGCAAAACGGCAACCCTGACACTCCTTGGTGGAACCCCAATATTAAGTGTTAGGTAGAAAGAGGCTACCCCAGCCAAATTGTACCGGATCTCACAATCTTCACCGCTTTTTTTTTTTTGAGTTCTCCCACGAGACTCACAGATGCTCAGTTCAGGCCAGCACACCAACACCGTGTGATATTTTGGCTATCGGGTTTGGGGGGGGGGTCTTGGCTCTGAAATACCAGGGCCTGTTTTTCCTAACCGCAATTCAGCAGCACCGGCTGCAGCTCTTCTTCTGTAGTGGACCCATCCACCACCACCACCGCCATCCGCAAGGACACCTCCTGATCTTACACCAAGGGGAAGAATGGAAGAGCAGCTTGCTAGGAAGGGGTCGTGGGTTGGGGGTCGGTCTCCCCACTCCCCAGACTGCAGGGAGAACTACAAACACCCCCCCCCCATCCTCTTGAAGGGAATTAGTAGCTGTTAAGAAAGTGGAGCCACCCTGAGCCAGAAATTAAGGCGGCTTCCCAAAGAGCATCCATCAGAGTTAGCAGGAGGAGGAGGGCCAGCTAGCCAGCCAGAACGCCCCCCTCCCATCCCAGAGGGAGAAAAGAGGGGGGGGGCAAGGAGGGTACTGTACCTGGTGGTGGGCAGGTCGAGGCCCGGCTGCGAACTGAGGAGAAGAAGCCGGAGAAACAAAAACACACAAAAAAAGGGGAAGGCACAGAGAGTCAGAAACACAACAGAAGGCAAAAAATGTCACACTCTTATGCAAATGAAACCCATGGGGTGTGGGGGGGGTGGGGTGGGGGGGGTGCATAAATGAGAGATGAGGAAATAAAGAGCACTACGAGGAAGCACAGCTGCAGCACACAGAGGGAGGGGGGCACAGCGACCCCAGCTGACCCCATGGGCCGAACCTGTGGCCAGGACAAGGGCCCTTGCTCCCTGCTCCCAGCAGGCAGCCCTGGGAAAGCCCACCCCACTAGTGCATGGGGGGGGCAATCGGGCTGAGTGTTCCCAAGGGGGGTGGGGGTGGAGGGGCCGCCAGGCCAGAGCAGCAGCAGCTGGGAACTGAAAGTGGAGGGAGGGAAGGGGGCAGAAGAAGCCCCAGCGTTCGGCCCTGCCCTGCCCTTCAGCTTTAATAGCCCAGCCTTTTGGTCAGCTGCTGCCCACCCAAAGAGTGACCGGCTTTCCTTCCAGCCCCTCATCATGAGCCACAGGAGGAGTCCTCTCCAGTGCCACCTGGGCACAACGGCTGGGCCGTGAAAAAGCACCGGGCAGAGCCGGGGGGGGGGGGAGTTGACAGTCAAGGTCTCCTTCTCCTTCCTCGCCTCTCTTTTTTTTTTCTCTTTTTTTTTTTGCACTCTAAGTCTTTCTGACTGCCTCTTCTTATTGTTCTGCCAAGCAGGGTAGGGATGCTTGAAATAAAATTCAGAGAGTAGCTGCACACAGGATGGTGGGAGAAAGATGATCTCCTCCCTGTTTTTTTTTCCCCCACTGGCTTGCTTTTGTGCAAGTGCAAACAAAAACCCGCAAACTGCCCAAATCCTATCCAGGAGACTGACTGGAGGTGAAGCGCACAAAAACAGGACGGGCGAATGCCAGCAGACAACAAGGGGCACAAAACATCTTTCGGTCCGCTGCCTCTTCCTGGAGGGGGGACGGGACGGGACTCCGAAGCCGCCAGCCTTCCCCAGCCCCTCCCTCCGGCAAAGGGCACCCCTGCCCTCCTGTTTCCTCTCCAGAAGAATATTCAGACATGCGCACTCGGACCCGGCCAAATCCACAGAGGAAGGGCCTCCACTGCTCCTCCAGCCAAATGCAGGGCAGACACGCGCAACCCCCCCCCCACCCTCTTTGCAAAGCATTTGGGGAGACCTGAGGACGCTAAGCTACGCAAAGAGCACTCAAAACAACAAACTTTAGGGAAAGAAACAACCTCCTAGCCTATTTTCTGCTTGCTGGCTGCCATCAGCTACTGGCCAACATCTTCCTCCGGAGCTGTAAGCAACAGAACAAACTGTAGTCACTCGTGGCTCAGAGAGATTTCAGGGGTTCATTTCCTGGGGGTGGGGGTGGGGGAGGAGCCTATCGGGCTCCCAGTGTCGCCCACTGGAGGCTGGAGTGTGGTTGGGAAAGGGGGCTCCCCTGCTTAAGGAAAGCCCCACAATTGGGAACTGCCCTTCGCACTCCCCAGCTGGGTGGTTTGGCAACTCGGGTCCAGTTGCCGTAAAAGCAACCCAAACCGGTAGGCCCGGCCTCCCTTTTGCCTCGTGGGAGCTGGCACACGTGGCGAGGTGAGGGTTTGGACGTGCCCGGGAACGTGGCAAAGCCAGCTGGTGCAGTCAGGAGGCGCTACAGCTGCCCGCGGCTCAAGAAAACGGGGTCCCCCTGGGCAAAGAAGCCCGTGCTGCAGCCTTTCATTACCCAGCAGGGAAATGGACACAAGGCCACCGGGTGTGACTCCGCCCACCCCTCGGCACCACCCAGGACGGGGCGGGGTTTGGGGTGGGGGAATGAGAAACCGATGCAACCAAACCCAGAACAAAATGCAAGAGGGATTGGAGAGCAGCCGAAATTGCATTTGTTTTGGACTTGCGCAAGGGAAGGGAAGGGAAGGGGAGGGGGGAGAATGAAATGTTCAGTGAGCAATTTTTAGTCATGGGGTGGCAATGAGAGGCAAGAGATGGCACCCAAAAAAAAAAAAAAAAACTGCACACAGGATAATATTTTTTAGGGGGAAAGAAGAATTGTTCGTGACCACAGAAAAAATGACTTTTGACAATTTATAGGCCGCTTCTACCCCATTCTGGGATCTCTGCGGAGGGGCTGCCCAATCCGAGAATAGGTGGCCCATTTGCCTCAAATCGGCCGGGGCAATCAATTCAAAGCCCGTCCTCAGCCGTGGGCTAGAGAACGCCGTGGGCCTTTCCTTCGGGGCGGGGGGGGGTCCGAGTTGGCAGCCCTGCCTTGACGGTTAACGGGCCTGCCGAGCCGGCCAGGTGTCCGGAGACCCAACCTGGGGCCCGATGTTAAAACACGGCTCCTTTGCCCGAAAGGGGGGGGGAAAAAAACCCCGGGGTTTTTCTGTAGATCAGCCAACAATCTGGGGGGGGGGGGGGGAAATTAAAAAACCGAAAGGGCGACGACAGAACGGAAAGCAGTGCCGTTGGGCACGACTGTCTGCGAGAAGGGAGTACAGTTTGTCATATTGCTTACAAGGTAGTATTTTATCCAGCCTCTTCCCGCCAAGGACCTGTAAGCCGGGCTCTGTTCCAAAACCTTCCTCCGCTTCCAGGGGCCAAGGCAGGGGATGGGCACTGCTCGGCCGGGCTGTCAAGAGAACTGATTTAGAGAGGTGCTCCTGGGGCAGGTCATCCTCTAGGTAGCCCATCGGTCCTTACTCTGCTCACCGCTATAATATAATAGTAACGCCTCCGAAATTGGCTCGTCCGGAGATCACAAACTGGGGTCAGTGCAGGGGGCTGGCTAAGGAAGCCCCAGCCAGAGGTCCCTCCCTACCTCAAAGCCAGAGCAGGCAGCTGGAACCCAAGGGCTGCCTCTACTCCTCTGTCCCACAGCTGCTCAAGGGACAGGCGCTGGGGGGGGGAGGGGGAGGGACTGACGAGTAAGGGCAGAGGACGGACAGCTACCCATCGTTGTTTTTTTTGGAAAGGCACAGCCTTACGGTCGTTTTCCCCCCCCCCCCACCAGCCTCAATGGTGCAAAATGGCAAGGATGACCAGGACATCCAATCTGGGGCAGGGCGATGGCCACAAGCTCCTCTGGCAGCAGCAGGCCACACCGCTGGCCAAGTCCCACAGGTGCTGAGCAAGAAATTCGTCAAGGGGAAAAAGAGGGAAGGGGTGTGTGTGTCGCGTTTACACTGCAGTGTTAACAACGGGATCACACGAGAGACAGGGGCAGAAGTGCACGGAGCAGCCCGGAGAAGAGGAGCAGAGCTGAAAGGGAGCCCAATCTTTCCCCGTCTCCCAAATGACAGTGAAGCAGGGACTCCTCCTGACAGCAGCAGCCACACCGGAAGGGAGGCGAGGCGAGGCTGGGCCGCCGTTTGACTGAAAGGCCGAGAGGGGCCGACTTACCGGAGAGCGGGTCTGAGGCTGGGTGCTCATCGCCTGAGGGGCCTGGGGGTACACCAGCGTGGTGGGCGCGGCGTTCTGTCCGGTGGGGTACGGAGCCTGCCGCAGAGAAGAGAAAGCAACGTTGGCAAGGGACGGGAGCCGGGATTTCCTTCCACCCCCCTCCCTCCCCACGAGGACCCTGAACTGGCACCTAGCCACCTCCTGGACCCCGGGCAGCTCTCCCGGGCTCCATCCGACTCCGGGCACGAGAGGGCGGAGATTGGAAGGCAGTAAAAGGAAGAGTTGAGAAGGTCCTTTCAATCCCTGAATTCCAGACAAGCCCCCCACCCCACCCGGGGCAGGCCGAGTTTCCTGAAAGCGGCTCTTCCCACAGAGTCTCTTCCAGGCAAGCAGGGGTCACTCGCTGGATCTCTTCTGCCTTGTTGTCCCTGCTTACCTCCCCATCTCAAGGGTGCCGACGCCACATTCGACGTTAAGAGGGGAGGAATCATAGGTGGGCAAGAGGAGACCCACCCACCCCAAGCACCTCAGCAGACAGAGAGAACCGGGAGCCAACTCTTCCAAGAGCTGCTGGCTCAGGGGTCTTCAAACTCGGCCCTTTTATGAGACTTGTGGACTTCCAACTCCCAGAATTCCTCAGCCAGGCACGAGGAATTCTGGGAGCTGAAGTCCACAAGTCATTGAAGGGCCGAGTCTGAAGACCCCTGAGCTAGGTCGACGAGAGCAAGAACGGGCGGTAACAAAAATGCCTCAATGTTTTAATGTCGCGGAGACCCAAATCTTGGGTCACATCTGGGGCTGTGATTCAGCGGAGTCTCTTATGCCGGGCCATCCTGCGCGCATGAAGCAAATTAACCGTCCGTCTCAAGGCATCACCATTCTTTGGTGACTGCCCGGTGAACCCAAATGCCCCTCCAATCCCGCTCTGTCTTGACTATATCAACACGCTGCAGTGTTCTCTCTCAGGCAGGAACCAATTTCGCCGTGCTGTCCTCTCTCCTCCTGGAAGCAGAAGCCAACTGGCTGTGCCACCAGGAGTGGGCAGGAGATCCTCAGCCGGACTAGGATGCCAACCAAAGGGGAGCCCTGTGCTACTTAGGGAAGGCAGGAAGGAAAACCCAGCTGATCTCAAAAGCAGGCAGCAGGCAGAAGCACCTAATCCTGTTGTTGTTTTTTTGTTCAGCAACCCTGAATGTTGCAGCCCTTTGCCATGCTCCCCCAACTTTTGACCGTCCTCGTTTGCAAAGCGCTCATCAAAACAATCTCAAGGGGAAAGTGTGATTCGGGCCCAGCCGCGCACCCAGTGACGTCCGCCTCTGGAGAGGACAGAAATCCAGGGTTGCATTTAAAAGAAAAGAAAAGAAAAAAGCTTGTGGCACCTGAGTGTTAAAAAGTCCAAGAAAGGAACCCCCATGTGCTTCAGCTTCCCAGGAATTCTCTCGTCACAAAAGCCTTCCTCTGGCTCTCTCTAGTCTACCCGCTTAAGATAGGAAAGAGAAAAAAAAGCTATTTTTATCGGCTTCCCAAACTAGTCGATACCTCCCCAGCCCGCACTCCTAGCTGGGCTGGAAATAAACAACAGACGTACTCTGTTGCATCACTCTGTATGTTTGTATGTGTGTGTGTGTGTGTATTTCGAAATGCTGAGTCACGGGCAGCACTTTCGTTTCCAATTCTCAACAGCATCAGCGTAATGGAAAGGCCCACTCTGGGGGGCCAGAGGTCCCCTGGGCCTGTCAAGTGCCCCCCTCCCCAAAAGACATCCTCCTCACAATATTGGACTGACTCACAAGCAGGCCCCCACATGAGTCCCATCCTCAGCTCGGGCCTGCCTCAGCAGGCGCACAACGGGCTGGAACTGGACAGGTCCGACGGCTGTGTGCTCGTGAAGGCCGCATTCACACACCTTGGGACTGAATTCTGCTGTCAGTGAGTGCAGGACGTTCCCGGACCACGGCTCACTTCTTTTTCAGGAAGCCGGCTGTGATCCACGCCACCGAAATAGCTCAAATTCGCAAAGAAAGGTTTTCGCACAGCCGGGCCGAGCTTGCTGCCAAAACAGCTGGCTCAAAAAGCATCCATCACCACACTCGTTCTGGGATGATGCCACGGCACTAAAAGCTCCTCGAAGCCTCTCCTTTCTCCAGCGAGAGCTCCGATGGCTATTTATGGGAAGGGAAGCCTTTCTCTGCATCCCCTTCGAGGATAAAAGCCGGAGCAAATCTCAGCAAACGTTCCTTTTCAGGTAATCCTCAGGGATGCGAGAGAAGACCGCGGCCGATCCCTGGATGTGAACCTTTCCCAAGGCCTGGGAAGCACCGAGGGCTCGGGCTTCCCGGGAGGAGGAGGTCTCTCTCGCGGGGGAGCCGGGAAAATTTAATCCCTTTTCAACCGTATTAATGAATGAAACCAGCTTTCTCCTCCGACGAGGATTTCTAAATTTAAGACGAGTGTTTTGAGGAGGGAGAAGAGGACAACCGCTGGATTACGCATGCAACTTTGCCTTTTTAGAGCAGAGGTTTCTAAACTTTGGTCAGGACTCTCTGGAAAATCTCCAGCCACTTGGGGAGAAGGGAGAGGAAGCAAAAAAATAAAAATAAAAATAAAAATCTGGACTGGGCTTGTCTTAAGCCTAGCAGGACAGCCATCCAAATGTGCTCTAGGCTTTGAGCCCACTTTTGCCCACGGAAGCCCGCTGTTGAGTCTACAACATTTTAGATTTAAAATGATTACAAGCAAATGATGGGACTCCCTAGATTTATTCATGGGGGGGGGGGGAAGGCTGCACTTCCCCCCTAACTCTTGACTTAGAGCAATTGGTGAAGCTTACAATCTCAAAGGCTCTTTTTCCTTCGTGAGGGAACACGGAAAAAGGCGCAAAGCCTGACACACAAGGCAGCTGATGACGTGCCAGATTTCTGCAGAGAGCTGGCCCACGAAAGATTGAGCAATGCACCTGTTGATTATACTGTAAATCAGGGGGGTGGGCTGAAATTCCCACCACGGACCACCTTCGGCATTCCTGCCAGCTCCTGATCGGCAATAAAGGCTGCCAGACCCTTCCCTCACCAAATTACCAAAGCCTTCCTAGGATTTTAGGCGAGCCACCGCAGGCAGCAGGGAACTTGGTCGAAGGCAGCTTTTGAAAAGGCAGCTGAAATCCGAACGCTCGAGACAGACCATAACTTCCCAGGGGTTCTGGGTTTGGAAACGGACTTAAGGCAAGTAGGCTTCTTTCCCCCATTGCTCCTGACCACCAAGAAAGCAGCTTTCCCTCTGCAAGACAGATTTGTGATTGCGAGATAGGAAATCTGCTGTATCTCCTGGAATTGCAGAAATGGGACGAAGCAGACCGAAGTCCTAGAGAAGGCATTTTTTCCTTCTCTCCTTCCTCGGAGATCTCCCCCCCCCAAAAAAAAGGGGGGGAAGCTGCAAAGGACGGGCACCTGGTGTCCTCGGTCCTAGAGAGCGCACAGAGACGAGGATGTGTACCCCTGGATTCTTCCGGGCCATTTCTAAGACCAGGCTCCTTCTCCATCTTCCTAAGGGCAGTCTTCTGGGGGGCAGCAAATGGGATTTGCGCCCTCAGCTCCTTGCCCCGCTGCGAGAGGGGCAGCGAAATGCTTCCTCACCTTCCCAGTTCCCCTTTGGGGACCTCAGAAGCGAGGCCAGCAGGAGCAATGGAGAAGCCACCAGGCCTAACCGGAGGCACTGAACAAACAGCCCTTGCCTGGACAGTTACCGCCCAGGCCAGGAAACGCAACCAGCCGCCCTCTTTTGCGAAGAAAGCACCACCCCCTGCGTGGAATTCCCCGGAGGTGACCAGATGCCTCCAGCACAAAAGGCCGGCCTGTCCTCCAGGTCCAAGACGTTACACGGCCCGCATGAACTCTGCACGGAGTCTCACCCCTCCGCCCCGGCGTGTCTGCAAGGAGGGGCCCTGCGCGTCAACACGACAACCCGAGCCAGGCTGGTCCAGCGGGCATCGTTGGGACCTTTTTCCTCTTGTGACTCACCATCCCACATCCCAGAATCCTTTGCACCAGTTCCCTTGGATCTTCAAAAAGACTGCTGGCTCTTGGGTGGGGTGGAAAGCTTCTGTCCCTCCTCCCTCCTGGCTGCTGGAGCAAGAGTGAAAGAGAGTGACAGAGTGAGAGAGAGAGAGAGAGAGAGAGAGAGAGAGAGAGAGAGGAGGAAGGCAACGGGACAGAAAGAGAGAGAAAGAGAGAGCGCAAGAGGGGCAGAAGGAAGACGGGCAACAGGGGCAGCGCATCCTCTCCCCTCCAATCGCTTTGCAGGATCTGGGGAGGGGGGGCTGCGTGCCCTGGGGGAGGGGCTCTCCTTCTCCCTCTCGCCAACCGCTAAGCACAAAGAGGAAATTCAGCTTTCCAGGAACAGTCATCTTCCTCCTCCTCCTCCTCCTCCGCCTGGGAACGATCCCAGCACAGAGCTGGCAGCTTTCTAGTTAACAGGAACCCACAGCGGGGACTCCGCGGCTATTTCTCCCCCCCACACACACACACTTTCCTTCGGACCCCGGGTGCCAGGCTCAACTCTCCCCCCCCCGTCCCAATAATCCCCCTCTGGAGGAAGCCCAGTTTGTCTCTAAACTGCTGGGGGGGGGGGAAAGGGCCATTTCCTGAAGCCCCCATTGGCAGCCTCTTTTCTCCAAGAAGCCGGGTGGTGTGTGTGTGTGAAAGGGGCAACGGAAGGTGCCGAGACAGGCCCGGAGCGTATCAATCCTCTCCAGAGAAAGGGCAAGGGGGAAGAGACCCCGCCAGCCGACTGAGACAAGGGGGCTCAGAAACCCTTCCGGTGATCAACTCACAAAAGCCTCTGCAACCTTAACGGGCGCAGCCCTGACTTTAAACGCCAATAACAGCCTGTCAATTGCTCCGCTACATTTAGGGAAGGAAGCAATGGGACCGCCTATCCCACTCTGAGCTGACCCCACAACTGCAGGGCAAGCAGTGACCGCTGACACGGGAAAGGAAGGAGGGGGGTGGGGGGGGGGAAGGAGAGAGAGAGAAAGGCAAGATTAACCATTATTTGGACCAAGGAACAAGAAGCGCCCTTACGGACAACCCACCGACGACGGCCGGTTGGGCAGGCCTGCGTTTAGGGCGAGGGGCTGCCCCCCTCGTCTCGAATTAAAATCCAACCCAGGCCAGGAGCCGAGCAAATGCGACCTCTTTTCTCCAAAGGTCGGGCCAGCCACTTGGTTCCGAGTAGAAACCAGGAGAAATTAAATTAAGGGGAATGGCCCCTCAGAAAGCAGCTTTGGGTGCTCAAGAGGCTTGTGCAATTCCCCCCTCCCCCCCAGGAGCTATATGTGGGGAAGATGGGGGGGGGGGGGCTAGCTTTTCTTTGGGGAGCTCAGGAGCGGCCCCAAGAGCCGGGTGGGCACAAACGCAGCCAGGGAGAAGGACTCTATTTGGCACAGTGGCCGGCCCAGGACCTTCTCAGGGGCTTTTGGGGTTCGCTTAAGAGGCACAAGGCTAAAAACTGCCTCCTTCTTTCTTTGCATTCGTCAACCTGTCCTAGTGGCCTGCCAGGCCCACCGCTGCCGGGTTCAGAAGTTAAACAACCCCCCCCCCCCCCAAAAAGGCACCCCCCACGTGAGCAATGGCCACAGTGGGAGACGAAAGCCCCCTTGACGTCAATTCAATCTTCTGGTCTCGTCTCCTGAAAAGGGGCCCAAACCCCGGCTGGAGCCGCTAAACCCGTCCCAGGGGGAATCTTGGGTTCGAGACGAGCCATCCTGAACCCCGCAGCCACGGCTACTCCGTGCTGCCTCCAGCTTCGTCGTGGCTACTAGCTCCTTTGCAAGGCGCTACCATCTCGTATTGCCCCTGCATCCCTTCCTTTCCTCTCTCTTTCTGCGCTTTCGCTTGCCTTGAGGGGTGGGGGGGGGGGCCGGCTCCTGACAGGAGAAGGAAGTTACGGGCGTGCAGAGAGGGGAAGATCAAACCATCATCTGTTAGCCGAAAGGAGACCTCGGACGAAGCAAGCTTGGGGAGGGCGATGAGTGCGAAATGCTCCCTAAGCAATCCAGCCGTGCTCGGGGGGTGGGGGGGTGGGGGGAGGCTCCTCTCCTGGAGCCCAACCCTGGCCCTTTTAAGAGGAGCAGCACCCTGCCAGTGGAGGCATCGCTCCGGTCCCCCCCCCCCCCCCCACACACACACATTTTGGAGAGGTAATCTCAGATCCCTGAAGGAGAAGCTGCCCGACTTACCTGGGTGAGACCAGGGGAGGAGGCATGCCCGGGGGGCGTGGCGGCAAGGGCTGGATGCCCCTTGCTTATTTCATGAGCAGAGTAAGGGGATGGGGCAGGAGGGCCTGGCTGCCTTGCCACCTGCGTAACCTGCGAGGAGATAAGCTGTTAGTGAAACCAAAGAGGAGTGAAACAACGGTAAGCAGCTCCAGCGATGATCGTCACGTAGGCTCATCAGAGCAGCTATAAACCGCCCACTTGATTTATGTTACTGGATCTGACTCCAAAGAGGCTCTGGGGCTCCCGGGGTCCTGTTCGATCCTAGAGAGAAGAAGAGCTGCATCCTTAATCCTAAATCTCTTATTTCTTCTGTAGAGAGAAAAGAGCTTGGGAGGGAGGGAAAACTCCCAGTCCCTTTGAATGGCGCTGGGTATTTTATGTTATTTTTCCACAAAGGAAGAGAGCCACTGGCCACTGCTGGAGACGAGGCCAGCCCAGCTGGGTGGGAGAGGGAAGCCGAGCCGCTCTCGGAAGCCTGGCTAAACTTGAGATGATCCATGATCAAAACCAAGGCTTAAGATAAAAAGACTGGGACATCATCCCGACTGCCGTCTAATTAGCATCTTTGCTTCAAAGGCAACGAGCAAAGTGGGCTCTACAGAGGACAGAGAGAGCCAGATTACCATCTACTTTGATCAACCCTTAGGTGGGAGAAAGCGGGTTCTGTGTGTATGTGTGTGTGTGTGTGTGTGAGAGGGGGCTCTCCTTCTCTTGACAGCCTGGGGATTTAGCTCAAAGGAGAAAGGCCCCTCTTCACAACAGAGGGAGCCACACCATAGCCCATCTTCCTCAGCAGCCCTGGTCTCTGGCTCCATCCTTCAGGCTATCCCAGCGGGAGAGGCAGGGCAACCTCTGGCAGTGTTCAGTTTGCACCACCTGTGAACGGGACAGATGCTCACCCACATTTTGTGGGTCGTTTTCTTTTCATTTCCACGTGACGCCTTCCTCTAACTGAACGCAGCCCTAGGCTGCCTTCCGTTCTCAAATTTTATCAACAATGATCGTTTACTTTCTATCTACAAGCCAGGGCTTTGTAACGTTGCTATTATATTCAATTCACTTTTTCCAGTAAAGGACTTCCTCCGTTTGGGAAATGCTGGCTATTAGCAAAAAAAAAAACAACCAACCAGTGAGTACTACCTACAAGATAATCCCACCCTTTTCTGCAAGTAAATAGGAAAGGGAGCCCGAGGTGAGCTTTCAAACAACTACGCTGGTCTCTGGACGTGAAGCGGTAAGGGAAGCTGTGCTGATTTTTTAAAGATCTACACAGATACGCCCGCTTCCCCATCAGCAGTTTCACTTAATCCAACTATAAGGAAAGTATTAATTGGGGGGGGGGAAACAATTGTTGGCAATTATGCTTACTCCCACCCAGCTAATTTCCTTGCCCTGATGCTGATATGCTTCTTAAAAATGCCGCAGGCTGAGCAACGGCTCATAGCAAAATGGATTGGCCTCCTGACCCACATCTCTCACGGGAAAAGGGACAGCCTTCCTAATTCTCTTCCGGGTGGGAACAGACTCTCCCTGCAAGGAGGAACCCGGGGTGACCTGCGCTTGGAGGTCTGCCCCAATAGGACCCTGGGTTCAAGAGGAAGAGGGGAATTCTTCCTCCTCTGGCCCTTCCCTTCCTGGCTCGCCTCCCACTGATCCTCTTCCAAAGCTCAAACCTGGACTGAGCCCAAAAGACTTGTTATCTTTTGCCCAGCTCATTCCTATTCAATCCAAAGGGATCCAGTTCTGAGGCACACATCCCGACAAGAGAGGGATCGGAAAACAGGCTGTCTGAACCAGGCACTGCTCTCCAAGAGTTCGAGGGCCAGAGAGCCAGAGGGAGAGAGTGTTTCAAAGCACATCATCCATTGACAAGAGGCCAGTTCTGAATTGCTCTCCTGCCTTGGGTTATCGTTTATAAACCTTTGCAAACATTTTTCGGATTCTAGAGCTTTACGTAAAAGGGAGCCCTACTACGCCCAGCTCGGGAGAAGGCCTATTCCTGAACCTGCCAAGCGTCAAGAACCGCGGCGGTTACGCCAAACATCCCTCATTCTCTGCAAAAGGAAGGTTTGGCTCTTCTCGGTCATCAGAGCATCCCCCCCCCTCCCCAAAAAAAAGCCCTTGGCAAAAGCTGCTTGTGCCGTTCTCCTTACCGTGCTGTACACAGCCGAGACGGTGGGAGTGAAGATCCGATCCTCCAGGGGCTGCTGTACAGGACCCCGGGGGATTCTGCAAGACAACAAGTTAAGGAAAAAAGAAAAAAAAAACCCACAAAACTGAAAGGAAAATATGTTTTGTACGAAGGACCAAAGTCTGCCTCTTAAATCAGGAGAGAAGCCAACGCCACAAACTGTTACGCTCACACAGGAGCCAGAAGAAAGGTTAGTGCAGACAAGAGTTCCTGCTTATTAAGTCGATGGGGTATGAGAAAGTCACAACAGGCGGGAAGATGAAAACTTAACTGTGTATTTGTGAGGCAACACAGTCAGCCTCCTTTTCAGTGGCCGGGAGGACACGTTTGGCCAAGGGCACAGAAAAGGAGCGTGCACTTCCCTCCCTGGTGCTTTCCACTAACTGTCCTTTTGTCCTCCTTAACAGTTCTGGGAACCAGAATTAACTGAATAAGCTGACAAACGTGCCATTAAATCCGCTGCCCCAGATAAAACAATGGAAAGTGCCGTTACAATCCAGAATATGCCCTCTGAACTGCAGGTAAATGCAGCAGGAGGATTCTTGTCAATGCCCTAGATTAGAAAAATACCCCTAGTTGTGGTTTCACAGGAAGGAATCGAGGAGCAGATTCTAGGGAACCTTCTCTGCTTCTTGTAAGATACTGGTCTGCTTTTTAAAGATGCCTGGGACTCACTAGCCAGGGCTTCAGAGGAGATTCTGGAGGACTTTCCCCACACACTGAGAGTGACACAGGAGGCTGCAGCAGGGGTCTTCAAACTTGGCCCTTTTATGACTTGTGGACTTCAGCTCCCAGAATTCCTCAGCCAGGCACGCTCACACTTACAACCGTGGCCAGCATTTCCCCAGGATCACGTCATCAAAATTCAAACGCTCGGCAAGGGCAACTGATTCATATTTATGACCACTGCCGTGTCCCAGGATCTTGGGATTCCCCTTTTGCAACCTTCTGACCAGCAATGTCCATGGGGAAGCCGGATTCACTTAGCGACGGCGTTACTAATTTAACAACTGCAGTGATTCAGCTGACAAATGTGGCAAGGAAAGTCGTACAATGGAGCAAAACTCACTCGACAAATTTCTCAACTTAGCAGCAGAAGTTTTGGGGCTCAATTGTGGTTGTAAGTTGAGGACTACCCAACAAAAGTACGTATAGTCAAGGCCATGGTTTTCCCAGTTGCAATGACCCTAAGAAAGGCTGAGCGCCAAAGAATGGAGGCCTTTGAACTCTGGTGCTGGAGAAGACTCCTGCGAGTCCCTTGGACTGCAAGGCGATCAAACCGGTCGGTCCTAGAGGAGATCAACCCCGACTGCTCTTTAGAAGGCCAGATCCTGAAGTTGAAACTCAAGTACTTTGGCCACCTAATGAGAAGGAAGGACTCACTGGAGAAGAGCCTAATGCTGGGAAAGATGGAGGGCAAGAGAAGAAGGGGACGACAGAGAATGAGGTGGCTGGATGGAGTCACTGAAGCAGCAGGCGTGAACTTAAATGGACTCCAGAAGATGGTAGAGGACAGGAAGGCCTGGAGGAACGTTGTCCATGGGGTTGCGAGGGGTCGGACACGACTTCACAACTAACAACAACAACCCGTATACAAAAGCTTCCTAAAGCTCCATGTGAATCAGGCCTATCTACAAACCTCCCTTGTGGTACCGCCACAGGCCAACTTGGATGAATAAACTAAGTTTCTAAGATCCGGATGGAAGACTTTCCGAAGAGGGCGATTTGCACCGGGCCATCCCAGAAAGAGCCAAAGGCAATTTTCTCGGATTTTGCTAGGACTCGGCTCTTTTATCAAGTGTTCACAGACAGCCTTCCCAAGAAGATTCTGCGCAGGGACAGCCGCTATGAACACAACGGGGAGAGCAATGTCGCAATCTTGAGGCATGCAATGCCTCCCAGCAGGCAGAGAAACACGCTTTTGCTTCTCCAATTTATAGGCCTTTTAAAGTGCTAAAAAAATAATCATCATCATGCAGGTTTTCGATGGGCGTTAACACACACGTCCCACGTTTCAAATGTAAACAGAGATAGGAGGAAGGCAGCAAAAGCCTTGACGAACTCACCTCACGCACATTGCCTCACAGAGAAGTTGGGCGTATGCGTCGAAAAACCACTTCCTGAAGAGCCCAGGATCTCAGCCTCAGCTGGCCAGCTTTTTTCCTCCATCAAGGTCAGGTCTGTTTTCCCCCAAACAATCCCACAGGATTTTCAGCTGGTTTAGGAAACCCCAGTACGAGCCCACAAGTCCTTGACTAAACCGCAGTTCCGACTTTTGACCGGAAACCTGAGCTAACAAAACAGGCACAGGTCTTAAAAATAAAAAGCCCGTCATGTGACCTGTCATATCACGGAAAGGGGCCAGTGACACAGCAAAACACGTGTGGCTCTGCATTTTGAAACCCAAGACACATGACACCGATACGTAAGGTTCATGAGCTCAGAAAACGGAGTAAACAAAAGTGACACTTTTTCTCTAGAACCTCTGATATTCTTCCTCCACTTACGACAAAACTTCTGTTGTTAAGGGAGGTTTGCCCCATTTTACGACCTTCCTTGCCACAGCTGACTCCTATTTACGACGGTTGCAGTGTCCCAGAGTCACGCGATCCCCTTTTGGCAACCTCCTGACAAGCAAAGTCAATGGGGAAGACAGATTCACTTAACAACCCGTGTTATTGATTTAAGAACACGGTTGTTAAGTGAATCTGGCTTCCCCCATTGACTTTGCTTGGCGGAAGGTTGCCAAAAGGGGATCACGTGACTCCGGGACAATGCGACCGTCGTAAATAGGAGTCAGTTGTCAAGCATCCGAATGTAAATCACGTGATCGTGGGGATGCTGGAAAGGTCGTAAGTGTGAAAAAGGGTCCTAAGTCCCTTTTTTCAGTGCCGTTGTAACTTCGAACGGCCATTCAGCGAGCTGTTGTAAGTCGAGGACTATCTGTTTTCCCTGTTTCCTCCTTGAGAAGCAATCCCGCCATTTGTCGTCCGGCTTCCTCATTCGCCACTTAAGAGTGACATCTATTCGGCAAAGCCCTCCTTCCCGGGGATACTAACCAACTTTCGCTAAGGCGACCATCCAAACTGGGAGGAAGGGCCAGGATAACATATGCTGTCATATGTTAGCATGCGCTCTGATGCAAGGGGACAAAGCTTATACTTTGGGCTGATTAAAATAAATAAATAAATGAAGATAAAACTCTCAGGATCCATTTCTAAAAGCCAGAGGGGATCTGAATTGTGTTTAGCGAATTACATCCTACGAGGGAATTTAGAAAGAGCTGGGAGGGAATAAATCCATCCTGCTCTCTCTAAAGTTAAAAAAAAAAAAAAGGAAAGAAAGACACCAGATTAAGAATGCTGTTGATAGTGAGTGATTTAGTTCTAGGAAGCCACCCAACAACACACCTCCAAATTACAGGTAATCCTCGACTTACAAGAGTTTGTTTAGTGTTCGAAATTACAGCGGCACTGAAGAAAGTGACTTAAGACCATTTTTCACATGTACGGCCATTGAAGCGTCCCCACGGTCACGTGATCAGGATTCGGACGCTTGGCAACTGACTCGCATTTATGACGGTCGCAGTGTCCTGGGGTCTTGTAAATCCCCTTTTGTCACCTTCTGGCAAGCTAAGCCAGATTCACCTCCCAACCGTGTTTACTAACTTAAGAACTGTAGTTTCACTTAACAGCTGTGGCAAGAAAGGCCGTAAAATAAGGCAAAATTCACTTAACAAATGTTTCACTTAGCAACAAAACTTTGGGCTCCATTGTAGGTGTAAGCCGAGGACGACCTGTAACTTTTTTTTGGGGGGGGGGGAGTTTTGGAGAGGAAAAACTGCTGGTCAAACAGCTCTGGTGAGAGAAAGGCTTTCGTGATTTCTGCACTCGTTTCTTTTTTTTTTCTTTTCTCCCTTTCCTTTGCTACTAAACCTGGGCTGCTCCTTTCCAAGTCCTAAGCCTTCATCTGCACCTGCCACCCTGCCAGCACCCTCCACCTTCTCAGAAGCCTTCGCAACACTTCACAACACCTGGGAGGCCCGAGCCACCATCCTGCAGGAGGAAAGCGACGATCCAGATCATCCCACCAGCTGGGAGAGCAGCTCTGCTCAGCCCTTGGTCCACACCTGAGGATCCACGCTATGCTTACCGTCCGAGTGGCCTACGGACTAGTGGCAGACGGGCATCCGAGCAGGCCAGGAACCCATAACCTCCAACTCCGAGAGGGCCGCAGCAATGCTGCAGCCATGGCTTTGCTTTCATATCCGGAGAAAGCAGCTTCGAAGGTGCCAGGATGAGGGCCACGACCTCAAGAACTGCCGTCTGAGGAATGTCTCCGTCCCTTTTCTATCTTTCCTCTGCCCTGCTCGGCCCCAGACAAGGCATGTGGCCCAGAGTTTGGAAAGCCGCAAGCATCGGACAGCACTAAATGTCTGGCCAGACTGAGCTGCATTCAGATTTGCTGATCGATTAGGCATCCGGTCGTTGATTTATTGCTTCAAGGACCGTTGACTTTCCTGGTAATCGCTGATTTAAGACTTTTTAAGCATTTCTGGGTGAAGTGCTCTAGGGCCCTCTAGGAAGAAAGGGTGGAACTGTAACGAAAAGAGTTTAACAATAGGAATTCAACAGATGGATGAGGCCATCGGCTTTATCCTTGCTTGCACCGTCTTGTGCCCTTGTGAGCGCACCAGGAGCTGGTCACTCGGAAACAAGGGAGAGAGAGAACTTAAAAAGAGGGTCAACTGCTCACACCAACACACAGCGGGGGGCTCCTTGGGACACTCTGAGCTTGCCTGTTTTCTTGCAGACGTTTCATTAACGCCTGCAAGGAAACAAGCAAGTTCAGAGAGCACCAAGGAGCCCTCATTTCAATCCTGGACTACCGATATGGTATCAACACAGGGTGCAAGTATTCCGTGGGAAATTAACCCAGCCGCACCCCAATCCAGGATTGTCTGAAGGCCAGCAGTGGGCTGCTTTCCGTCCAGACGCCGTTCCAGCACAGCTTCTTCAGGAGAAGACCCACCCAAGCGACCTGCTTCCTTAAATTCAGAGGGGAACGGCCTCTACGCTACCATGAGCTCCGGGAGGACCAGCCCTGCCGAATCCAGCATCTTTGAAGGGTACTGGAATGCAACTCCTCCCTCCCAACTATGACAAATGGGAGGTGATGGGAACCGTTGACCGGGATATAAAAAATTCAGTGTTGCCTTGGCATGGCTGCAACCAGTTCCCAAGGAAGAAAGGCCTAGCTCAGGGGTAGGCAACCTTGGCTCTTTTATGACTGGTGGACTTCAACTCCCAGAATTCCTGAGCCAGCATGGCTCAGCTTGGAAACCTCTCCCTTTCCCCTCAGCATGGCTGGCTCAGGAATTCTGGGAGTTGAAGTCCACGAGTCATAAAAGGGCCAAGTTTGAAGACCCCTGCTCTAGAGTCTAAAACAGGGGTAGGCAACCTTGGCTCTTTTATGACACGTGGACTTCAACTCCCAGAATTCCTCAGCCGGCATGGCTCAGCTTGGAAACCTCTCCCTTTCCCCTCAGCATGGCTGGCTCAGGAATTCTGGGAGTTGAAGTCCACCAGTCATCAAAGAGCCAGGGTTGGCCTACCCCTGGCCTAGCTGCACAAGATAAAGGAGGCTGCTGGAGCCACTGAACACCCCCTGGCAGACCTTCTCCAACCGGTCACTTGAAGGCACGGCCTTCCCACTCTCCCTGATGAGTGGGGCAGAACTTCCCCTCCAGCCAGGGAACGTTTCATTCCCAAGAGCCCCCCCCCCCCCGGGACTGCTTGAGGAGGAACAATTGGACTAGGAACCGGGAAGAGAAGCTGGGAGCATTAAACAAAAGACCCGGCCTGAAAGAGCTCTTTGTTTCTCCGGCCACTGCCAGCCTTTTGAATGGCGGAGCGGAACCAAAAGGAACCGAGGAGGAAGGGACCAACTGGTGGCTCTTTAGGGGACGTCTCCTTGGCTGCCAAGCGGCAAGGCAGGAAAAGACTTCTGCAGAGCGCCACACACTGCCCACCCCAGCGCCAGAGACACAGCCACTGTCTATCTGCAAGACCGGCTGAAAGGAACGTGCCCTGCACCGGGCACCACCGGGGAAATGTGAGCAAGGCAGCATCACAGCCACAAAGTGCCAGCAGATATGGCAAGCAGCTGGCCAGAAACCCAGCACTCTGGGCGAAGGAATCTTTCTTTACACCTTGGGCCGGCTTTATTTTGGCTTTTTCTGACTGGTAATTAAGACTCTGCCTGGGCCACACATCAGGGCAAGCGGTGCCCTTTTAACGAACCGTCGGCCTCATTCAACCATCCGGCTTACACCCGACCACGGGAGACTAAAACAGCCGGCAAATGCCACTTCGTCCGTCTGCAACTCTTCTTTCTGGCACCGAGGAATTAATTCCAGGAAAATGCAAAAAAAAGGTCTCACAGAAGCCCATTCTCACGCTATCGATATTTGTGCCCTCCCAGGGAAACCCTTTCAAAAACTCGTTTCCTGCAATCGCACGAGCGCACTTAAAAATTCTCTACCCAGTGAAAAGCGACTTCACAGAACATCACTCACTATAAGGAACGGCAAAAAACAACAACACCCTACTGTAAACAAATATACGTGTTGGATTATACTCCTGAAAATCTAATTTGATCATCAGCAGGAGTTTTGCAAGAGGTTTTCATTTCTGGTCCGGTTTTGAAACCATTGAAAATGAAGCAAGCCCAGGTAGTTCATTATGTGGCTTGACATCGAGAAATAAAGGTTAACAAAAGGTTAATTCTGCAAAATTAAGCCAGAAATTTAAAAAAACAAAACCAAGAACATTCGTCAAAAAGGAGCATAACCTGAGAATTTAAAAAGAGCAATAATCTTTTTTTTTCCCCCCCCTAAATGGGCAAAGCCCAGAAACTTTAAAGCAGCAACGTAGCACAGCAGCTCCAAAGTATTAGTGCCAACAAGTAAAAAAACTGCCTCAGGAGACACCAGCTTGAAATTAAGAGAGACAGCTTCTCACTTACAACTGAAGAAGGAAGATATTAAACATACCATACCTATCAATGGAAAACTGTCTCTGTTGTGGATATGTTGCTATGCAAACACTGGCTTGTACTCTGGCGGTTTAGAACGCTTTGCAAAATTTCACGCATCAAATTCATCGTTAAAAAGTGGAGTGAATGGCTCCATTAAGTCTACAATACTCTGGAAGGCTCTCCCCTTGCTGAGGTTAAGCTTAAGGTGGCATTGCATGCAGGACTCTTAACCAGAATGTAGTTGGGATTGTGGGTAAAAGGTCCCTTTGAACAATATGCTGGCTGATGTGCAATGAGAGAATTCTTCCATCAAGGGGTACCGGGTGCACACCTACTGCAGTTTCGCAGCGAAGGAAGCCAGCAGCTAGTCTACTAAGCTAAACCATCCATGCAATTAAACCAGCTACACAACCAGTTTCCTCCTACTTCATAAAACCACACACAAAGGTATCACAAAGAACGTCTTGTGACAAGCGTCCTCATCGCTGTCAAAAAAAAGAATCCAGGAAAGAATGGAAGAACATGGCATCTTGCTTCTGAAGAAACAATATTTACTTTAGCTGCCATGTGTCTGTGTGTGGGGCTATCAACTCAAGCTTTCCAGCAAGATCATCAGCCATATGGAAAGATAAAAAGTCCTTGTAGGATCATGTCCAAGAACCCCTCATAGTAATTGCAAAAGACCCCACGATTTAAGAGAAACCAGCGTTAAGTTCCAAAAGGATGACTCCACAATCCAGGGGGCCTAGCATTAATCCTGAGAAACTGAAGCCCTTTCGTTCATTTCACTCAACTGGGTGAATTAAAAAAAGAAAGAAAGAACATAAAATAAAATAAAAACAAAATGAGAAAACATCAAAAGTCACAACTGTTCGGTTTTAGTCCAAACTGGAAACTCTCCAGAATTCCTCCAGCAGGAATTGTTTATTTATTTAACAAAATGTTGTAGTTTATTCGGAAACTTTTATCAAGTGAATTGCAATTAAAGATGAAAAGTATCTAACAAAATCCCAACAGTAAAGACAGCAAAGAGTAAGAGTGTTTTGCAATGGGGACTTTCTGGGAGAGGCCATTACACAGATGCCACCACCAAGGCCAGGTGCTGGTTTCCCACAATCTCAGGCCTCCTAAGAGCAAAGCATCAGCAACTCATCGGGGGCCAAACTGTTTTCAGCTATATAAATAACACTAATACTCGTATTGGGAACAGAAAGGAACAATCAACTAATAATAATAATAATAATAAAGTTGGAAGGGACCTTAGAGGTCATCTAGTCCAACCCCCTGCTCAGGCAGGAAACCCTATACCATTTCAGACAAATGGCTGTCCAGTCTCTTCTTCAAAACTTCCAGTGTTGGAGCATTCACCGCTTCTGGAGGCGAGCTGTTTCCCTGATTAATTGTTCTAAATGTCAAGAAGTTTCTCCTTAGTTCTAGGTTGCTTCGCTCCTTGATGAGTTTCCATCCGTTGCTTCTTCTCCTGCCTTCAGGTGCTTTGGAGAATAGCTTGACTCCCTCTTCTTTGGGGCAGCCCCTGAGATATTGGAACACTGCTATCACGTCACCCCTAGTCCTTCTCTTCATTAAACTAGACAGACCCAATTCCAGCAGCCGTTCCTTATATGTTTTAGCCTCCAGACCTCTAATGTGGCTGGCTCAGTCACTGCAAGGGGAGCTGGCCTCTGTTTCACACAACCATCCTTGTTGCTGCATCCTGAACTGACAAAATATAGCTGATGGGTATGAAGAATCCAACAGCCTCCCTTCCCCTTTTATTCCTTGATGAAAAAGTCATCCATCCATCCATCCAGTTTCCTTCCTAGGATCAAGTCAAAGAACAGCAGCTCCGGCGTACGACTCATTCACATAAAGGGTTATTATAAGCCGTGATCCCTGTATTAAGGTGGCATGAAAATGAACCCACAACTTGCATAACTCGATATCAAGACGGACGGACGGAAGTCCGGTCCCACCTTCTGCATTCCCCACTAAGAAATTGGACGACTGTCCTAAAGGAGGCAACGGTGCAATTTCTCAGTACGCTACCTCTTTATGTCTCCCACTTGATACCACTCTCTGCTTGTAGAACTCACACCTGCGTAACCAGAGGTCTTCTGGGCTTGGACTGCCTCTAAATCCCCAAAGAATCTGTGTAGGCCATTCTCCAAAACTGCACATTTATCCTGCTGACGTCAGCAATCGGCACGGCAGCCACCAACCTTACCAACAGCCCTTCAGCCTCCCTGAAAGGACGCACCCACAGCAGCTTTCGGAGTTCACCTGTCTTTAGACAGCCTGTTCGCTCCCTCAGTAGCTCACATTATCTCCTCCTGGGAAGATCTGGGTCTTGGCTACGTTCCTTCTCTTCAGTTTTTCTTGCTTTCACATCCTGCATCCCGTATGTCCCTGCATTTCTCTCCGCTGCTGTATACATTTTCAATAATAATAATAATAATAAAAAAAAAACAGATCAGCTGTACCCACCATCGTTGCAGTGGAGAGAAACATCCTCGGATGCTTCTGAAGGACGACGGCTCTGCTGCAGTTCGTAGGAGTGGCCTGGGCCTGCAACGTTTCACATTCCCAAATATTATTAACAGTACCAGAAAGCTGAAAGCTTCTGAATTTCAAACCGACTCGACACAGCTTCCTCTTCTGGAAACGCAGAAACAAAACCTGCAATCGGGATGGCTGGGTTGGTCGCGGGGCTCTGCTAAACACTGGCCACTGTGTGCCAGCAGCATTTGACTGCACCAGCCAAGCAGACATCTTTGCTGGCCTTCCAGCTGCCCATAAAGGGAAGCGCCTTTTGTCTCCTAATGTGTGCCACAGCAAACCACACCGGGAAAAGCTTACCCATCCTCCATTTCCTCCTCTCCCCCCCCCCCTGCTTCCTGTCCTTCCTGTCTTCCCTTGGCCACAGAAGGCACCTGGAAAGCAAAAAATGGAGATGGACGAGAGAACTCAAGAACTCTGCTCCAGAAGCTCTGGAAGAGGGAAATGAATCTCAATTGAATACCACTCTCTCTCGGTGGCTATAAGGAATCAACTCAGTGCCCTCCCCTCCCCAGCCCTAGCCCAATATACCCCCACTGCTAACTGGGTTTAGCTCTTCACACAACGTATTACCCGCCTGATTCAGTTAAGCCAGTCATGCAAAGAGAACCTTTACAAGGCCTTGGTAAGGCCACACTTGGAATACTGCATCCAGTTTTGGTCACCACGATGTAAAAAAGATGTTGAGACTCTAGAAAGAGTGCAGAGAAGAACAACAAAGATGATCAGGGGACTGGAGGCTAAAGCATATGAGGAACGGTTGCTGGAATTGGGTCTGTCTAGTTTAATGAAGAGAAGGACGAGGGGGGACATGATAGCAGCGCTCCAGTATCTCAGGGGCTGCCCCAAAGAAGAGGGAGTCAAGCTGTTCTCCAAAGCACCTGAAGAAGGCAGGACAAGAAGCAACGGATGGAAACGAATCAAGGAGAGAAGCAACCTAGAACTAAGGAGAAACTTCCTGACAGTCAGAACAATTAACCAGTGGAACAACCTGCCTCCAGGGGCAGTGAACGCTCCAACACTGGAAGTTTTGAAGAAGAGACTGGACAGCCATTTGTCCGAAATGGTATAGGGTTTCCTGCCTGAGCAGGGGGTTGGACTAGATGACCTCCAAGGTCCCTTCCAACTTTATTATTATTATTATTATTATTATTATTATTATTATTATTATTATTATTATTATTATTATTATTATTATTATATCAGAAAGTTTGATGCAAACTGGTTAAGTGAAATTCAGAAGCAGGGCACAACTGTCACAACGCAGGTTTCCACACAAAGGAGTTACTCTTAGCTAGTCCTTGCCTTGACTTGGGAGAAGAGTCAACTCGACTGGTCCAGTCTTCCCTGCAGGCAGGGATGAAGCCTCAATTGAATTCACTGCAGCGCAAAGCAGCAGCGCCTTTAATACAGGTTGGTGCTGCAATGTTCAAACTCTCTGCTTTTTCTTTCCTGTTGACCACTGCCGGCTTACCAGATTCAGACCTCACATCCAAAGGCAAATACAGAAATAAATTTAGGTTACAATGCTGTGCTCATGTTTTTAAGCAGCAATTCCAGGCTTCTGGTTCTAAACTGATCTAATGATCTTTTTAACAAGTGAGACACTACTGTGCTTCTACAAACTGTTGCTCCTTCTGGTGACATACGAAAGGAGGGCACAGTGGAACTACGAAACCTATGCGAAGCAAGTGTAAAACTCAAAAGGCGTCTGGAAGCCCTTTCCCCACAACTCAAGAGCCGCCGTTTGCTGAGATGGGGCAGCTGTAGAAATTATATAAATAAAAATGAATAAAATGTGTTTTATTAATAGGAATATGTTTTTTTTGTCAGTGGGGGTTCATTTGATCAGAGCTTAGGGTAGCTAGACTGATGAAGAATTTAAATTGGGGAGAGACTGAAAAAGGAGGGGGAGACAGATTGGTTATGCAGTTTATCCATGAGACAGTATCTTATCAATTACAAGTATCTTCATCTGATGAAGCTCCCAGAAGCCTTTTGGTAAAATACCTTAGTCAGAAAAGGTACTATCAAACTCCTGGTTTTCGCCATCACATACTAACATTTCCTACAATGCCTGTGTGTGGGTATTGGCCATCTTTCCAAGCCATACTATCTTCACATTCGCTGATGTTGGAAAGTATACATTTAATCCTCATTACAAAAACACAATACTGTGAAATCACTTTCTACTCCACCTAGACCAAAAATCCCAGATGTTCCAACTAAGTCCTGGAGCACAAAAGCATCCTTCCAGCTTTAAAATGCATTATCCTAAAATCCAAGTGAGTTAAACAGAGAAACTCCAGCCAAAAAAATGCACAGGCCCCTGCACTCACTTGTCATTCATTGCAAGCCACCCAAAGCTAATTTTATATATGGCACAACCACGCTTAAAATGGGTTGCCAGCCTACACAGTCCTTTTGTGGAAAAAAGATTCTGGAGAAATTCAAAGGTAGAGTTCAACCTGTACTACATATTGTCTTCAGTTGAAATTCAACCAAGCAGGAAAACAGATCTGGAGATTTTAAGAGGGTCCCTCATACCTACCTTACTCAGAAGTAGATTAAGCCACAAAAAGCCCTAAAAAGAAATGTTGCATTCAAATAACTGACTGCTATTACAGTGGGCCATACAATCAAGAGAAAGACTTAATTTATTATGAATTCTACATTGACCTGGCTGACAAAGCAAAAATCATCACTCCTGGAAACCATCCTCAGGCACCGATCTAAATTCACAGAACATTCCCAAAACTAAAACACAACCTTTTCCTTCCCTCTCCCCACCGCACACCCACCTTCTACATACAACAGACCACAATGGACTGACCCCATTTCAAACATGCTGTTCCCAACACTCCCAATTTCATACCTTCCTTTCTCACACACTTTCATAGCCATCCTAACCTCATAAACTCTCACCCAGGCAGCCAATATATCATCCACAAATGTTTCCCCGCCCCCCCCAAGGGTGACCATTTCGGAAGACGCTTTTCAGATAAACCCTGATCACACACACACACCGCCTTTTCATCAGAAACAAACCCTCCCCTAAGAAGTGCAGAAGACCTATTTCAGGTTAGTTACGTGAGATCTGGCAATCTCCCACTCCCATTTATAGCGATCGAGTATTAAACGTAGGGCCCCAACAAAGACATTTCATAACATTTCATAGGTCTAGGTAGGCATGGAAAGCACGCCTGTCCATTCAGAAAATAAAAGAGGATTATGCCAGCAAGACACCTTCAAGTAAATAAAGAGTTGGCAACCTATCATCAGATGTCAGGTTCAACTCCAGAGCCCAAAGACAACTGCCAGTCAGAACAAGGCAGGGTCATCTCCAGGGTTAGCTGGAACAGAGCATCCTACACAAATCGGATGCAATCTCTTTCCCACCATCACCGGCACCACTTCCGGTTGTGAATCCAGCATGTCCCCGTCCCCCCGCCACCACCACCGCACCCCGCAGATCCTCCGGTACCAACCCAGGGTGCGGATACGCCGGCCCTCCAAACATCCTCAGACGAGGCACTATAAGCCCCTCTCTCTCTTTCTCTCTCTCCCCTTCTGAGAATGCAGGCGCGGAGCTTCCCCCCACTCCTCCCCCTGGCTGCAAAGCGAAAGAGAAAGCGGGCGGGGTGCGGGAAGAGGTCCGTCCAGGAAAAAGAAACGGAAAGGCAAAAAAGAAGCCGGGCGAAAAGTCACACCCTTCGGCCCGCCCGGTGGCTTCCCCCTTCCGGAGGAGAAGCCAAAGTTTCGATCCCGCGCCTCGGGAGGCAGAGCGGGGCACCCAGGCAGCCTGCCCTGCAGAGCGCCGGCCGGTCTTCCCCGCCGGGAAGGAGACGGCTGCCTCCCGCGGGGCCCTTGCCGTCCATCCATCCATCCATCCTTCCGTCTTGCAGCCCCGGCATCTCCGCGCGGGCCCCCTCCGGACGGGTGGGCAAGGATACTGTTGGGGCGGCGGAGCCTGCAGAGCCCTGATGCTGGCGGGGTGAGGCAGCGGCGGCCCCGCAGCGGCAGCAGGAGGGGTCCCGGCCACTGCCACGGCAGCCGGCGGCGGAGGGACGGAAGCAGCGGCTGGAGGCGCCCCGCTGGCCGCCGCCGCCGCCGGGTGAGCCGGGGAAGGGGCCGTTCCGGCCGCCGCCGCCACCGGAGGGATAGGCGGCGGCGGCGGCGCGCCCGGCCCGGCTCCCACGCCGCTCCCGGGGGAGGGCGCCGTTCCCGCCGCCGCCGCCGCTCCCCCCGCTGCCGCCGCCGCCGCCGAGCCGGGCTTGAGGGCCGCCTTCTGCGGTAAACTCATGGCCAAGCGGAGCCACCACCAGGCCGGGGGCGGCGGCGGCGGCGGGGCGGCGGCGGGGGGCGGGGAGCGGCGGGGCGGGGGCGGGGGCAGCCCGGCGGGCCAGCACCCCCGGCCGGTCTCCGTGACAACGCGGCCGGCCTCCTCCTCCTCTCCCGCCTCCTCCTCAGGCCGAGGCGAGCGGGGCCGGTCAGGCCGCGCCGCCGCTCATGGGGCCGCCCCCGCCGGCGGCTCTCGGCTCCTGTGGCCGGGCGAAGCGGCTCCGCGGAGTCTAGCGGCCGTCGGGTGAGGCGATGCCGGCGGATTCTCCTCACGGACGGAGCGGAATATCCAACATGGCGCTGGCGGCCGCCTCCAGCAGTCCGGCAGGACGACGGCGGCGGCGGCGGCGGCGACGTCGGACGCTCGGGCGTTCGGACGCTCGGGAAGCTCCGAAGACGTTCGGCTCCGGCCTCGGAAGTGCCGGCGGCGCCTGCGCGAGCCGTTCGGCTCAGGCTGCGTTCGGGCAAGCTCGGAAAACGCTCGGCCGCCGGGCCCGAGCGGCTTCGGGGAACGCTCGCCCCCCCTTCGGCGGGATTCCGATACGCTCCGCTAGAGTTTAATGAAGGCCGTGGGAATGTAAACCAGTAAACACGCATCGGCCACGCTTCGAAGCGTGGGAACGCCTGCACAAGGGTTCAAATATGTGTATGTGTGTGTGTCTGTGAATGAATGAATGAACGAACGAACGAAGGAGAAAAGGGAAAGGAAGGAAGGAAGGAGAAAAGGGAAAGAGGGAGGGAGGAGAAAAGGGAAAGGGAGGGAGGAGAGGAAGGGAGAAGGAGGAGAGAAGGCAGGCTGGCAGGCACTGGAGTGGTTCAGAGACACACGTGTAAAAAGTATATTTTTACAAATTTTTACAGGTATATTTGTAAAAAGGAAGACAAGCACACACATATATATATACAGATATATATACAAACGTACATATACATATATATACATATATATATATACACATGTACATTATACATATATATATATATACACGTACATATATATGTTTTCGTAGATTTTCACAGGTACAGGTATGCAGGTCTTGGTGTATTCGGGTCGACCCGAATACGCCAAGACCTGCATACATATATATATATATATATACATATATAGACACATGTACATAGATATATACACACATGTACATTATATATATATATATATATATATATATATATATATATATATATATACACATGTACATTATACATATATACACACATGTACATATATATATACACACACACACACATATATATATATATCACACACATACATATACATACACACACAAACGTTTTAAGGAAAAACAAAGACTTGGTAGTTTTCTGTCACCTCCTTACACACACACCCCCAGGGCTGTCTTTTCAACAGAATCCTCCACAGGGATTGGACTTCCACTGCCATAATCCCCAGCCATGCCAGTATATTGACCCCGGGGTCCTGCTGGGCCAGATTTGCAGTTGTGCATGTTTCCCGGGGCAACGTTGCCCAGTCGGCCTCACCCGTCGTCTTGCTAGGATTTGGCTCTCTGGAGAGCAGGCAGACGCCAGCCACCCTTCCCCATTTGGACCAGCAGGCACCAGCGGCCGCTCTCAGTTCCCGCCCCCCCCCCAAGGAGGGCAAATTTCTCAAATCGAGAACTACAGAGCACTTTGTTCACTTCCCCTGCCAAGCGCAGATTGCACAGGAAGGAGGAATTTTCTGTCCTGACCCGTGTCCAGGGAATTAAAACAGCCGGTCTTTCCGTCTGTTGGGCTGAACAAGACAAGAAATCGGGGGCAAGCAGGAGAACATTCGAAGAGGGTAGGAAAACGCACAAATAAAAGCAGGGAAACCAATCATTTCAAACCGTGATAAAAAGGCGTTTATTTCAAAATTAGAGTTTTTTTTCCCCCAAAGGCAGTGGAAGAGTTTAAAAAAAAAAAAAAGAACAAATTGCCTGAACGGATCCATCCGGAATCGGGGGTAGCGCAAATTCCTTGCAGATTTTTTTTTTTTTCCCCTTTCTCAGAAGGCTCCAACTCACTGAACCCCCCCCCCCGAGAATTATGGGGAGAGGAAGGGGGACATTCCTTTCCTCCCCCTGGTGCAAGGGGGCAGAAGAGCTCTTTTGGCTAACCCCTCCCCCCCACCCCAATTCCACCCCTTCAAACCACATCTGGAAGCCATTGGCGGCCTTCCCGGGGATCGGATTACCAAAAGCAGATTGCACATCTGCATACAATTTGCCTTCCTGCAGGAGGAACACGGTGGAAAACCCCACACTTGCACTAGAGGAGCCCTAAAATCATCGGCTGTTGTGTCCCCCGGGGGCGGGGGGGGGACGGGGCACAACAGGCTCCCTTCACAGCCATCCCGAACCAACTTTCCCCAATGTAGCTTGACTTCGTGACTGAGCTACAGATGGATCCAACCTACCTGTAGGGTGGCTGGTTGGGGAAAGCTGATGGGGGGGGGGGATATCTGGTGGAGCCCCTTCAGAGGCTGCCTTACTGCCAGTTTCTGCATAGGTGGTGCCAGCTTTGGCAAAAGGGGCTTGGCACAGGAATGCTTTGCTGGCATTAAAGCAGGCAGAGAGGACTCCTGTCGGGACTCCAGACCCCCTCCCAAGCCCAGGAGCTGAAAACCTACCCAGGGTAACCCCACTCCCCTCGTCTCCCAAGCAGCCCAGAGTCTTGAGTTTGCTCCGAGTCTGCTTTTCAGCAACACCTTCCTATGCTCAGGACCCTTATGGTGCTCCCACGGAGAACCCTGGAGCTGGTTTTGGATGGGAGGGGGGGCAGTCTAGCGTGGCCCTTGCTTAATCCTTAATTCGAAGTGGAAAAGCTCACCAGAAGTGAACCGAGAGATCAGCTGCCTAGGCTTCTTAGGACACCGAATGCTTTGCAGGGACCCTGGACAGATCCCAGCCCTGAAGCCAGAAGGGCATGTCACAAGCCCGAGGAGACCCCGGCCCCATTCCCCTTTCAACGGGGGCCATCGTACAATATGCATCGAAAGAAAAAAAACGCCTTTCCCCATCTGTTCACTTGGAAGCGCCCGCGAGATAGAAAGAGAGACTTAAGATAAATCGTAACATTTTAAAAATTCCATACATTCCCCCCCCCCCCAAAAAAGTTCCAGTGTTCTGCAAGGTTGTAAAAATAACTTCTCTATTTTACAAAAGGCTGCGTGTCCGTTGTGGCCGGGCTGGGGCTGGTTAGCGCGACGGAGCGTTTCTCCCTGTGGAAAAGCGGCAGAAGACTTAAAAGCTGGCTCAGGTCTTCGGAAAAGAAGGATCAGCGTGCCGACAAACCGTCCCCGTCCACAGGAGAGGCCATGGGAAGGCCTCCGTGGCGCGTGGACGTCGTGCAAAGGGGTCTTCTGGAGGCCCTTTGCAGCTAAGGGCGAGAGAGGTCAGGGGGCCTCCCTTTGGTTCTTAACACGGAGGAAGCGGAGAACTTCGGCGGGAAGCCTCACCAAACTTCACATTTCTGCGAGGGATTCATAGGCGCACCGGGCCTGCACTGGAAGTGCTTGGAAAAGTCTCTGGAATTGGAGACGGTCCCGATGACTCGGAAGCGGGAAGGGCTGTGTGGGTCCGTGACAAGTCCTTCGTGGGAACTCTCCGGGGTACGGACGGAACACCAGACCTGGGAGAAGCGAGGGGCAAGAGATGGGGCTCAGTGGGGCAGATTGAGGGGGGGGGCTGAGAGAAACCTTCTAGGGCAGGGGTAGGCAACCTGGGCTCTTTTATGACTCGTGGACTTCAACTCCCAGAATTCCTGAGCCAGCCATGCTGAGGGGAAAGGGAGAGGTTTCCAAGCTGAGCCATGCTGGCTCAGGAATTCTGGGAGTTGAAGTCCACGAGTCATAAAAGAGCCCAGGTTGCCTACCCCTGTTCTAGGGAATTGTGGGGAGGAGGGGGAGAGAAGAGCCGAGAGCTGGACGCGGCCGAGTCCCACCTGGGCAAAGGCAACGAAGAAGAGCTGATCGTTGGTGAGGCCAAGCGCGGGCAGAGACGGCTCCTGCCCGTTCTTCTTCACCCAGTTCCGATAGGCCTGCGGGCAAGGAAAGGGCAGAATGAGCCACACCCGAGCCTGGCTAGGGCTCCCCACGAGGGCTGCACCCCCTCAACTCACCCGGTAGGCAGCCTTGAGCCCCCCGTTGTCCGCAATATTCTCCCCCAGAGTGTATTTGCCGTTCACGGCTTCTCCATTGACCGAGTAGTTGCCGTACTGCTCCACCAGGCACTCGGTGTGCTGCTTGAAGGCCTCCACCGAGGAGTTCTTCCACCAGGGCCGGAGGTTGCCATTCTTGTCGTACTCGCGCCCTGTGTAGACGCACCAACAAGGATCAGAGCTGGTCTGGTTTGCCAGAACAAGAGAACCAGGCCTGCCAAAGGGCCCTGGAGGGATTCACTACCCAGGTCCTATTTATCGAGAGGAGGACAACTGGTGCCCGCTTCCCGCCAAAGCAGCCTTGCGCGCTCACCTTGATCATCAAAGGCGTGTGTCAGCTCGTGGCCCACCACCACTCCAATCCCGCCAAAATTGATAGCCCTGTAAAAAGAAGCCACAAGACAGACGGGCTCAGCTGGACGGTGTCAGGGCTGCATCTCACCTAATCAAGCTTCATGTGCTAATAATGATAATGATAATGAGGAGGAGGAGATGAAGATGAAAGAAAGAAGAAGGAAGAAGAGTTGGAAGGGATCTTGGAGGTCATCTAGTCCAACCCTCTGCTCAGGCAGGAGACCCTATAACCAGGGGTAGGCAACCTTGGCTCTTTTATGACTCGTGGACTTCAACTCCCAGAATTCCTGAGCCAGCATGAAGTCCACGAGTCATAAAAGAGCCAAGGTTGTCTACCCCTGCCCTATACCAATTCAGACAAATGGCTGTCCAGTCTCTTCTTAAAAACTTCCAGTGTTGGAGCATTCACTGCTTCTGGAGGCAGGTTGTTCCACTGGTTAATTGTTCTAACTGTCAGGAAGTTTCTCCTTAGTTCCAGGTTGCTTCTCTCCTTGATTATTTTCCATCCGTTATTTCTTGTCCTGCCCTCAAGTGCTTTGGAGAATAGGTTGATCCCCTCTTAATAGAATAACAGTTGGAAGGGACCTTGGAGGTCTTCTAGTCCAACCTCCTTTTCAGCAGGAAACCCTATACCATTTCGGACAAATGGCTGTCCAGTCTCTTCTTAAAAACTTCCAGTGTTGGAGCATTCACAACTTCTGGAGGCAGATTGTTCCACTGGTTAATTGTTTTAACTGTCAGGAAATTTCTCCTTAGTTCTAGGTTGCTTCTCTCTTTGGTATTGGAGGGGGAGGGGAGAGAAAGGAGGATTGAAATGCGAAAGAGAGCAAGCACCTGATTGGACATTTGCAAATAACGGGGGGGGGGGGGGGGAGAATGAAGTTTCCTTCGTGCTGTTTGCACGGGAAAGCCTCAGATTCAGCTTACGCCACTCCTGTAACCATTTAAGCTTCGGTGAAGTACATTCTTGGCAAAATCATACGGCCAGGAGTCTCTCTCTGCTAAGTGACCGAGTGGGACGGTTGACACCGTCCCCCAAATGCCGTCTGCATCGTGCCTCTTTCGCCCCATCAAAATCATTTCATCTTGACAGGGTCCAGTCCCTCCTCTCCGTCATCCGAGCCCCAGGAGACTTTGACCGAGAGTCAAGGACGTCACCGGATGTTCACACACACACACACACACAGATACACACAGACACACACACACTGCGCCTCTGTCTTCCTTTCCGGGACCCCCAGCTTCCCGCCCCCAATGCCGAGAGACAGGAGGGAAAGACCGTCGTACTTGGGGTAATTCCGCGTGTAGAACGGAGACTGCAGAATTCCAGCCGGGAAGATGACCTCGTTTTTGGTGGGAGAGTAATAAGCGTTCACAGTTGGGGGGGTCATGCTCCACCTGGGGAAAGATAGATAGATAACCTTTATTGTCATTTTTATATTGTGGGCACAACGGCACACATCAAAAATGAAATTTAGTTGCCCGCTCTCAAAGTGAAACACATACATGACACACACCTAAAACATACTATGTACAACATATGTATAGACCCACATCCCTACATATACGTAGCCAATAAATATTAAATACTGTCCATCTTGAATATATAACGCAAGGAGGAAGCTTGAGAGTTCGCAAGGTTAATGCTGTATGGAATGAAACTACGGCTGAATCTGGATGTTCTGCTTCGGATACCACGAAGCCCCCTCCCAGAAGGTAACAAGGCAAACACGTCGTGAAGAGGATGTGTAGTGTCCCAGACAATCTTACGGACCCTGCTCAAGCAGCACTTCTGTGCTATGTCCTGGATGGGAGGGAGGGAACTGCCAATGACGCCAAACCAAGAGAAGCCGTCAGGACCAGGGTCCAGGAGGCACGGCTCAGCTCTCTCCTTAAGCCCCCTCCTCCCCCCCCTTCCTGGATCTGGGCCCAAGAGGACGGTTCTTGGCTGATTCCTACTCACTGGTCGCGGTTCGGAGGCTTGCGAAGCTGGTCAGCCGCCACCCGGGCGGAGAAGTTGGAGAACTGCATAACGTTCTCGTAGTACAGGTCAGGCACTGGGTCGTACTGCCAAAGAGGGAGCCTTCATCAGATCCAAATGCCCACTCAGGAAGGCTCCATGCCCCCCCCCCACACACACACACACAGCAGGCAGGCGTGACTCACCTCGTGGAAGACTTTGTCCAGCTCTTTGGGGTCCAGGATGAACTTTGGGTAGCCAATCATGTCATAGATGGCGTCGGCCTTCTCTCTGGCTGACCGCCTGGTCTCCTCGTCCATCCACACAAGGCTGGCCAGGCTCTCCTCCAGCGCCCTTTTAATCTCCAGGATCATCTCCTCAGCCTGCGGGGGGGAGGGGGGGAGTGAGGCTAGCCAGCCCTTCTCTGGCAGTGTGGGGGTGCTCCAGGGCAGAAGGGAGAAGGGCTCCCCCTAGTCTACACTTTTGAAGCCGGAGGAGGAGGAGGAGGAGGAGCACGGCTGCTCTAGGAAGGAGGGGGTCTCCTCTCTCCTCCTGCGTGGGGAACCCCCCGACCTGCTCCAGGGGAAGCCAGCCACGCCGAGTGGAACCCTGGGAACCCGGAGCCTCCTTCTAAAAACCCCGCCAAAGAGGGGCAGCCCCCACGGCTCCAGTCGTGCCAGGGGAGAAGAGAGGCTTACCACCGCCCGGCTGTCTTCGGCAAAGGTGGCCTTCACAAACATGGCACCCAAGACGAAACCCAGGCTGTTATCGGTGTCGCTGATGCAGTACTTCCAACGGGGCACGCACGTCTGCAGGGGAAGGAGGTCACTTGCACCCAGCTCTGGCCTCTGGCTGCCCTCTTGAGACGGCCCTGTGCCAAGTCCTTCCTACTTTGGGTTCAGACCGAGGAGGAGGAAGGTGGCCGGCCGGTGCCCAAAGGATGCCAGGGGCTGCAGGCACCGGCAGAGGCGGGAAAAGCCTTCGGATCCAGCCCGGCTGAGCGCCAGGTGGGCATGGCGCTGCAGGGCTGGCGGCGGGCAGCAGAGGGCGCTCCAGGGCAGCCAATCCCGAGAAGCAAGAGGAACGCAGGAGAGCTCTTTTCCCACCGGGGCAACGGGACTCCCCGCCACCCCGGCCACCCCCTCCTGCGTACTTCTCTGCAGCCGAGCCCGGGGAACCGCCCGGCACCCACCTTCTTCGATCCGTACATGACTTCCAAGAACTTCTCCCCCGCTTCCTGGAACCGCTGGTCCAGGAAACTCGCGCCTTTCCTCACCAGGTGCCAAATCATGTAGTTGCGCAACACCCTGGCGCAGAGAGATAGATAGAGAGAAGGGCTGAGGAAAGCCGGGAAAGGGTGGTGGTGGTGGTGGTGGGAACGACAAGGCTTTCTTCTGCCCTGGCCAGGACCACCCGTGCGTGGTCCTCCAGTTCAATGCCCCCTGCCCCAAAGTTCCTGCCCCTCCCTCACCTCTTGTCCGTGTTCAGGATGAGCAGGGAGACGCGTTGGAGGTACTCCCTGGCGTAGACCACCACGGGCTCCGATTCGTTGATCTCCACCGGGTCAAAGACTTCCTTGAGCAAGGGCATCCAGTCGATGGCCGGGGCCAAGTCCTTCCGGGGCAGAAAGGAGGAGTGGAGGGTTAGATGTCCTCAAGAGCACCCAGCCCCCTCCTGAAAGGGCAACGAGGCCACCTTCCTGCCTGCCACCCAGTCACCCTACAGGAACGGACAGCTGCTGGAGAACCAGGCCTGGGTCCCCGAAAGGAGAGCTGGGCTCAGGGTGACTGGATTTGGCTTCCATTTCTTTCTAAGCCTCGCCTCGGACGGGAAGGAACGTACCCAGGAGAGCCGGAAGCCATCAGCGTCTGAAGAAGGGCTGATTGGCGCGTCGTTCCACCCAAAGGGACGACGCTGGGATGCCCCCCTCCATCCTTCACCCCTTTCCAAGGATGCCAATCCGAGCTGATGGCAGAGCCCCCAACCTCTCCACCACCACCACCCCCCGCCTCACCCTGAGCTCCCCAGCGGGCATTTTGTGGTAGATCACTTCCTCATCCCGAAGTTTCTCCTGGGGGGTGGTGATGTTGGCCAAGGTGGTCTCAAAGTCCAGAATTTCTTGCATCTGCGGTCGGACAGTGGCCTCCTCCTCCTCGCTGACCAGCACGCCCAGCTGGACCATGAAATTCAGATACGCCGCCAGCACCTGCAGAAGCAGGAAAAGGGACGTGGCCTTGGCACAACGTGGGAAGACCCTGCGACTGGGCAGGCCAGCCGTGCCACCACGTCTTGGGGAGGGGCGCGCGCAAAACAAGGCCGTGCCAGCCTCACAGAGTGACGGGCACAGTCTGGAAAGGAGGGAGGCTGTGCCCGACTTCAAGAGGGTCCTGCTGCGGGACCACCGCTCACTTTCTCGTTCTGGGTTTGGTTGAGGTAGTACTTTCTGGACGGCAGCCCCAGCCCTGACTGGTCGATCTGGAAGAGAAGCAGCAGGGAGAGAGAGGGGTGAGCCTGGGCAGCGGGGCGGAGCGGAGCAGAGGGGCTGGGCAGGCGATTCTGGGGAGGGTCCCCTACCTGGATGATGTTGCTGCTGGAATTCTTCGAGTCGACGCTCACCGAGATGGAGAAGAAGGGGGTGAGGTGGTAGTGGGCTACCAGGGCCAGCAGCGTCTGGTTGAAGCCATACTCTCCCGAGGGGGCGCTGATATTCCAGCCTCCAAGCTGGGGGGGGGGAGAGAGAGAGAGACCCCCTCTTGGTCAAGAGAGCAGGAGAGCCAAAGGAGCCCCTCCCCCAGAATGGCTTTCTTGTCACCCCGACTTGAGAAGCTTAAGAGCGTCAATCGCAAAGTTATTTTTCTTTGCTCAGCACTGGCTTTGGACCACACGTCCCATCATTCTGAAGCGGGCCAGCCAGCGCCAGTTGGGACTTGTGGGAGCTGCAGTCCGAAGCTGAGTTAACTCCCACGAGGGGTTGGCCCCAGAGCGCTTGGGAGGGGGTGGGGGCAGAGAGAGCTGAACGCTTCTGCCAAGCGAGGCCTTTGCTCCCGGGACCCCGTCGCGGTTACCTTCTGGACCTGATCCACCAGCGGCTTGGCCCGCAGCTCCTCTATCTGGCTCTCGTTCATGCAGGACTGGTAGTAATGCTGCACTTTGCGCTCGGCCTCACTCAGCGACGAGGGGGCCGTGGTGTTTTCTGCAGAGAGGAGGAGAACAGTGACCCCTTTTCCAGCCTCCTGCACCCCACGGGATCCAAAGGGACCCACGGCGCTCCTTCTGGATTCCCCTTGCTCCGCGCTCCGACATCTGGGATCTGTTTGGGGCTCAGCTGGGGAGAACAGCTCCTTCCCAGGGAGGCCTGCCTCGGGGGGGGGGCGTCTCGTCCCCTCCCATGGGGCACAGAAGAGACCCCCCAAAAGAGCTCTCCCCCCCCAATGGCTCTGCAGGCTTTGCTTTTGTTCTGCTGGAGGGCGGGACCAGAGGCTTCCCTGGGAAAAGCTGGGGAAAAGGAAAGGCTCTTCGGAAGCCCAGACGGATTTGGGCTGGATAAAGGGAGGTTAGGGTCTGTAGCTATGGAAGTCTCCCCCTCCCCCCTCCAGACAGCTGCAGATTTGGGCTGGATAAAGGGAGGTTAGGGTCTGTAGCTATGGAAATCCTCCACCCCTCCAGACAGCGGCCCTCTTCACTGCCAAGAGAGGAATATTTAATCAGGCAAATTCCCCCCCCCTCTCTCTCTCTTTGGGGAGGGGGGAGGGAAGGACCCTTCCTGGGAAATTGCAAGAGGCCCAGTCATGGAAAAACGGAAGTGGGAGGGGGCTGTTGGGGAGCGGAAAGCTGCAGAAACACACAAATGCAGAGAGAGACACACAGAGAGAGAGAGAGAGACTGGGGGTCTCTGTCCTTCTCTAACGCAGTGCTGCAAAGCTTGGGCTGTGCAAGGACCCCCCCCTCCCAGCCTCCAAGGAGGAGTGATCTAGCACAGCCTTGCCCCTCCCTTTTTAGCCCAAGGCTGAGGGGCTCCCCTCCTTCAGTCCCCAGAGAGCAGGGACCCCCCTGGTCCCTTTGCCAGCTGCGCGCCTCCCCCCCCCACAACCCACCCAGGAGGGTCTTCAGGGCTGCCTGGTTGTGCTCCCAAAGCTTGTTGAAGGTCCCCCAGCGGGAGTGGCCGTCCGGGATGGGGTTGCTCTTGATCCAGCCGCCGCAGGCATAGCCGAAGAAGTCCTCGCAGGGGTCCACCGCTTGGTCCAGCGAGCTCAGGATGGAGCTGGTCACCGAGATGCAGGCCTGGCTCAGGCAGGCCTCTGAGGGCAGGAAGAGGAGGAGGCGGCCGTCACCTCAGGGAGGGGCTGGGGGAGAAACCCACCCACCCCCTGTAAGGAGGCAGGCCAGGCGGACGGCCAGCGAACTCACGCGTCTGGTACTGGAAGAGCAGGACAGACAGGCAGGCCAAGAGTCCCAGGAGCAGAAGGACCGTCAGAACCAGCAGGCATTTTTCTGGCTGCGTCCGTTGGGCCCAGCAGCCCTTTCTGGCTCCTGGCCCGCGGAAGTTCACCTGGGGGGGGGAGAAGGAAAGAGGGAGAGTCAGAGAAGCAGCAGCCCCCTCTGCCACGGGGCCCAGGGACGTGGGGAGCCCTCCCCGTCTCCTCGCCAGAGCCCAGAGGCTGAAGGGAGGCCTTGCCCCGGCCTCCAAAGAGACAGAAGGGCGGGCAGGCACCCCCAACCAGGCACTCAGTTGGCATGCCAGGGGCCGCGTCCAGCCTTGGGACCCTCCCTTTCCGGGGAAAGAGGGCAAATGGGCCCAGAACTGCTATGGGGAGGGGGGGCCAAAGCAGAGACTGCCAAGGAAAGCCACACAAGGGGAGACCTTGAAGCCCTGTGGTGGGGAGAGGGATGTCCGGGCTTTAGCTGGGTGCATCAGACAGGTGCCGGGGGTGATGGCCGAGGCTGCTCCCCCCCCCCCCGGCTGCAGGTTTATTGCCATGGGCTGCAGAGTTTTTCGCCTTCTGAGCTGCCCCCCCCCCGCAGCCTCTGAAGGCACACAGTGGATGGCCGTTCAAATCAATTACGAGAGAGAGAGAGAAAGGGCAGAATTGGCAGAATAAGTGGGAAAAAGGCCCCGCCGGGCAGAACCGGGAAGCCTGGAACCAGGAGCAGGCTAGCTGCCTTGTGGGCTTGACCTCAGGAAGGGCACTCCCACAGCAGCAATGGTGGCCTCCCTCCCCTCCCTCCCTTCTCCCCTTCTCCTTCTTCGTCCTCCCCTTCCTCCCCCTCCCCTCCCCTTCCCCTTCCTCCTCTCCTCCTCCCCTTCTCCTCTTCTTCCCCTTCCCCTTCCTCCTCCTCCTCCTCCTCCTCTTCTCCTCCCCTCCCACTCTCCTCTCCCCTCCTCTCCTCCCTCCCCCTCCTCCCCCCCCCATCCTCTCCTCCTCTTCCCCTTCCCCTTCCCTTCCTTCCTCCTCCTTTCCTCCTCCTCCCTCCTCTCCTCCCCTCGTCCCCCGTCTTCCCTCCCACTCCTCCCTCTTCTTCCTCCTCTCCTCCTCCTCCTCCTCCCCCTCTTCCCCTTCCTCCTCCTCTCCTCCTCCCCTTCCTTCTCCTCCTCCTCCCCTTCTTCTTCCTCTTCCTCCTCCTCCTCCTCCCCTTCCTCCTCCACGGCAGGGGAAGAGGGGGGACAGAGGGGTTACATCCCACTCCCACTCTGCCTGGGCCAGAGCTTGTCTGTCAGAGGAGGGGGAGGAGGAGGAGTCCGCCGGCTTTCCTCTGGCTGCTCACCGGGAAGGGAGAGGGCCAGAAAGCCGGGAGGGGAAGGCCCGGGGCCGGGCAGCAGAGAGAAGGAAGGCCCGGGAGGGCTCAGGGACCCCCCAGCACCCCCAGCGCAGAGGCTGCTGCGGCTTCTGGGCTGCGTGGAGACTTTTCCGCCGAGGAGGAATTCCGTTTGTTTTGCTCCACCAAAACCGCCTGCGGTGCCGTGTTCGGCAGGGTGGAAAAGCTGCTAAGGGCTTTCCTGAGCGGAAGAACGGGGAACGCCCTCCCTGCGCAGACGGGAGGGGAGCCACGCCCTGCCTCTTTCTCCGCCTGTGCCCCCCCCCCAAGAGGCAGGGGTCAGCACGAGGCCAAGCAGAGGCTGGTCTGGTGCACGGAACCCCACACCAGGAAGGGACCTCCGAGGTCTAGTCCGGCCTCTCTTCCCAGGAGGAATTTGCTACCCGAAAATCTCTTGTCAGGAAGGGGACTTCCGGAGGTCATCTAGCCCAGCCCCCTTCTCAGGAAGAACCCGCTCCACGAAATCCCACTCTGAAAGGGACCTCAGAGATCGCCTAGTCCAGCCCTCTTCCCAGGAGGAATTCCACCTGCACACAACCCCGGTCTGGAAGGGGCCTCCGGAGGTCATTTAGTCCAGCCCCCCCCCCTTCCCAGGAGGAACCCACTACGCAGAATCCTAGAACGAAAGAGCGGGCAAAGGTTCAAGAGCGGGAACCTCAAAAACCAGCAAGGCCACGACCAGGAAAGGCAGAAGACAGCAGATCTTAGAAGGAGCCCCCCCCCCCGCCCATCCACACAACCAGCACCCCTGGATCAATTGGGGTTCATATCCACCTGGAGCCTCACTGGAGGCTGGCATCTAAAGGAAGCAGAGGGGGGGGCGTCCCCTTTCCTTCGCCTCAGGCCTCTTGACATGCCAGCACGTTCCCCTCCCGGGCATCAGGGTAAGAAAGCAGCCCCCCCCCATCTTTGCTTTCTGCGAGGGGAATCTGCCCCCCCCCCAAGGCTCCTGAGATGTGCAGCTTGGCCAGGGGATACAAGGGCAGAGTCCAGCCAGCCCTTCCCATGAGTCTCTCCCAGTAGCCCTCCAGTGGACTGGACAGGGCTGGGGGACTTCAAGGGCCTTTGAGGAGGGGAGGCTGAGGGCCAGGGAACCCTCCGCCGGACGTGGGGGGGACCACCCTCCCTCTTACGCTGCCCGTTCTCACCTGGACCCCATTGGGGTAGATCTCTCCCTCCAGAGAGTCCACCAGCTCCTCTTCGTCCAGGGTGGCCCGCTTGTAAGTGGACATCTGAAAGGCAAGGGCAGAAAGAGGCTCTCAGCATTATCTGCGGCCCCACGCCCGCTCTCCTGCCCCACCTGGCCCCACACACGGCACCCCTGGAGGTGCTTTACTCAGACCACCAAGCAGCCAGCCCTCCCGTACAGGTGTGTCCCGGTACGCAGCTCCCTCCTAGCCTCGGTCTCCCCCCCCCCGCCCCACGCTCATTGCCCCCTCCCCACACAGCCCAGACCTCCCTCCCTCCCTCCCTCCCCCTCCTGCTGGAGAGGGATCGGGGCCGGCAAGAGAGCCCCCAAACCGGAAGCCCGGCCAGCCAGGCGGATACCCGGGGTTTGTGAAGCCGCATTCCTTGTGGAGTAGAGGCTGCTTCCTGGAAAGCCGGCCCCACAACGCCTGCCCTCCTTCCCCGCCCGCCCACAGGAGATGCCCGCTGTCTGGAGTTGCCTCGCGGCGCCAACCCGACGGGCACGTGGCTGCCCAAGGCTTGAGCAGAACCAGAGGAGAATCTGCCATCCCCCCACCCAGGGATGCCAAGCCTTGAACCAGCAGTGCTCCACCCCACTTTTCCAGCCCCCCCAGCTCCGGTTGCTGATCCAACCTCCCCTTTTCCCTGGGGGGGCCCAAGCCCCCCCCTCCATCCCCCCCAGCCTGCCGGCTCCTGGCACAGCATCTGGCAGGCTTATCTGTCCTGCTCGGTTTCCTGTTTCAGTGGCTTGGTTGATACAAGTCTCCAAGGCCGGAGCTGGGGAGGCGGCATTGCCCCCCCCGCCCACGTGCTTCTCCCCTTGGACCCTTAGCCCAGTCCCAAGCACCAGCCTGGACCCTCCCCAGACACACGTCCTGAGGGTGCCTCCCCCAAGACGGCCAGCAACGTCCATAGCCTTCTAGAAGCCCAGGTGGGTTTCCGAAGCAGACTGAAATAGCGGAGCCTCCTTGCTCAAGGGCAGTGTACCTCTCTGTGCCCAGGAGAGAGGCTATTGACCCATTTCGGAGGGGCCTGGAAGGAACCAAACCAGGCAGAAGACCACCGTGACCTGCTCACTAACTTAGTCCCAGCCAGCTCAGGCCGACGCATAAACCAGGTGGGGGAATCCTGAAATTCTCCCGGGGAAAGGCTGGCTGGAGAACAGACCGTTAGGCTGAGAGGCTTCCTTCCCACGAGAGTTTTAAGACCAGCTGCAAGCCCTCAGGGGTCTCTCCTCAGCCCCCCCAGCCGCTGGGAAGCAGCGTCTCCTCCTCCTGCCTCACGCCGGGGAGTTTCCCGCCAGCCGCGGGGGTCCGGCTGAGCTCTGCCGGGATGCCAAACAGCCCCCCTTGTTTACCGTGAGGCCTTCCCAATCCCTGCGCTGCCACTTCCGGCTGGGCTGGCTGCCTTCGCCGCCTCGGCAGCCTCCGTCCAAGCTCCTCTGCCAGGCAAGACCCTGCTCTCCCACCCACCCACCCACCCACCCCAACCCTCCTACCTGCTCAGCTGCCGGAGAGAAAACTAAGCTGGGTCAGCCAACCGGCAAATTCGGCCTGACAGAATCAAGGCGGAAGGAAGGAGAGGTCGCTCCCGTCCCACGTTGGGGAGAAGGGAAGCCGAGCGGAGGGGGGCTTGTGGGGGGGGCTGCCTTCCAAGGCTGGCCAAACCAGGCTCCCTTCACTTCAAGCGGGTGGTGCTTTGTGCGGGAGGAGGAGGAGGAGGAGGAGGATGCCTCTTTGCTCCCTGACCTTATTCGGGCAGCCACACACCCCCATCAAGAGGCCGGTGTCTCTTCTTACAGGGTAAACAAGCCAGGAATGCAGTCCAGACCAGAAGTGCAGCTGGTGCACCTGAGCCCAAGCAGCTTCAAGGAAGCCTTCCCCCCCCCTCCCTCCATATCGAGCAGCCGGCCTTCCCATCTCACACGCACAGAATACAGAATAACCGAGTGGGAAGGGACCTTGTAGGTCATCTAGTCCGACCCCCTGCTCAAGCAGGAGACCCTATATACCATTTGTACCACACACACACAGAGATAACGCAAATAAATTCTCCTGGAATAAAGTCCAAACGGGCAGCCAGGGGAAATCCGTGCCTCCCCTTCCCCCCCCCATTCTCCTTCCCTGCGGCTGACCCCCTTCTGGAGACCCAGGGCAGAAGAGAGGCTCACCGCAAACGGCTGCCGAAGCTGTGATGTTTTCCCCCCCCCAAAGTCTCTCCTTCGGCTGAAGACCAGGTGCACGTGCTGGAATTTATGTAACCCCGCACCGCCCTCCCCATCCAACCACGGGAGCCTATGAAGGGAGAGCAAGTCACAGGCCAGCCTGGAGGAGCTCAAGGGACGTCCCACACGAAGGCCGGCCCGGCCTGGCCGGAGGAGCAAACAAGGCCTTTGGTCACAAACAGCAGGGGAGGGGGGAGTGCTGGCCGGAGAAGGCAAAAGGGTCTCCCGCTTCTCAGCATTGTCTGGGAGGGGGGCCACAAAACCCACTCAGACTAGCTGAATATCTGGGCCAGTCTTTCCCACCACCTTCTCCCTCCTCCCCCCCCTCCAGACAAATGGCTATGCTGCTCCTTCCAAATTAAAGACAACCACCACCCCCTCTCCAGCCTCTGAACCAAGAGGAAGGCAGATTCTGACCCCAACAAGGAATATGGGGGTCAGGGGTGACTGCCTCTTTCCCCCCATAGCGCGCTGCCCCTTGCCTATGAATCAGCCCTGGCTAGGGACACATTAGCAGAAGCAGTCCTTAGTATTCCCTTCCATCTTTAGGAAATGGACAAATTGCTTTGTAGCAGAAACGCCCCGTGCCCAGGCAGGACACACAATCACAGCACTGCAAGAAACGAAACAGGTGGATTGTTCCCACCCCAGTTCGGAAGCCACACAAAACCAACGCTGGCAACAACAGACTTGCCCAATTCGGACTCAACTCTCTCCAAAGCCTTTGGCACGCAACCGGCAGCCTCAAAGGGTGTTCTGCCACACACCTCCTCCTCCCACGGAGCCCCCACGAACTGGGGCCGACCACACACACATGTCCCAGGAGGCAGAGGGTCTCCTCAGCCAGCCTTCTTCGTTACGTGCCCTTCCACTTAACATTTTCAAGTGTAACCGTGATTCCCCTGCTGCCATGAAATAAAATCTGATTTTAGGCTTATGAAAACTCAGCCCGGCCTCCTTCGGCCAGGACAAACCATTCGCTCCTCTCTTTCAAAGATGGGGGCGTCTGTGCCAAGCTTGGGACTGGGGTGTGGGGGAGACTCCGTTCCTGGGGAGCCTAAAAGCCAAGCCCTCCCAGAAGGGTTAGGACTCCGCTGACCAGGAGCCCCAGCCGCCTACCTGACCAAAGCTAGAGCCCCCCCCTCCTAGAACTTGGTTCCCCCTAGGTCAGGAGGTCAGCAAAGGCCTTCCTGGTGAAGACGGGCTGGCTTGTAGACTCCTGGTCAAAGGGCCTTTGCTATCTCTCTGCACATGCCCAGGAAGGATGGGTTGGAACCCCCCCCCCCAACCGCTTTAGCAACCCGAAACAAGGCGTGCCGGACTCGGAGTTCACCGACACGAGGAAACTGGGCATTTCTGGTCCTGAATCACTTCCTGTTTGAATTTCTCACTGGGCCTGGAAGAGAACAGGCTGCGCAGTTCCCACTGCAGCCGCCAGCAGGGCTCCCTTCCATCTGGACCGGCTCCCCTTCCCGGGGTTGAGGGGGAGGCACAGCCTCTCCCCCCCCCGCAAGAGGAAACGGTCTTGGCAACCCGGCAGAGCCAGGAAAAGCAGCACGAGCCGCTCGGCCCCAGCAGGACGCTGCCTTCCCAGGAGTGACCCGTGGCCTCAGCAACGCAGGGGCCGGCAGCCGCCGGGTTGAAAAAGGGCCGGAGCACCAGTTGTGCGCCCCACAAGCCCTGAACCCAACACAGGCAAGGGGAAGGAGATCTAGGCGGAAGCCGTACTTCTGCGGGCAGACAGACAGACAGCTGTGGGAGAAGGCAGGTGGTGTGCTGAAGAGAGAGTCCTAAATCACCAAGAGCTCTTCCTGGCCCCCCAAAAGAAGGGCCAGATCCACAGTTCCTCAAGGCCCAAACAGAAGGCACAAAACCACTTTTTACCCACCTCTTTCTAAGTAGCTCTGCCCACTAGGCAACTGGACCAGTTCTCCAAAGTAAGTTCTGACTGTCCCAGCCTCGGCCTCCCTCCTCCTAGCAGAAGGGAGACTGGGAAGCAGCTGCTGGGCCAGCGGCTGCTGTTTACTGCCTTCCCGGTCCCCATCCCACCCCCCCACAACCTTTCCCGACACCAAGCGAGGAGAGGAGACGTCAAGCGTCTGCGTCAGCAGTCAAGAGGAGGGAGGGCTTCCAGCTTTTTCCACATCGCTCATCCAAAGGCCCCAAGGAGGAAGGGAGGCCAGGGCCAGGCCGGGCGGAGAGACCCTCCCCTCTGTGGAGCGGAGCAGCCCTGTTTCTGGAGGGGGGGCAAAGGTCACAGAGGCGGCCTGCCTCTCTCAGAGAAGAGGGCAACGGTCTCCGCTCCCCCCCTTTTCTCAGGCCAGGCGCCCCAGGATGGCGGCTCTTGTTTGCAGGCCTCTGAGCCAAGCCAAAGCAGCCTGGCTGGAGGGGAGCCCTGGCAAGGCCTTGGGGGGCGGGAGAGAAGGGCAGCTGGTGGGGCAGAGGCAGGTCTGGAGGGGCCTCCCCCCCTCTCTGCACCCACAAAGTCAGCCGGGGCTGCTGGCGACCCTCCAGAGGGGCAGGGGCTTCTCCTCGCCCCCGCTGAGCCCCAGAGGGCACTGGAAGCAGAACGGGGGACAGCGGCTGGACCCCCTTTTCCCTTTCGCCCCAACTCATTGGTCGCTGGGCAGCCGAGGAAGGGCCAATGAGGGGGCACGGCGGGGCCTCCAATCAGGGGCCAGCGGGTTTTTTTTTTTTTTGGAGGGAAAGCTGCCTATAAAAGGGGGGCGGCTGAGGGACCCCCGGCCAGATCTGAAGTGAAGAGCGGAGAGGAGGCAGCCCTGGCGGGAAGCAGCGCCCGGGCGAAGAGAAGCAGCGAGCGCTCCGGGGACCTCCGAGCCTGCTGGTGGCCGGACCGCATCCTCGGAGGCACCGGCCACCCGCCGCGAGAGAGACCTTCGCCGGCTCCGTGCCAGCGGGGAGCGCCCATCCCAGAAAGGAGCGTCGCCCAGAGAGAGGAGCCCAGCCTCGCTCGCAGTCACGATCCCACCGAGGGGAAGGCGGCTTCTCCCCGCGCCGGGACTGAATCGAGCGGCGAGCGCCGTTCCCAGCCCGGGCGAGGGAAGCCTCCTCAGCCCGTCCGCGCCGAGAGAGACGGCGAGGCCGTCGCGCTCGGCCAGCGCCTTAGGCCCGAGAGTCCGCTGACCGGCTCCGCCCTGGCCCCTCGCGCTCCCTCGCAGGACGCACCATGTTGGGCGAAGGAAGGAGGGAGGGTGGCTGCCTTCAAGGAGCGTCGGGGAAAGAGGGGAGAGCCCCGGGTAGGGTCCTGCTCCGCGGCCGAGACTCCCTGCCGCCACCGGACGGAGCGCAGCAGGCGGACTCGCCTCCTTGGGCCACGCTCGCTGAGGACTAGCTGCGTGGGGAGGCCCGGAGGAGGGCTGGGGCGGTAGACCCGCGAGGGGGCAGGGGAAAGGGTCCCGAGCATCAAGCCCCGGCCTCGCCTGTCCTTTCCCGGCTCACCATGGCCGCCGCCGTCTCCGCAGAAGGCCTCCGCGCCCGCCTCGCCGCCCCGGGTCAGCCTGCGGGGCGGCTGCCGAGCGCTTCGCGAGGACGACGCCGACCAGCGACCGGCAAGGGCGCCGCCCAATCGCAGCCGGTCAACCGGACACACCTGCTTTTGTCCGGCCAATCCGCGGCGGAGGGGCGGGACTCCTCTGGCGGGGGGCGGAGTTACTGGAGGCGCTCGCTCCTGCCCAGGTGCGCTTGAAGTAGCCACGCCGCGCCCACTCACCTGGCCGCGTGGGGGACGCCTGGGCACCCCTCAGCCTCCCCCTCCGGAAGTCCTCCCGGCTAGGCCAACCCTGGGTTTGTGTGTGTGTGTGTGTGCATACCAAATTGTGATGCCTGGCTGCAACACCGGATCTATCGCATTCATTAAAACGGGGGTGCTCTCTCTTTTCATCCTAGTTTGCGAAGTTATGTTTATTAAAAGGGTATAATGCCAGAAAAGATTTTAATAAAACAAAGCCTTTTGCATGTCACAACAGCAGCAAGAATAATTTTTTGCGCAATATTGGAAAAATGGAAGGGTTACCACGGAGGAAGAACTAATCAGACAAACATTGGAATGTGCAGAGATGGACAGATGAACTATATGAGACTGAAAGATAAAGAAGAAACAGAATATTAGCAAACTTGGGATTTCAATGGCTAGAGGAGAGAATGAAGGATTAGGAACTGGATATGTATTAGTGTTTTTAAACCCAGACAGCGCGTTGGTTGAAAAATTAATATATTTATATAAGAGAAAACTAATAAAATCTTTACCAAAAAAATAAAATAAAAGGGTGAGCCACAAACGCCCAGGGTTGCGTAAGTTACACTACAGGAAGTCCTTGACTTAGGACCGCAACTGAGCACATTTATGTCGCTAAGTGAGACAAGTGAGTTTGGCCTCATTTTACGAGTTTTCTGGCCACAGTTGTTAAGCGAATCATGGCAGTCGTTAAATTAGTCACCAGTTGTTAAGTGAATCAGGCTTCCCCATTGCTCGTCAGGAGGCCGCAAGAGGGGATCCACAGGACGCTGTCACCATCGCAAATATGAACCGGTTGCCAAGCCTTTTGAGTTTTGATCACGTGACCACGGGGATGCTGCATTGGTCATAAGTGTGGAAAACTACCATTCAGTGACCATTGTAACTTTGGTCACTAAATGAAAAGGATTCCAGGGGCAAATACCACCAGAATGCACGGATGGTTTAGCAACGGGTTGAAGCCACCAAATCTCTCCAGCCCTGCCGGGCAGAGAGGCTGGGCCTAGCTGGGGGGGGGGGCTCCATGGGTGCCTCCCCCCCTCCCCGCGGCAGCTCCTGAGCTGACTGGGTCCCAGGATAAAGCAGCAGGGCAGCTTGGCACAAAGGCCGCCCAGGAATCCATCCGAACCCGTCTCGTTTCTTCCAGACTGAACGGCTCTGCCCTCAGGGCTCTTCTGGAATTTCCTTCCCTTTTCCTGAAACAGTTTGGCATTGTTACCCTCCTGGAAGGAAGTTGTGCAACGCCGCCTCCCATCCTGTGACGGGCCCTGGGGGTGGAAAAATGGGCACGGAGGGCAGGCAGCCCTGGGAAAAACCCTTTTGCTGCCTTTGGGAAGGAGCTTGCACCCCACCCCCCACCCTTCTTAAAGGGGGGACTCTGGGAACGGACCCAGAGCCTTCCTTGGGCAGCCTGGTAAGGGGATCCTCCTGCCCCCTTGCATGCAGCTAAACTGCCCCCCCCCACCCAGCCCAAGTCTCTTTCTCTTGCTGGGGTCTTTTCTGGGCAGGCAGGAACCTGCTGGGGGTCGAATTGGGCTGAGCTGTTTGGCTGCTAAAAAGGCACTGGTGGACCTGAGTCAGGGTCCTCCCCATTTCAGCTGCAGAAAAGGATGATGGGAGACGCAGTCTGGTTCGCAAATGCCAGCAGGGCATCTGGACCCTCCAGAACGATAGCACCCCCCTCCCTGGTGTGGCTGCCCTTCTGGGCACTGGCATGGCTGAAGCCAGTTCAGATCCAGAGGCGTTATAAGAAAAGTCACCCAAAGCACCCCACTTGTCCCATTTTTCACATCCGCCCCTATTCCAGGACCCAGCTGTTCAAACCCAGAGAAGGGGAGCTGAGCTGGTGAGGAGGGCGCCAGGGCTGCAAAGGGTAAGGCGGCGAGCCTGGATCTCCCAGGGGGCTGCAAAGAGGAATCTGCAGGAAGCCCAAGCCAACAATCCATTCAGACAGCCCCGTAGTTAGCCGAAGCCCTCCATAATCTTTCTCCACGCCTGGCAGACGGGAAAACATCCTTCCATCTGCTTGCCTGGAAAACCTGGTGCCTTCGCCCACCCAGGCTGGATGCTGCCACCGTCTCCTGGGGTGGGGTGGGAGGGCAAGCCAGGAGGACCCTCAGGATCCCCACCTCCAATCTGTCCCAGGAAGCAGGAATTGCGCTGCGGAGGGAGCACTTCTTGGCTCAGTCTGTGTTCTGTATGCATGTGTGTGTGTGTGTGTGTGTTGAAAGGCCTCAGCTGTTGTTTTCTCACCGGGCTAATGTTTAGCTCGCTCTTGTTTTTACAGCTGTGCAGCCGCAGGCTGGCATTTTCTCCTTTCCGGATTGGCAACTTCTGGCCGTTTCCTTGCAGGGCTGGGGGTGGGGAGCGTGCGCATGCCCGGAGCCCGGCTTGGCTCCAGGGTCACTGTCCGCCAGCTGTGCTGCGGCAGGGGGCCGGGAGGCTGTGCCCTGCAGCCTTGGGCACAAAAATGCCTGGCACCTTCCCAACTCTTTGCACAGACGCTCCACGGTCCTGGGAAGGCTCCCACGGGCAGAAGCAGACGCCCAAGCGGGCACTGGCTGCCGCGCTTCCCTTCCTGGGGGAGCCCGAAGCCCAGGCCAGGGGTCTTCCAACTTGGCCCTTTGATGACTTGTGGACTTCAACTCCCAGGATTCCTCAGCCAGGCTGATGAATCCTGGGAGTTGAAGTCCACAAGTTATCAAAGGGCCAAGTTGGAAGACCCCTGGATTAGCGCCTCCCTCGCCCTCTGCCCCCCAACGAGAACCTTGGCCGACGGGCAGGCGAAGGGCATCCCCAGCTGCTGGAGACTGCAGGAAAACCCGCCCCTCCGCAGGCCGGCCCGTTTCTTGGTCGAGGCTGCCCTCTGCCGGCAAGAGCGCAGCGCTGCAACCGGCAACTTTTGCGAAGGGGCCGCCCGTTATTCGTCCTCCCTCCCCCCCCCCCCGGCCATGCTCGGCATCCAAGGCCGTCGTGGGGGGGGGGGGCGGTCGGGGCCAGATTCTTCCTCCCGCTGCATTTTTCAGGGTGCGGGAAAGGATCCCCGGCCAGGGAAGCAGCCACGGGTGGGTGGGGGGGGACACCTCCAGCCTTGCCCCACGAGGTCCTAATCAATCGGGGGGTGGGGTGGAGGGAAGGAGGGACCCCCCCCCCCCGCCTTTCGTAAAGGAGCTCCTCGTGTTAGTCCAGGGAGGAAGAAAATTCTCCCTTTACGGCAAAACTCGGCACCACCGAAGCGAAGGGTCGCCGATTCCGTCGGAGGGGCGCGCACCGCCCCCCGGGTGGCCGGCCAGAGCCCGCCGGGGAGGGCAGCGGCCGCGATCCCCGGAGGGAGACTCCGCCGGGCTAAAGGGCCGAGCGAGCCCGGCGAGCCCGCCGGCCAAGGGCTGCTTTAGGGGCCAGGTCGTAGCCCTTCGGCGGCCGTCGGGGGAAGGGAGGCGGCGGGTGCAGCGGCCGGCAGAGGGCAGCGTTGCTCCTTCCCCGGGCTCGGGTAGCCAAAAGGGGGGGGCCGCGCCGGGGAGCCTGCCCTCCCTCCCCTTCCCCGCCTCCCTCCGCTGCCTCTGGCTTAAAAAGCCCCGCCGGGCCCTGCAGCGTGCCCGGGAGACCGACGGGGCCGGAGCGCAGGCGGGAGAAGACGCGGCCAGGCAGGTGAGGCGCGGGGACCCCGCTCGCCCCCTCCCCTCCCGTCGACTTGGCTCTCTCCCGCCGCCGCAGGACTCGAACGATGGGCAGGGAGAGCTGGCCACGGGGCCCTTCGAGCATGGGCAGAGGGCGAAGCGCCGGCTCCGGGACAGCCAGGCGCTCTCCGGCCGGGAGGGAAGGGATCGGGGAGGGGGACCATCTGAGCAGGGCCACCTTTGCCCACGCCAGCCTTGCGAGGAAGGCCACCATCGCTGCCCCCTGGAAGAGGAGACTGGAAAGCAACCGGGCTGGCCACCTGGATCAGATTGGGCCCCCTCCCCTGAATCCCCTGCTCTGCTTGGCAGGGCGGTGGGCTGGGGTTGGGCTCGGGGAAGTGAGGCTCTCGGGACCCCCCTCTTTCTTCCCGGCTGAGGAGTCTGCTCTCCCGAGAGAAGCCCCAGCCAAGCCTTCTCTCCAGCCCGGGACGGGGGGCTGCTTTGGGGGCAGAGCTGCCCATGGCTGGCATCCAGAGTCAGTGCCAGGCAAGAGGGAGCAAGGCTCCCAGGCAACGCCAGACTAGTCTGCCAGAACCGGGGCAGCGAGAGCTTTGTCTTCCGCAAGCTGAGTGGCTCATCCAGGCCAACCTGGGGGTGGGGGGTGGGGGGAGGGAACTGAATTGAGTGTCCCGGTGGAGGAGGGTCTGGAGCCCCCAACTGCAGCCCCTGCCAGAGAGAACAGCCATCGCCGGCAGGCAGGTGTGGGGCAGGTGTGCAAACCCGAAAGTAACGTTTAACCTGGGTGGGAGAGAGAGCGAGAGAGCAAGCAGGTCTGTGCTGGGAAGGGGGGGGGGAGAGAGACAGAAGAGGCAGAGTGGATTCCTCCAAAGGAAGAAGCCGAAAGATTCTGCCTTCACCGGCTTGCCCAAGAAGATTACCCAGCCTTGCCAAATGCCATTCACAAGACAGGCGAGTCCCCAACCACACCTGTTGCAGATTCATCCATACCATACCGGCAAAGAAGGGGGGTTCCCCAATACACAATCACGGGCCATCCAGGCCAGCCTGTTGGGCCTCTTTTGGGCGCTGGGGAGCGGAAAAGAAAACGGCGCTCTGGGCTGAGCCACAGCCGCACCCCGAGAGCAACAAGAACCCCCTCCCCAGCTAGAGAAAGGAGCCTCAAAGGGAGCCCAGAAAGTGCCCTGTGAAATCGGCGTTTGGCTGGTTTTTTTTCCTTCCTCCTCTGCTCTTCCTACCTGCCTTTCGAGTCCTGCTTCCCCAACCCCAAGAAAACCCCCTCCCCGGGGCAGGCGCCACGTCGCCTGGGTCACCCTGCCTACAATAATGCCCGGGGCGTTCGTTCTCAGAGCAGCTCCCCTCGCCAACGGACCCAGCCCTGCCCGGAGTGGGTCTCGCACGGCCACCTTGCCAGGGCGTGCGAGGGAACAAGGGCGGCCCAGCTCCCAAGGCGTGGCGGCCGCTGCTGCTGCTGCTTCAACAGGATGACCTGGTTGGTGCCTGTGGGGTTTCCTCGGCTGGCTGCCTCCGTTGGGTGGGAAAGCAGAGGCCTCTGGGGCAAGGCAAGGCGGTCGGCCTCAAGAGTATCCACTGCAGCTCCCTCTGCGTTGCAGGATCCTGGGACGGGGAAGATGTCCTCAGAGTTCTGAGACGCTCTTCTCCGGCCCTCCCCTGTGTCAGGAGAGCCTTCAGCTGGAGCCCCTGAAGGCCAGCTGGGAGAGCCTCTGCCCTGGGCAGCAGCGACTGGATCCTGCCACTGGGCAACCAGGCGGGACGGTGAGGAGAGTCTCTTTCCAAAATCTCCGGTTCCATCTTGCAGAGGAAGCCCCCCCCCCAAGTCCTGCTTACGGTGGCTGGCTCAGCCACCCCCTCCCCTACTTTCTGTAGCTGCCAGGACAGAGGCGGCAGCAGCTGCTCCGGGCGGCCCAGGTGCCAAGCGGCTTGGGAAATGCCTCCATCCGGCTCTTTCTTTGCTGGGACGGGGGGGGGGCGAGGCTCCCGACTTCTCTTAAGCGCATTTGATGGATTCAGCGGCGCTCAGCGGAATAATCCCAGAGAATTAGTGGCAGCAAAGAAGAGGCTTGGGGGGGGGGAGGGAAAGCCGCTTTGCCCCACACGCAGGTGGCGGTGGCGTGGGAGAGGATTCTGCAGGGAAGGAGCCGGGACGGGCAAAGGAGGCTACATCTCCCTGGGGGCATCTGGTGGGAAAGAGGCGTGTGTGGCCAGCCGGGTGCCTGGAAAGGAGATGGGGTGGGGGATCACAAGCGCTTGTGAGGGAGGACGGGCCGGGGGGGGGGGAGCTGCATCCTGAACTCTCTCAGCAAAATGAGGTGGGTCCGGCTGGCTGAAATTGCGAATAGCGGCAGTTCCTCCAGGACTGGCCAAGGCTTCTCCTTGCCTCTCTCTGTCCAGTTGTAGGCACCTTCCTCACCTGATGCCATCCAGGCCAGCCGGTCTGGACTGGCTCTGCCCTTGCTGGTCTTGGTGAGTTTTAAAAAGTCCAACATATCCCAAAGACGCCAATTGGGGGAGGTTTTGCTTTGCCAGAAGGACCCCTGTTAGCTCTCGAAATCTTGCACCGAGAGGGAATTTAACCCTCCTTTTGAGCTGGACAAACCATGCAGCCCTCTTGCGATGATGAGGATACGGAGGCGGTTGATTGACCGAGCTTTTTTATTTCTTTTTTTTTTGAGAGAGATTTCCATTCCAGATTACGACTCCCAAAATCCTTGGGGCTCTCTCCACCCAAACACGGATGGCTCAGCCGGCTTCTCAGCTTGACCAGGTCTGCCCTCCGATGGGCTCCAAAGATAATAATAATAAAGTTGGAAAGGACCTTGGAGGTCATCTATTCCAACCCCCTGCTCAGGCAGGAAACCCTATACCATTTGGGACAAATGGCTGTCCAGTCTCTTCTTAAAAACTTCCAGTGTTGGAGCATTCACCGCTTCTGGAGGCAGGTTGTTCCACTGGTTAATGGTTCTAACTGTCAGGAAGTTTCTCCTTAGTTCTAGGTTGCTTCTCTCCTTGATTTAGTTTCCATCCGTTGCTTCTTGTCCGGCCTTCAGGTTTCTTTGGAGAACAGCTTGACTCCCTCTTCTTTGGGGCAGCCCCTGAGATACTGGAACGCTGCTATCCTGTCCCCGCTCGTCCTTCTCTTCATTAAACTAGACATACCCAAAGCTCAAAGTCCCCTCCCTTCCCCTCTCCAGGTTGAGGGCGGGGGGGGGGGCAAAGGCTCCCCCCCTCCCCATTCCTCCACCAGTTCCAAGCTTGCACGAGGGTCCATGGCTGTCCTCTTCCTGTAGGCCAAAGTGAGATTGCTCCCCAGGAGGTGACTGTTGCAGCACCTGACACATACACACACCCCGTTCAGGGAAGTGCTGCCCGTGAGGCAACACACAGGAAGCCGAGCTGAAACCACAGGACAGCCCAGGACAGGAGAAGGGCTGCCAGCCATCCAGGCTTGCAATCTTCTCCCGCAAGGGAATCCTGGTGCCAGAGCTGGGGGGTGGGGGGGCCACAGCAGGTAGGCCGATGTGCTTTTCTTCTCCTGCAGCTTTTCCAGATAAGAGGGTGGTCCGGTGAAGACCCTCCAGACTTCCCCACACTCCTCTTGTGGCCCTGTGGCTATTGCTGTTAATCAGAACAGAGCTGGAAGGGACCTTGGAGGTCCTCTAGCCCAGCCCCCTGCTCAAGCAGGAGACCCTATAACCATTTCAGACAAGTGACTGTCTAGTCTCCTCTTAAAAATCTCCAGTGATGGAGAGCCCACAATTTCTGGAGGCAAGCTGTTCCACTGGTTAATTGTCCTCGCCGTTAGGAGGTTTCTCCTTAATTCCAGGTTGCTTCTCTCCTTGATTTAAGTTTCCATCCGTTGTTTCTTGTCTTGCTTTCTGGTGCTTTGGAAAATAAGTTGACCCCCCTCTTCTTTGGGGCAGCCCCTCAAATACTGGAATACTGCTAGCTTTCTCTAGACTAGCCAGACCCAAATCCTGCAGCCGTTCTTTGTATGTTTTAGTCTCCAGGCCTTTGATCATCTTAGTTGCTCTTCTCTGAATTTTTTCCAAACTCTCAACATCTTTTTTGTAACGTGGGTGACCAAAACTGGATGCAGAATCCCAGGGGTGGCCTTCTTAAGGCTTTTATAAAGCGGTACTAACCCTTCACGCGGTTCTGATTCTGTGCCTCTGTTTCTACCACCAAGGATTGCGTTTCCGTTTTTTGGGTTGCTGCCGCACACGGCTGGCTCATGTTGTAAGTGAATCGTCCTGATCTGGGTGGCTGGCTCTGCGGCTGATGGGGCTGTCCCTGTGCTTCTTTGCAGGATCCAGAGAGTTTTCCTGTGCTGGGACCTGAGACCTCAGCATGAAGCCCCTTATGCAGCTGCTGCTGATGCTGCTCCCCTTCGTGGGGCAGGCCTCCCTCTCCTTCGTGGTCCCAGGTGAGGAAAAATGGCTGGGGCGCTTGGCCACGTCTGGGGAAGGAAGGTGCCGAGCAGAAGCCCCATTCGTGAACGGTGTATGCGTGTGTGTAGCTTACCAGAAGCACAGGTATTGGGGTGCTATTGCCCGCTTCCTCTTCCCCCTTTGCAGAAAAGGAGAAGGATCCCCATTTCTGGAGGCTCCAGGCCCAGGAGACGCTGCAGAGAGCCTTAGGCCTTCAAAAGCTGAACACCAACGTGGCCAGGAATGTCATCCTCTTCCTCGGAGACGGTGGGTGGTGCAAGATGGCGGAGGCTGGCTGTCCCCCCATTCTTCTCGGTCAGAGGCCAGCCTGGGAAGGGGAATTCAGCGGCCCCTTTTAGGCTGTGTCGTCCCTTTGTTCAGCTCACTGGGGGAGCGGTGCAAAGAGGGCAATTGAGGAGACAACGCCGATTAATCTCCTCTTTGGCAGCTGCCACTGGGTGGGTGTGGGGAGGGGAAAGGGTGAAAGCCCCCCCAGAAGAGAGAAGGGGGTCCTCCAAGAGAAACTTCCTTAAACGTTTTCTATTCTGCCTTTATTATTTCGACAAATAACTTGAGGCAACGAGTGTACTGCCTCCTCCGCTTTTCCCCACCACAACGGTCCTGTGAGGTGGGCTGGGCTGAGAGAGCTTCCAACACAGCTGGTGGAAATGCCCCCCTGACCCAAACATTCTTCCATGGAGGACATTTGGGAGACCCCGAGGCTCCTGGGCTGCCGGGTTGCCATGCCATGCCATGCCATGGACGGGGAAACTGAGGCAGCTCCGGGGGGGCAACCTAGGGGTCTCTCACTGGTGGGCACAGCTTCCCCCGGCTGGGGGGGTCAGCTACTCACCGAGGCTCTCCTGCGCCAGGGATGGGCATTGCCACCGTGACGGCCGCTCGCATCCTCAAGGGACAGCTGCAGCAGAGAACCGGGGAGGAAACGGTATTGGAGATGGATCGGTTTCCCTTTGTGGCGCTCTCTAAGGTAAGGAGGCCGCGTCTTCTGGCTGGCGGCTACTGGGTGGAGGAGGAAAGGAAAGCCGAAAGAGGAAGAGTCACAAAGCCCGTGCCTCGCCCGTTCCCGGGAAACCTCCCCAAAGTTTGGCAAAGCTCCAGGTGATGCATACAGACCCTGGCCCAGAGGGAGAGGCAGGCTGGGCAGCGGGAACCCCACGATTGGCTCATGTCACCTGGTGGGCAGTTAACTTCCCTATAAGTGGGAAACAGAGAGACGCAGAGACACCCGATTGTCAAGGTGTGGCTTTTCGGGGGACGGACGGCAGAAGGAAGGAGCACACGGGCACAAACAAAACTGTTGCAGCACAAAACGCACAAAAGCGGCCTTGGTGACAAAGAGGGAGGGTGCTGATCTGTCCCAGAACGAAAGGGCGTTAAGGTCAGTGCCGAGGAATCTCTTGAGGAACCCGCTGCTCTGCCATCACCTGTTTGAGACTGGCTGGCGAGGATTAAAGGAGCAAACATCACATCCTGGTTCTGTGGGAGCCTCTCCAAGCCTTTTCCCAGCTATTTCTCCCTGTAAAATGACCCTTGGGCAGACAAAAGGGAAGCCCAGTCCTCAGAGGCGAGAGAGAGAGAGGGAGGGAGGGAGGGGGAGAGAGAGAGAGGAGAGGGAGGGAATTAGAGAGAAAGAGAGAAGGAGGGAGAGAGAGAGAGAGAGAAAGAGAGAGGGAGGGAGAGAGAAAGAGGGAGGGAGAAAGAGAGAGAGAGAGAGAGAGAGGCTGGGAGGCCAGTCCTGGGGCTGCAGGCACATCACAGCCCGGCTGCCACTGGCTGATGGCTGGGAAGATTCACGCAAGGCTTCCCTTGGTGGGTCAAAATCCCTTTTTTTTTTTGGGACGGGATTACGAAAACGGCAAAGCTTAGCAGGGAGGGAGCCACAAGAGAGCAGAGGTAGAACAATCTTCCTCCTCCTCCTCCTCCTCCTCTGTTTAAATATCCCACCTCTGATTTTTTTTTTTGGTCTTTTGTTCTGCTCTCCTTCCCTGCAGACATTTAAAACCTGTGGCTGTCACAATGGACAAGCCACGCTTGCTTGCTCAAAGGAGAACATTTTGCAAGCGCCGCCTGGCTTTGCCAACTTCATGCCACGTCCACACAAAGTCCCGCAAACAGGATTGAGGGGATTGATATCAATCTTTTCGTAAGATCCTGGGACACCTGGTTCTAGGCAGAGTTCAAACATGTTTGTAGGCTAGGCCATTTGCTTGCAAGCATTGGCGGCCGGCTTAAACGGGCAATGAAAAGAGCTGCCGCCAATCGGAGACATTAAAAATTGTTGGCCCGAGGAGGGGAGAGGCTGCAAAGACCCCCTCAGACACCACTTGGTAGCCATAAGAGCCGGCACCCACAGCCGTATCCCAAGGCCGTTGCTGCATCCGTGCTGGGAAGCTGCAGTTCCCACTGGTGAATCACCCACCACTTTACCATCCTTTCTTTCTGGCAGACCTACAACACCAATGCCCAGGTGCCGGACAGCGCGGGCACTGCCACCGCTTACTTATGCGGCGTGAAGGCCAACGAGGGCACCGTGGGGGTCAGCGCGGCTGTGACGCGGTCCCAGTGCAACACGACGGCCGGCAACGAAGTGACCTCCATACTCAAGTGGGCGAAAGCAGCGGGTGAGCCAGTCTGGCTGGATTTGGGGTGGGTGGGTGAGCCCGGGACGGGCTGTCTGGCTTCCACACAAGATCCCTCCTGAGGAACGAAGGTCTTGGGAAGGGCTGAACTTAAGGGAATCTAGATGGTCTTGCGAAAGCTTCAGAGTTCAAAGATGGGTATGCTTGGATGGCGCCCGGTTGGCTGGCAGCCGACAAGGTGTCTGATAAAACAATTGGCTTTTGAAATTGCTGGGCTCGCCTTGCCTCAAGATGAGGTGGCACTGCCAGCTGACCAGGAAACAGGCTGGGGAAGTCAGCCCCATGGCATGTTTGTATCCCTGGCCTGAGGCGCTGCTCACGGGTCTGTCGAACGTGTCGGACGGACCCTGGTGAAAAAGCCTAGTGACGTTTAAGCTCTTCCTTAAAAGTTACTGTAAAACATCTCCAGGCAGTTGTTTGCTGTGCAAAGGAGTGCCTGGGTGTGTTTTGAAATCGCCACGAAGTGGCAAATAAGGCTAAGGCTCGGAGGAGCGTTGTGCAAAAGGCCTCATGCGCACCGCCCGTGCTTTGTAGCTAGAGAGCCAGAGATTACAAAGGCTGCAAGAAAGGGGAGTGGATGATGGTTTGGGGAAAAGGGGGTGCCTGAACAACCCCAATGCCTTTGACAATGTAAGTCCCAAGCTTGTTTGATAAGACATCCGGGGGGTGGGGTGTGCGGCAGCCAAGCGGGCACCCACAATTTCAGCGCTACGTCTGCTTCTCTCGGTCAGCTGACTGTAGTGAAGTGTGGTGCGTGCAAATCAAAATCCAATAAGTTGGAGGGCACCGGGCTGGCGAGAGAAGCCTGCAGAGCAGTCAGACAGCGGAAGTTGCCCGGTCTGCGGGCAGCCGTTCGCTTTCCTTGGGAGTTCCCCCCCGTGGGAAAGTCCAGGGTGCCCAGCTTGCAGGGTTTCTCATAAAGGCCCAGAAGCTGAAAGGAAGGATAGAGAACTTGACCTTCCTCCAACGGGGTGAGGGTGGCCTTGAACCTGGGACAGGAAGGTGGCGACGTGTGGAACGTGGCCTTGCATCCTTGCTCAGTGCGGTCAGAGCAGTGCGATGGATCCGTCCCTGGTTGGTGACAACAGCCCTGGAGAGGAAGGGCTGAAGGTCAACCCACAGTCTCGCTGGGGCAGGTGGGAAAAATCCTTGCGCACAAGGGGGGAAAGCAGGTGCTTCTGCCCCCTTGTCTCATCCCCACACAACTTCGCTTCCACACGCAGCTTCCTGGCCTGCAGCTCTTTGTCCTCGAGCTGTTCCTGTGGTTAACCACCGTCTAACTCTGAAGTTAAGGGACCCAGCTTTGCAAAAGGAAACCAAGCGAGTGTCAGGCTGGAAAGGGCGATAGTGATTGCAGAAGCAGTGGAAATAGCGGGCAAGACTTTTAGGGTATCCCTTTCCTGGCCAGGGGAATCCTAGATTAGCAGCAGGATCCGGGCCAGGAGTTGGAGAGGCAGTTGCTTAATAGCTTCCAGTCAAGCAGCGGTTCCCAACTTTTTCTATACCCCGCGCCCCTAGAACGCTCCCGATATATTCTCGCGCCCCTTACAAAAGTAATACCTGGTTATGCATATACAGTATAATTTTGAAACTTTTTTGCACCCCCTGGAATATCGTCTCGCACCCCCAAGGGGCGCAAGCACCTCCAGTTGGGAACCCCTGCAGTAAAGGAAGGAAAGGAAATAATTGACTTAAGAGAAACAACCAAGGATGTGAAGGAGGGGCACTATATATGCTGACATGCCCGTGAAATCCACACGGGTAAATGGTACAATTCAGCTGAGCAGGGAAGGAAAGAAAAGTATTCCTAGCAATTTAGAGGAATTTTCAGAGGAATTACTTCATGTCGCTGGGTGGGCACAGACCCACAGATACCGTGGAGACGTTCGATAAAATGGGATCAGAAAGAAGGCCCTTCTCCTAGTTAAGTGTTAAGATTTGCAGAAAATAGATAAAACACCTGGGAGAAAGTTTAGCACAGGGGTCTTCAAACTTGGCCCTTTTATGACTCGTGGACTTCAACTCCCAGAATTCCTCAGCCAGCCTCCATTTTGTTTGTTAGATTTAAGACAGGGGTCTTCAAACTTGGCCCTTTTAGGACTCGTGGACTTCAACTCCCAGAATTCCTCAGCCAAACTCCATTTTGTTTGTTAGATTTAAGACAGGGGTCTTCAAACTTGGCCCTTTTAGGACTCGTGGACTTCAACTCCCAGAATTCCTCAGCCAGCCTCCATTTTGTTTGTTAGATTTAAGACAGGGGTCTTCAAACTTGGCCCTTTTAGGACTCGTGGACTTCAACTCCCAGAATTCCTCAGCCAGCCTCCATTTTGTTTGTTAGATTTAAGACAGGGGGTCTTCAAACTTGGCCCTTTTAGGACTTGTGGACTTCAACTCCCAGAATTCCTCAGCCAGCCTCCATTTTGTTTGTTAGATTTAAGACAGGGGTCTTCAAACTTGGCCCTTTTAGGACTTGTGGACTTCAACTCCCAGAATTCCTCAGCCAGCCTCCATTTTGTTTGTTAGATTTAAGACAGGGGTCTTCAAACTTGGCCCTTTTAGGACTTGTGGACTTCAACTCCCAGAATTCCTCAGCCAGCGTGCCTGGGAATTCTGGGAGTAGAAGTCCACAAGTCCTAAAAGGGCCAAGTTTGAAGACCCCTGGTTTAGCACCTCCAACGTTGGAATGAAAACAGCACGGCTCACCTGTTGCTAAAGACATGTTGTTCATAACCGCGGTTGCTGAATAAGCCATTCCCCGGCTGCCTTAACGCACGACATTAAGGCATGACAACCGCGGTCTGTAAACCATGGGGAGGGGTCCACAGGACACTAAGCCACAGCAAACCGCCAAGAACGTGGCCACCTCACAGACCGACTGGGCTGTCTGAACCAAGGAAATTCCTCAAGGCTACAAAAACCAAACAAAGAAATCCTCTCACTTTCTCTGCTGGTAAAAAAAGCACAGTCAGAAATATTTCTGTCCTGGCATATTTTTTTTTTTATTACCTTTTTAAACAATATTCTGTGCACTCTAAACAGCCAAATTTCAGAGGTGAGATAAACATTAAATCTCTGGTTAAATGCTCAACGGGGACTTATTAACTAGCTGGCATTCAAAGGTTAGAGCCTGGCACAGCTGTCTTATTTCAGAGTTTCGCTCGACGGGAGACTCAAAATCCGCAACTGCAATAAATGTTGGGATGTTCCCCCCCCCAGCTTCCCCAGGTGGGGGTCGGGGGGGGGGGTGGGAGAGCAGAGGGGAGGCTAAGCAGAGGACAGAGCCCCATTGTTCTTTCCATAAGCCGCAGCAAGAGAGACCACCCACAGCACAGGGTTTAGCTAAGAGATCAGAAACGGTTCAGCCAAGTTGATAAAACTTTTGGGAAAGGCTGAACCCCTTGCGGAGAAGGAGTTGGTTTAGCCGAGCAGCCAAGAAAACGGTTGGCACTGCACCCAGCAGCCCCGCCCGTGCCTGGCATCCTCCCAGCCGGGGGCCGGGGTGGCTCTTTGTGCCCAGGAGACCCCAAATCCTCTGTGGTGGCGGGGATTAATGTGCCTTTTCTTCCTCCGGCGGGCAGGCAAATCCGTGGGCATTGTCACCACCACCCGCGTCAACCACGCCACGCCGAGTGCTGCTTACGCACACTCGGCCGACCGGGACTGGTATTCGGACAACGAGATGCCCCCGGAAGCGCTTCAGCAGGGGTGCAAAGACATCGCCCACCAGCTGTTTGAAAACATCCCGGACATTGAGGTGAGTCCAGAGGGAGAGGGGAGGGGGCTGCAAGCAGGCAGCCATAGACTTTGGGTAGGTCCCCGTTTCTCCTCCTTTGGTGGCTCCCGGGATGAAGACCCTCCAGGGAGACCCTCGGGACTGATCCAGGCAAAGGGAGACGGGCTCCGTTTGAGCAACAGGTGGTCGCCACCTTCTCTGCGTTGGGAGCAGCAGGAGGAGGCTTTGGCGAGCAGGCCAAGAAGCCCCTTCAGCATCCGGGCCTGGGTCTGCTTTGTTGCATTTTGAACCCAGGAGCTGGGAAGGGGATGGAGGCTTGATCCTGTTTGATCCTCCATCAGGCGAAAAAACCCAGTGAGTGAAACGCTGGGCCTCAGTTTCACCCACGTACCTCTGTTCTTCGTTTTTCTCTCCCTCTCACGCCGGGAAGACCACCTTCTTTCCGAGTCCTGGTCTTGGTTGGCCTCCATGCGCCCAGTTTCACCAGTCAAGCCAATGTACCCGTTGGGCTGTGGATCATTGTCTTGTGGGTCACGGCCAAGAGTGTCTTTCTGAGCCAGGATTTCGACCCTTCCTTCTGCTAAAATGGTGTCTCCAATGAGGCTCGGGCCAAGGTGGCCGTGGGTCGCGTTGAGTTCTTCCGTGAGACCAGCTGGGTCCTGTGGTGATGGAAGAAAGCTTGGGAAAGAGAGGGATGGAAGAGGCTGTTGGGGAGGGACACCTGCCTCTTGATGACCCCACAAGGAGACTCTAGTTGAGTGAAGAGCACATCCAGTGCAACCAGTTTGGCTTGCTTTCTTGAGTCCAAGCCAACATGTCTTCAGAACTGTACCTGTTGGTTCCCTTCCCGGTGTCTCATCCTGAAGTGCAACTCCTTAAATTCCTTGCAAGTTAAAAGTCTTCCAGTTGGCTGCTAAAGGTTGGGTGGTGAGGAAGAAAAAGTGCAAAGAAAGAGGCAGGCAGCTGCCCCAGAGCCAGGATGAAGGGGGCTGAGTACCCTTGACAGCCACAGATATTTCCCTTGGCCAGACCTCCCCCCCCCCACACTCCTGTTGGTCTCTTTTATTTCTTTGCTCTGCGTTCTCCAGTCTGACTCTGGGCTTTTCAACACCCCAACTTTATTATAAACACGGAGTTGAATATACAAGCATGAGGAAAACCACCCACATTAACAAAAGCTGCCGGTTTGTTTGTTTTTAAAGGAAAAACACTCTCAATTATAGGTTGCAAAATTGCTTATTAATAGCTTGGATGTGTCTTTCTGGCAATATAATCAGAACACGGGTGTTCCTGGAAAATTCCCTCTTCGGATTTACGACATTTCTGAATCTCAGCATGAGTAATCCTTCGCCTTTGATTTCTGCTGCTCATTTAAATCATGCAGCTTGACGGCAGCTTCGATTTGGTTCCTTTTTATTTCAAGCATACCTCGCCCGGCCCAGATAGGGAAAGAAGGAAGAGAGGGAAAAAAATCGCCAATTTACCGAGGAATCACCAAATCGCCTTTGGCCATTCTTGAATGGCAGGATCTTCTAAATGAACACGGTGTGTAAAAAAAAACAAAAAACATTAAGGACCGCAGCCTTAATCCACTGCACAAATTAATTCCAGCTCGTGATGCTCTTGGAACACGCCCTTTGGAACCTGGGCGATTACATAAAACCTTTATAAAAATAAACTTTCGTGACCGGGCAACCGTGCTAACTTGAATGAGTTTCTAATGTGCCTGAAATGAAATCTTTTTGGTTTGGCCAAAGTAGACACACCGGAACAATATCCCCTTTGTTTAATTGCATTCGTGTGCTAATTCCACTCCGGCAATCTCCTGCCCTCGTCCTGAGGCTCAGAGCAATTTTTTACAGCTGACTTTGAAGCCTCCGGTTTTCGCCCGTCTCAAAGCTGGCATGGGCTTCTTTTCGGTGACGCCTGAAGATAACCTTCCAGAAATGTCGTTCTTCGGAGCTGAGAACACTCCTAGGGCGGGCACCCGCTTCCAAAGAAGTGTACCAGGGCTGGGTTCAGTAAAAACAGGTGCCGCTTTGCACCAGTTTGAAATGCAGGAGGTGCCTGGGGAGCTGTGCCAAGGGGGTGCTGAGTGGTGAAGCGGACCGCAGGGACAGAACAGCAGCCTGGGAGGCAGGTTGACCTTTGATCCAGGCCATTGACAGCAGAACAAAACAGGGACATCTCAATCCGAGCCCAGCCGCTCGGCTTTCTCAGGAGTGCCACCCGGTCCAGAGAGAGGATGTAGCACCCTCTGTTGACAACGCTTCTTCCTCGCTTCACCGGAGCAGACGGCACTTGCAAGCGGTGCTTCGCGGAGTCTGTGGGTCTCAAAAGGAGCCGTGCACCCTTTCATTTCCAAACGGCTCCCCTCGTTTCAAGGAAGGTTGCTGGGTCTACCCCTCCCCCAGGAGAGGGAAATTTGGCTTGGCTGATCCCTGCAGCTGGCAGTGCCCGGCCAGCATTTGGATTCCGTAAAACGACCAAGCACCAGGAGTAGAAAGCAGACTGGTCAGCGTGTCAATCCGCATAAGGAGTACGGAAGGAGAGGCCGCTGGGAGGAGAGGGAAGAGAGTGGGGCAAAAGGCACCCGGGCTGCAGAAGCTCATCGGACACAAAGCAGGCATTCTCAGAAGGAATTATCCTGGATTATCCCAGAGGCCGGTTCCTGGTTGGGGACCGTTCCCCGAATCGGTGGCCTGGCTGGGAACTCGATTTCCCATGAGCAGAAGTCTCAGTCCTTGCACTGGTTATGAAACCCTTGACTGTGGCATGGGAGGCAGCCTTGGCAGGGGAGATGCCAGGAAGCCCCCGAAACAGCTGCCTTCCCTTCCCAAGGCCTGGCTCAACCCTGGCGCACAACTGGCCATCCCAGCTGCTTCCGGGTGCCGGGAGCTGCGACTGTCCTCCACGGAGCCCTTGGCACCAGGTGCCCCTTGAGGCCACAGCGCCACGGCCCTTTGGGTTGAGGCCGGCCGGCCAATGGCCGTGCCTGTTTTGCTGCCAACGTCAGCCCGTGGCATCGGGCACCGCGTTTTTCTGGGTGGCAAATAAATAGGTGTGTCTTTCCGTTTGAAAACAAGCCCTCCGAAAAAAGGAGATCTAAATCTGTCACTTAAGTAGCTTAATAGGGCCGTTTTTTATATAATTTTAACTTTGTTCCTGGGCTGGAAATAATTATACCTTAGGCAGCCAATTCTATTTAATATAGATCTCTGGGTGTGTAATTATTATGATTATTTCGCTGGGGCTGCAGTTTCGTGATTCACCTTCTAAGACTCTAAATCCAAAGAGGAGGCTGGAGGGCCAGCCGAAAGGGACTGTGGTCAAATAAATATGTTTTCCATCAAGGCCGCCTCGGATGCTTGCCCAGCTGAATTAAAATCCTCTTCATTGGGGGAAAAGAGCCTGAAGGCGCCAACCCAGCCCTTGGGCAGTGTTCAGGGTGCCTCAAATTGCTCTTGGGCTCTTTCCCGCAGCTGCAGCCAAATCCCTGGCTGGGTAAAAGCTGCCAGGCCAGCGTCAGAAGGGATGGAGGCCTCGCTGTGCCGTCACGGGGAAGCCTCTGCAACTCGGAGTCCATGTTTCTGGGCCCCATCTCTCCCCTCCACGATGCCCTGCCCTCCTGGGGTCTCTCTGTCCTGCAGGCTTGATGGGGGGGAGGGGGCTGCCTTCACTGGCCTGGGCACTTTGGCGCCAGCCTCCTTCTGTTTCTCCCACAGGTCATCATGGGGGGCGGCCGGAAGTACATGTTCCCCAAGAACATGAGCGACGTGGAATACCCGGATGAGGAGAAGTACAAGGGGACCCGGCTGGACAACAGGAATCTGGTCCAGGAGTGGGGGGACGCCAAGCCCAAAGACAAGGTGAGGGGGCAGCCGGCCAGCTCGGCAAAGCGGTTTCTGATCCCGATGGATGCAGGGCTGGGAAGAGAGGAGGTGGCAAATTCTCGTTCAGGTTCCTCCTGGGCATCAGAGATCCGTCCAGGAGAAAATTCAGGAGCTCCTCTATGCCAGGAGGAGGTGTCTCCCTCCTCCTCCTTCTCCTCTGAGTGGTGGGCTGCTCCAGGAGAGATCCACTGAGGATCGCTCGAGTAATCTCCGGGGATCCTCTCTTCGGCCTGGCGCTCCTGAGCCCCAAGCTCCTTTGTGGGCCTCCCTGGCCTTACTTAGAGGGCGGGGGGGGGGCAGGGATGCCGCTGCCAAAACCTTCAGCTGAGCCCCCCCCTCTTCTCCTCTTCTCCCAGAATGCCCTCTATCTATGGAACCGGGCGGCGCTGATGGAGCTGGACCCAGCCAAAGTCGACTACCTCTTGGGTGAGTTTGGCAGACGGACAAAAAAGGCTGAAGGGATCACCTAAGGATTTGGGCATGTCGTTTGCCCTCCAGTGTGGGATGAATTTCCGGGCTATTCAAAACCCTATGAAGCCATCTTGTTTCCTCTCCCATTTTTGTTTAATGGGGAGGGGTGGAAAATACTGATATCTTCTGAGGAGGCGGTCCATTTTGGCATTGCAACTCTGCACACAGCAGTTCATCCCCAGGCCAGGAAGACGCTGAAGGGCAGCAGCTCGAGGGAGGGCAGGGGTCCTGGTGGAACCCCCCTCCCCCCTCCTCAGCTGCCTGGGCTGGCATCTCCTGGGCAGCTCTTTCCAAGTCCTCCCCCTCTCCTCTGCAGGTCTCTTTGAGCCCATCGACATGATGTACGAACTGAACAGGAACAACCAAACTGACCCTTCTTTGACCGAAATGGTGAGGGTGGCGATCCGGATGCTGCAGAAGAACCCCCGCGGATTCTTCCTCCTGGTCGAGGGTGAGCCACGGGAAGGGGGAACGCCGTGGCTGCTGGGGGAGGGGGGGAGAGACTGAAGAGGTCTGGGGGAACCCAGGTGGGGATTCACCCCCTCCGTTCTCTGAAGGGGGCAGGATCGACCACGGGCACCACGAGGGGAAGGCCAAGCAGGCCCTCCACGAGACGGTGGAGATGGACCGAGCCATCGGCGAGGCTGGCATCCTGACCTCTTCCGAAGACACCCTGACGGTGGTGACGGCGGACCACTCCCACGTCTTCACCTTCGGGGGCTACACAACCCGTGGCAACTCCATTTTTGGTATGTGACGTCTCCGTGAACTGGCGCCCCTAACCCCGTGTGAACCTTTTTTGAGTTCTTGGTTGGCGAAATGCCCCTTGGACAGCAGAGGGCGCAGTTCCCTGGGGGAAAGCGAAACTTGTGGGGCGAAAGGGGCCTGGGAAGTATTCATGCCAGCTTCATGCCAGGATCGACCCTTTATAATGTCCACGTAGAGACAGGCCCCAAAGAGGTTGTGGGAGAAGCATTGGGAAAGATGGCTTCCTCTTTGTCTAGGGCTGGCCCCGATGCAGAGCGACATGGACAAGAAGCCCTTCACTTCCATCCTGTACGGAAACGGACCTGGGTTCAAAATGGTAGCTGGAGAGAGAGAGAACATCTCGGTGGTCAATTTCAGTGAGTATCAATCCATGGTTCCCCCTCTCCCTTCCAGCGAGTGGGGTTCAACGGCACTTGTTCATTCCCAAAAGGGCATCTAGAGTGGCTCTTTGACCAGTCCAGACCAGATTTCAGAAGGATCGGCCGTGGTGCTCGTCCCACCAAGAGTAGCCAGGCCATCTTTTCTCCCTTGCCTGCTCTCCAATTGCCAACGGGCATCAGCATATCCTGCCTCCCTTCGTCTTGCTCCCCTCACTCTATGGGGCACTCACCTTCTCTCTCTCTCTCTCTCCCTCCGCAGCCGATACCAACTACCAGGCGCAGTCAGCCGTCCCGCTGCGCATGGAAACGCATGGAGGGGAGGACGTGGCCGTCTTCGCCAAGGGCCCCATGGCTCACCTCCTCCACGGGGTCCACGAGCAGAACTACATCCCCCACGTGATGGCCTACGCAGCCTGCATCGGCGAGAACCAGGCGCACTGCCGCTCGGGCGCGCCAGGCAGCCACTCCGGGTCCGTCCCTCTGATGTCGGCCATCTTCTCCGTTCTCCTGCTCCGAGTTTTGTTCTAAAGGCTCTGCTCCTCAGACTCTCTGGAGCGAGGCTTCTGCCTGCTTTTGAGATTTCCAGCCTCAAATATCCCTCGCGGGGTTTCTGGCTTCGTGGAGGGGAAAAAACCACATTGGACAGCTTGACTTACTTCCCAAGGAACTGCTCTGCTCTGGAACAGGATGATCTGTGGCGCCAGGATCGGTGCCAGTCGGAGCAGCTGGAAACGCTGGGATATTTCCCCCCCCCTCACCCCTCTTAAAGGAAGAGAAGGATTTGTCCCTCTGGACCAGGAAAGACCGTGCGTGCCTGGCTTATCTTGACAGACCTTAGGCATCTACAGGCCTTGAAAGGTTCCTCGTGTTCCTCAAACTCTTCCAAAACCAATTCAGAACAGAAATACGAGCCTGGTTGCCCGCTCTGACCCACTTTGGCTGTAAGTGGTGGAACTCAAGAGGCCATCCCATCTGTCCTCATCGGCCGCGCCTTAATTTGAGCCCTGAAGAGTTTCCAAGCAGCTTCCTAGTAGGGTCCCCCAAGGAAGGAAGTCACTAGACAGCCCAGGCAAGGGTGATCCAGGGCACAAAGCCCATACATTACCCAAACCCATAAAAAGAAGAGCTGTGTCTCTGGAGATGTCCTCACCCCAAATCAAATCAAGTTTTTCTGCTGTCAATAGCTGGAACAGGACGTCCCTCTCTAGCAATTCTGAAGCCTTTAAAAACATGTCGCCCTTTTCACCCTCCACCGCTAAGAATTACGACTTAAGCAAATGAAGTCTGAAAAATGGAGGACTCTGCCACAGGGGAAGGCACAAAATCAAGTGAGGGTGCCATCGTAATCAGCCAGGGTAGGCCCCGACGCGAATGCTGTCTCTGTGGCGCACTGTGGTTTGCAAAGTCTCGGCTTGCAGATTAGCACCACGTACAAACAGCAAACCCTGGCTGAAAGCAAAAATTGGGTTTAGCTTGATGGGTGGGCAGAAACAACTGCAGAGTCCACCCTGGAGGGAAGGGGTGTGGGAAAGGGACTGCGAATACGAGGGCTGCCGTGTAAATCTCTACGTGGCCCTCCTGGTTCAGAAGGCTGAGAGGGGGAAGGAGAAGAGAACGGGGGGGCGGCAGCTGCCCTCCACAAAACGGGGGGGGGGATGGGACTAGATTGAAGTCAGACAGGTCTTGGCAGTGGACGTCCCACCTGGAGGTCAGATCCTCACTGGCTCTTCCTTGAGTAACCAAAGGACATCCATTGTCCCTCAGCTGGTCCTTACTGCACGGAAGTCATTTCCACAAGACGCCCTGGAAAAATCTCTCTTCCTCTCCCCAGCTGGAAGCCACGATGGATGGGCAAAGAGTTGTCTTTTGAGGCTGTGCATGGAGGGGGAAGAGGTGGGAAGGCTGATCCTCTCTGACCACCTTCGAACTTCTCCAGAGGCTTCTGGTGGCTGCAGAACACCACGCTGGACTCCGGCCACCGCTGGTTAGGTCCAGCTTGGCTTCTCACAGCTCTTCCAGTCTTCCTCTTCAGCTTCCTGACCGTTGGCAGGGAAGGAGGGTAGGAAAAGCAGTCGGTGGCACTCAGCAGCCTCTTGGCCCTCCACAGGGACAGGAGGACCATCGCCTCTGGCGGCTTCTTTGGCAAAGGGCAAAGTCTTTAAGAGCACGTGGAGATCTTCGCCTTCAGACAGAGGAAGTCTCAGACAAGCAGCTTCTTCCCCTTTGAGGGAGGCGAAGCTTCTCTGCCAAAGAAAAGCAGCCCAGATTGACTGGCAGAGAACACGGGCACCGTCCACCTTGGGCGAGAGATCTGTGGGAGTTTTGCTCTCGCTTTAAAAAAAAAAAAAAAAATCTCTAAATTGATTTCCCCTCCCCCCACTTTGTTTGCATAACTTTTGAAAAATTGAAATTCAGGGAAAGGAGGAATCTGAAATAAAATTATTTTGGACCGGCTGTTTTGAAGGAAATGGGCACGTCCCGCGGAACACCCGAGTATCCAGAACCACAGGTCTGATTTGGGGAACGGCTGTAGAGAAAGGGATGGGAAAGCCATCTGCTTTCACAAAGGAGAGTTCTTCCGAAGCTTTGGAGTGAGCTCCTCTCTCTCTGCTCGGTTGTGCCATCCGGTTCCGGATGTTGAATGAATCGGGGGCCCGTCCTTCCAGCCCTGTTCACATGTTTCAAAGAAAGAACAGGGCAAAGAATTGCCCCAGAGATTGGTGCAATCTCCCCAAACCCGCCCAACGAGGTAGAGGAAACGGGTTCCTAAAGAAATCCCACCTTTGGCTGTTCTGGTTGACCATCCTCCTGGGGGGCTGATGGGTTGCCAAGGGGCTTGGGGGGGGGGACTGTAATTGTGGGGCATGTGCAGAGTAGCACTCTTGAGATTCAGAAATTTGCCATTAGAGGCTGGTGGCTTGCAGGTCACACCTCCCCAGTGAAATCTGGGATGTTTCAACACCTGGGCTGACAGGCGGAGAGAGGGAGGGAGGGGGTGCATCGCCTTGCTGGCCCCAGAGCCCCCATTTACTGAGGACAAGGGTTGGGAAGCACCCCCTCCCCCTTGTCTGGGGGTGCTGCAGAGCTGTTGGCCAAGCAGAGTCAACAACGCTGGACGGAACAGAGGAGCGTCTGATTGGGTGCCTTAATAAATACATTTATTCCTATATTTATGGTTAGTGGTTTTGCCCTCCCGAGTCCCACAAGTGCAGCCATGCACAGAACACTAGTCAAACGGCGTCAGGAACTGAAAATGACAAATAACAGAGCAGGAGCTGCGCAAATGTAAACCTGCTCATGGGGCAGCGCAGGGCAGAGGGCAGCAACCAGTGGAGGACCAGGGGGACCGATTGCAGGCAGCTCTGGGGCCTCCCCGGCTCAGCAAAGCCCCCTGCCCAACAAGGGGGGCTCCCGGGGCCAGTCGGGGTCCAGAATCACACCTTAGGTCGCCATATCATTTCCCAAGAGAAGCAGAGCTTCAAGCCTCCTTAGTGGAATTGTCTTAAAACATCTGCCTGCTCTCCTTCCCCGGACACCTTGGGCCGGTGGTCAAAGGAGGGGACTTGGGTCTCAAGAGAGAAAATGCCGGATACTGACCCCTGTGAGCAGAGACACCCGCCCTCCCTTTTGCGCTGTGTCTAAATTAGCCACAACCAAGCACAATTTTCTCCTTCTGCTAAAGTTTGCTTAGGCTCCTGGCCAGAAGGAACATCGCAACCGCTGCTGGCCGGGCGCCTCAGTGGAAAGTTCAGAGTCACGGGAAGAAGCTCAGCGGCTCTCTGGCACCCGGTGCCTCGGCTGGACGGGAGTCCTCCCCCCCCCCGGGGAGCATCTGGGCAGAAGGGACGGCGCTGGCCCTCCCTGGCTCTGGGAACAGGCATCCTCATCCATCTCACCCGAAGAGTGAGATGGATGAGGATGCTGCAGACGCTTCCCAGACAGATGTTGACAAAAGGGGAACCCGGGGAGCGTGGATTGGTCATGGAGTGTTATACCTTCAGGATCTTCTGCTGGAATCTGGTTTGGGGCTGTTGCCTCTGATCAGGAAAAGTCCTGCAGCCCCTTTCGGTCTTCTTGGCCACGTCCAGACCCCCTTCGCAATTACGGTCCTGAAATGAAATTCCAGGTTGATTTTGTCTACAAGATGCCCTCAGTAAGTCAGATTCCGGGAAGAAACGGCCTGCGCCTGCCTTAATTCCAGGCCCGGCAGACGGGCACGGACACTGGAACCAACTCCAAGCCACCTCTGTGTCCTCTGGGCCCCTCTGTTCAGGCGGCTCTGGGGTGGAGGGCCTCTGCTTGCATATCCCCTCCTGCCTCCTGGGGGGCACAAGCGGGCAGGGGGGCAAGGAAGAACGGGCACTTTTCTTGGTCCACTCCAGCTGGGCAGATGTCCTTCAAGACAGCTGAGGCCACAAGGGCTGCTGCTGGCTCCAGTTCTTGCCAGGCCTCACAAGAAGGCCACCGGGGACGATGGGTCCTCCCCACCCGGCCTCAAATGCCTTGTGGTTGTCGGTCAGTTTCCACCAGTTCTCCTGACCCAGACCCAGCCATCCCTGTGGACAAAGGGACAGGCCAGGATTGGCCGGCTTCACCGTCTCCATCTGTCAGCCGAATGTCAGGTCTCCAAAGCAGCCTGGCCACCAATCCCTCGTGAGGTTTGCTTCTGAGACTTTGCCCTCTGCAGAAACCATTTTTTTTTTTTTGGCTTTTCCCAACCTCCTTTTGTCAGAAGTGGGGTTAAACCGAGTCTTTCCCGGCAGATGGCACCCAAGGCAACAATGTGCGGCTTGGAGGGAGAGGCTAGCCGGACCACTGACCGACCACCAGGAGCTCCGGCCAGCTGAGTTGGCAGCCTGAGTGGGGAAAGATTTGTTCAGTGGGAGGGTTTGGATAAATGTTTATTTCCAAAGGGCAGGTGCCCAAGGAGGTGAAAAGGGGCCAAAAGGCTCCTGTCCAGCCTGGGCAGCCTCAGGTGAGAGGAGGAATTTGATGGCCAGATAAGACAGGAAACAGAAGCACTTTCCCAGGTGGCAGCAAAGTGGTCGTGCCAACGCTGGCACCTAGCCTGCTGCCCGGAGAGAGGCCGGTGCCCCTTCCAAAACCAAGCAATCAGCTCATTCTGAAGGGCTGGCAAAGCTGGACACAGGAAGCCTCTGTCCTCCCTGAGCCACCAGGCCAGGCTGCCCGGGCACTAAGAATAGCAACTGGACAGCAGACGGAGAAGTGGCCTAAAAAAACACTTTTGCGGAGTTGCTCTTTGCAAAGTCAAGCACAAGCTCTCTTCCGATGCCAGCGGCAGCACGTGGCACACGCACATCGGGTCCTGGCGTTTTGGGAGAGCTGGGGCTACCTTCACCTTGGCACCTTGGCACCTCACCACGATGTAAAAAAAGATGCTGAGACTCTAGAAAGAGCGCAGAGAAGAGCAACAAAGATGATCAGGGGACTGGAGGCTAAAACATATAAGGAACGGCTGCTGGAATTGGGGATGTCTAGTTTAATGAAGAGAAGGACGAGGGGGGACATGATGATAGCCGTGTTCCAATATCTCAGGGGCTGCCCCAAAGAAGAGGGAGTCAAGCTATTCTCCAAAGAAACCTGAAGGCAGGACAAGAAGCAACGGATGGAAACTCATCAAGGAGAGAAGCAACCTAGGAGAAATTTCCTGACCGTGAGAACAATTAATCAGTGGAACAACCTGCCTCCAGAAGCAGTGAATGCTCCAACACTGGAAGTTTTTAAGAAGAGACTGGACAGCCATTTGTCCGAAATGGTATAGGGTTTCCTGCCTGAGCAGGGGGTTGGACTAGATGACCTGCAAGGTCCCTTCCAACTTTATTATTATTATTATAAGTTGAATTAGGAGGTGCAGATTTGGGTTCAGAGAGCGCACACACACAAAAAATAGAAAGCAGCCATGGATGGTTTTCTTTCAACACCCAGAAAATGCTCACCAGATTTGTTGACCGGGAATAAAACAAAGCCGGTGGGTCGTTCATCACGGTGGGGGCTGCAGGAAGGGCAGGGCTGAGAGGGCAGGAGATGAAACCAGAATCAACCCTCCTTTGGGTTGGAATGAGTGACCACCGTAGGCTCTTTCCTCTCTCCCTCTCTCTGATTGCTGACCCTGGGGAGGTCTCAGTGCCTTTATCTTTCCTCACAGTTCCTGCAACAATTCACAATATTGGAGTCACTGCAATATTTCTCAGAAAAACCAAGCTTCCAAAAAAATAATAATAAACCCAAACCACTTGGCAAGGAATCGTATGCAAACCAGTTTCCAGCCAAAGAGTGGGTGGGGTTCCCCCACAGGACCAGACGAATCCCCCCCCCCGACTTTCAAGCCCAGAACCCATCACCTCATATCCACCGGCTCTTTTCTTACAGCGCCTTCGGATCCCAGAAGGAGAAAACGCGACACTTTTAAAACGATTTATCTGGCCCATTTACAAGCCAAGGCAACCACTGGCTTGAATCTGATCCCGCTGGAACTGCTGCCATCCCTGGGACTGACAGAGTGTGCCTTGAAATACCGGTTTATTTCTTCACCCCTCGCACATTATTAACCTGAGGAATTTCCTGCCCAGGTTTACCTGAATCTGGCCTGTTACCTGTTAAGGGCTGCCTTACATTAGGGTCCCTGTGTCTCAGGGGTCCCTCACCTTATAAAACAGGGATGGGGAATTGGATCCTGCTTAGGCCCTCTGCAGGGGAGGGAGGGGCTGAGACAGAAAAGGGATCTCCTGTTGGTGCTTTTTTTTTTTGCTGCACTCATCCCAATGCTGAGATTCACACAAAGGCAGAACAAAGCGAAAAGTTCCTTGTCATTTCTCGTGGGTGGGCTCCTCACCTCCAGGTAAACAGCAATTTGCTCAGCACCAGGTAGATTAAAGGGGAAAGTACTTAATCCCAACCGGCAGCCCAGGCAGAGATGGGGGGCTGTCATGGTACAGATGTTCACCATTAAAAGCACAAAGCATGAAATACTATCTTAAACGGAGAGAGAGGGGCTGGCAGGGGCCACCGCACAGGGTGGTCACTTGCTGGAAGTCTCCTTGCATCACACACCACAAACCCCGTCGGCAAAAAAAAAAGGAAAGCAAGGGGGAAAAAAGAGAAAATAAGATGATGATAATGGTAGGAACAAATTGTTTACAGCTTTGGATGACTCAAAGGTTCTCTTCGTCCCAGCCGCGGGCAAGTCGGACAGCTCTGATGATGCCGGATCCGTTTTCCCTCCGACGGTTCCCAGGGTGGGCCTGGAAGACTCAGGCAGCCCCCCCCCCGCACCCTTCCCCCTCCCCACTTCGTTTGGGATTTGTTTCCACTCATTTTGAACGGATCAAGTTCAGACGGTAATGGGGGAATTTGGCTGAAGAGCGTGGAGAGGCAATCTGCCGGGAGAGCACAATAAATAGCCTTTTGTCCTTCACCCTTTGCGCTCACATCCCCTCTTCCGCCAGCTTTTATCAGAAAATAAGAGCTTCCTCAGCATGGGAAATGGCCCTGGAAAGACAGCATCCACGCCAAGAAGGCCTCGTGCGTCCATGATTAGCAAGCGATTCCCACCCTGCCTTCTGCCTATCTCGACTTGCTCCCTCTAAGATGTCACTCCTTTTATTTTATTTTTACTAATCAGCGGAGATTATGAGGGGCTCTGCTTCCTTCCTCAAGACTTGCCTTCCCCAAAGAGGAAGATGTAACGGGAGAGACGGAGCAGAGGCCTGCACGCCCCATTTTAAAGATATTCCGAGGACATGGGTCCTTGCCAGTCCCTACCTCTGCCAGATCGTTCCCCCCCAAAACAAAAACAGCAACTCCTGGGTTGCTCCTGTCCCAAAGGATATCTCAAAGCTGGCTCACTTCCTACGCAGAGTCCTGGCCAGCCTCCTCGGGCGTTGTTGAATCAGGGAATCGGACTAGCAGAAGTCCCACAGATCCTTTTTCACCAGGCAAGTGGAGTTCGTGTTTTTCTTTGAAGACGTCTCGCTTCCCATCCAAGCAGCTTCTTCAGCTCCTTGGATGAGAAGCGAAATGTGGTCAAAGAAAAACGAGGAAGTCCAGTTTACTTCGTGAAAAAGCATCTTTGGGATAACTACGAGTTGGATGATGGAGAATCGCCCTAGACAACGAGAAATGTTGTCTGCCTGGATGAATTCGGACGGAAATAACGAGTAAACGAGGGCTGGGAATCTGATGGAGGAAGTTCCCCACTAAGGAGGGGGATCAAGGAAAGTTCCCAGAGGCAGGGGTGCACCCAGGCAGGCGTGGGGCTGGCATTGCTGGCGGCGCAAGAGATCTCAAGGAGACTCACTGCTGGGTGAGAAGAGGGCAGGAGAGGCCCAGGTCTGCCCCTCCCAAGGTGGTGTTGAAGGAAAAGTCTTCATCGTGGTTCAGTCCAAGCCGAGAATAAACAACAATAAAGCAACTGCTTTATAAAGAAGGTTGCAGTTTATTGAAGAGGAGAGCCAGACAGAAAGCTGGCTCTGGAAGAAAAGAGAGTGAGCACATGTAGGGAGTGGGTTTTTATACCCTCTGGAGCCTTTTGTTTGGAATTGTTCCTGTGGCATGAACTTTGACCTGAGTCCGAGTGTGCCCTTTGATATCTCTGTGTTAATCCTATTATGTCCTTTCTTAGAGTTTGGGTGGGGTATGTAGATTTTAGGTGTCTTTGTCTTCTTAATCTTCTAGCTTCAACCTTCCTGAATGGTTTACATCTGCATTTCTATAGAGCTGGTTTCTGCTTGGGGGAAGGAGACTTGGGGCTATTAAGAAAACTGGGCATACTTTTCTGCCTCTTTAAGATCCTTTGAGGAAATATATTTTTCTGCCCTTTTAATATTTCCTTCTATGGGGGCTGACTTCCCACAGGGGAATGACCATGCCAAAGTTCACCGGAAGAATTTTTTGGCCGGCTGGCCAGGCCACACACGCTCCCGGTGGGACCTGGCCATGTATGACCTCTTCTCCCGGCATGACCTGTGATATCACCCCAAGATGGAAAACGAAGCAGCCGAGAATCCGGAACGAACGCAGCTCGCTCTTTGCAGAAACCAAAAGTCTGGAAAAGTTTTCGACTTCTTCACCCTGGGGAGGATCACAGGCCTGTCAAAAGGCCTTTCAGCTGGAGCTGACCATCAAATAGGGACCCTCAATAAAGCCGCCTGACTGGAGAGAGTCTGTTTCCAAAGATAGCAAGATTTTTTTCCCAAAAATAGCAAGAGAGGAAACAGGGGAACCCTTTCTTTATAAAGGAGCAGCTGTATAAAAGCCACCAAAAAGAAATAATAATACAGGTAGTCCTCAATTTATGACCACAAGTTTCTGTTGCTAGGTGAAATATTTGTTGAGTTTGGCCCCATTTTACGACTTTTTTTTGCCACAGTTGTTAAGCAAATCACTGCAGTTAGTCACACGGTTGCAAAGCCACTGACTTGGCTTTGTCAGAAGGCCGCAAAAGGGGATCACATAACCCCCAGGGGACACTGCAACCGTCATAAATACGAGTCAGTTGCCAAGCGTCTGAATTTTGATCATGGGACCGTGGGGAGGCTGCAAAGGTCGTAAGTGTGAAAAATGGTCATAAGTCACTTTTTTCAGTGCTGTTGTAACTTTAAACGGTCACTAAACAAACTGTTGTATGTTGAGGACTATATGTAATAAAAGAATAGAATAGAATAGAATAGAATAGAATACTGTATAGAAGAGAGAATAGAATAAAATACTGTATAGAATAGAATAGAATAGAATAGAATAGAATAGAATAGAATAGAATAGAATAGAATAGAAGCAGGAAGGGACCTTGGAGATCTTCTAGTCCAGCCCTCTGTTCAAGCAGGAGAACCTATACCATCTCAGACAAGTGACTGTCTAGTCTCTTCTTAAAAACGTCTAGTGATGAAGCACCCACAACTTCTGGAGGCAAGCTGTTCCACTGGTTGATTGTCCTCACTGTCAGGAAGTTTCTCCTTAATTCCAGGTTGCTTCTCTCTTTGATCAGTTTCCAACCATTGTTTCTTGTCCTGCCCTCTGGTGCTTTGGTGAATAACATGACCCCCTCTTCTTTGTGACAGCCCCTCAAATACTGGAATACTGCTATCATGTCGCCCTGTTTCTTCTTTTCTTTAGACTAGCCAAACCCAAGTCCCGCAGCCGTTCTTTGTATGTTTTAGTCTCCAGGCCTTTGATCATTTTAGCATAATAATCAGGTATGTTTTGCAACGAAATGAAGAGAGAATTGTAGAGACAAGCTGGATTAATTTGAGAGTATCATGAGCACTGAAGGATCATCCCAGGATAAAAAGTTAGGAATCCGATGGCGTCGGAAGGCACAGATTCATTTAATAAAGAAGACTAAACAGCAGGAAAAAGACGAAGAATATGGAAAAAAACCTGGGTACATTCTTGCATACCAAATCACAGAACCCAAAGTCTACATTTGCTTTCAAGTTCAGGAAAAAAACTTTTAAAAGTCAACATCCAGTAATTTTGCAGTAGATTATGGCAGCACTTCAAGAAACCTAAGAACTTGGGAACCAAAAGTTGTGGAGGGGGAGGGGGGGGGAAATTGGAATAGAATAACATGCAAAATTACTTAGTCGATGTTCTGAAAAAGCAGACCACCAAAAGCAACACGTTCCTTTTTGACCATTGAAGATAATAGACACCACAGCCAGGATCAAAGCGATTGGGATCAGCTTTGAGGGGGGGGGGCTGTAGCTGCAGGGTCCCTGGTGAGCAGAGGGACCCCGGGAGAGTCCCATAAAAGTGACCGGGTGCGAAGAGGTTAATTCCCTGAGAGTATCTCTTTTTCAATCTGATGGAATTTTTGCTTTGGAATATAAACAGTTGTGGCTAGCGGAAAATGTAGTTTCGCATTCTCTCTGGCTTGCGTTACCCCAAATGCGGTTTTTCTGCTGTGTGTGTCCCCCCGCCTCCCTATTTTGGCTAATGCTGGTGGGAGAATGTCCAAGCTACGTCACTACTCTGAGCAAACATCAAGGGGGGGAAATGCTGCCAGCCCAGCCGAACCCTGATGGAGGAGGAAGCGGGGCTGTGGCCCTGGGGGAGATGGTTGAGGAGACCAATGTGCACCCCAGATCCCCCTGGCACCCCTGGTTGTGGCTGTGGTGCCAGCAGCCCCAGAAAGCAGAGAGAAGACCTTCCAGAGTCTGGATTGCACTGCCCTCATCAGCCCAGGGGAATTACGTGGGGCTCTGTTTAATAAACCCCCAGGCCTCAGAATAAGATAGTTGGAAGGGACCTTGGAGGTCTTCTATTCCAACCCTCTGCACAGACAGGAAACCCTATACAGGAAGCCCTTGAGTTACGACCGCTCACTTATTTGAGCGTCATGAATATGAGCCAGTGGCCAAGTGTCTGGATTTTGATGCTGCAACGGTCGAGAAGCGTGAAAAAAAATGGTCATCAGTCACTCTTTTTCAGTGCCGTTGCAACGGTCCCTAAAGGATACCATTGTAAGTCGGAACAACAAATTCTAGTTTATTTGGTGAATGCCTGAAAGATGCATTACATCATCTAGGCCAAAAACAGATGGGAAAAAAAATAAAGGCAATTATGAATTAAACTTGGCTCAAATCTTTCAAGATGCAGCGTTAGTAAGAATGTCCCAAGGGTGAAATTACAAACCATCTGTACGCCATTTTCACTTTTGTGGAGTTTTTACTTCACGAAAAAAGATTCAAGAAAGGGTCCTCCCATTGACCCAAGTACATTTTATACAAAATTGAAAGAGTCAATTGGAAAAAAAAAATTGTTTGATAGCAAAGACGATGAGTTGGCATATTGGTCTCGCGTACCTGATCAAAAACATTAGCCTGAAGGTGTTAATACTCGACTGACATTTGGAGAAGTGGAAATTAGAAACTTGTCAATCAGACTGCAACTAAATGAAAGAGAAAGGATTCGTGGATTCCGTGAATACGTTCTCGAAAAGACACATCCAGAAAAACTGTTGCATTTGATACGGACTCTGAATACCATTCCCATTTCTTCAAGGGAATGTGAACGTGGGTTTTTGCAGACGAATCTAATTGCCACCCCATCAAGGGCTTCGTTGAAGACTAAGACAATTTCAGCACTTTTGTTCATCAAAATTGTTGAACCACCTCTGAGACTTTTTGATCCTTCAAAGTACATTGATTGATCTGTGGTTACTCAGAGGACGACATTCGGCCACAGATACTAACAGCTAGGAAAGGCGTTGAGAAGATTTGCTGGACGAGAATTGGACAAAACTTTGGAATTTACTATGAACATTTGCCTTAAATGGTCACCACGATGTAAAAAAGATGTTGAGACTCTAGAAAGAGTACAGAGAAGAACAACAAAGATGATCAGGGGACTGGAGGCTAAAACATATAAGGAACAGTTGCTGGAATTGGGTCTGTCTAGTTTAATGAAGAGAAGGACTAGGGGTGACAGGATACCAGTGTTCCAGTATCTCAGGGGCTGCCCCAAAGAAGAGGGAGTCAAGCTATTCTCCAAAGCGCCTGAAGGCAGGACAAGAAGCAACGGATGGAAGCTAATCAAAGAGAGAAGCGACCTGGAACTAAGGAGAAATTTCCTGACAGTCAGAACAATTAACCAGCGGAACAACCTGCCTCCAGAAGCGGTGAATGCTCCAACACTGGAAGTTTTTAAGAAGAGATTGGACAGCCCTTTGTCTGAAATGGTATAGGGTTTCCTGCCTGAGCAGGGGGTTGGACTAGATGACCTCCAAGGTCCCTTCCAACTTTTAATAATACTAATACTAATACTAATACTAATAATTATTATTATTAAATCAGGGGTGTCAAACTGTCAGCCCATGGGCTAGATGCATCATAGCAAAACCGCGCCCACCCCACTGCCGGCAATGGAAAAAAAGTCGCGATACGTCACGTGACGTGGCGAGTTTGACACCCCTGCCTTAAACACAATAAATTAAATTTACGTTAAGAACTGAATATATAATTTTTTAATCATATAAATAAATATATAAATAAAATTATATAAATAAAAGATTAACAAGATGTGAGTTCCGGCACCTTTTTTTTTTTTTTTTTTTTACAAAAAAAAAAAAGCACTGGAGTGGATGCAGTTAACACACCTGTGGCAAGAAAGGGTGTAAAAACGGGGTAAAACTCACTGAAGGAATGTCTCACTGAACAGCAGAAGAAATGGGGCTCAATTGTGATCGTAAGTCGAGGACTACCTCTGTATCATAAAACGGCACAAGCTTTGTAACTCTCTGGGGTGGCTCGACCTACACAACTTGCACAAAAGGGAGGTCCAAGAGCATTTTCGGCCACTGGTGAGGGGAACTGCGCCCAGGCCCAGCTGCTGCCTTTTGGCCATGTTGGTCAGTCAGCCGAGGGGCTCCACTTTCCCTCAGGGAGGCCTGACAGAGCCTGCCGCTGAGGGGGAAAACTCGCCTGGCCCTTTGACCTTGCAGGAGCCCAGGAGGACCGAGAAGGCGGCTCGGGAAGGGGGGGGTTAAGGACACCCCCCGACCCACCACTCCCGACCCTCAGCGGCCGAGGTGCTGCTGCCCTCAGGCCCCAACCGACCCTCCACCTGCCAACGGGGAGCGAGCCGCACCCGAGGGAAGCTTCCCTAAGGGGGAAAAGGCAGACCAAGGCGCCCCTCGCCTTCCCGGGCCGCCAGGAGGGAGCCGCCCTCGCCTTGCGCACCTGAGGCCGAGGGAAGGACCGGCCGGTCCCGCGACCCTCAGGAGAGGGGGCGCTGGGAGCCGTTTGCCTCCCCTCCGTGCCTTGGAGGGATGGCGACCCTGCAAGAGCCCCAACCCCCACCCCCCATGTCCAAAACGCCGCAAGGACCCGCCGGGTGCTCCCTATGCCAGCCGCCCCACAAGGCTCCCCTCGCCAGGCGAAGGCGAGGGTGGCGGGATGGAGTGGGGGGAGAGAGAAAGAGGAGAGAGAAGCAATGGTGGGATTCAGCCGGTTCGCACCACTTCGGCAGAACTGGTAGCTAATTTTTTTGTTGCCCAGGCCCAGAATGGACTTCCGGAAGCGGCATCCACGCAAGAGAACCGGTTGTTCGCCTATTTGAATCCCACCACTGGAGAGAAGGAATCGGGCCGCCCATCCACCCTGCAGCCAAAGGAGCACCGGGAACAGCTGGAGGGGACCGGCCCGCATCCGGCTTCCCCGTGGCACTTGGATCCACCTGCGCTGCTTTCTGCGCCCGGCCTCCCTTCCTTCACCGGCCACGTTTCTTCCTTGCCTTTTTTTTCTCCCAGCAAAGGCTGCTTTGATCTGTTGCCCGAAGGATTCCCGTTCTGAAAACCCCAAACCTCCCGCCGGGGAGATTTACGGCTGCCGGGCTTTGGCTGCTTCTGCAGCAATTGAGGTTTTCTCTGGGTTTTTTTTTTTTTCTTCCTTCCTTCCTTCCTAATACTCCCTAATTAGCCTCCCTAATTAGCCTGGGAGGAGGTTTCCAAGTATTTCCAGTAGGCTTACCAGATTCTGTAACTAACGGCTTTGTTCCCTATTAAGCCGTCAGTCTGATAAACTCGCAAGCTTCGGTTTTTCTTGCCATGTACATGTATACATCCGAACTACAGATGGATAGATAGATAGATAGATAGATAGATAGATAGATAGATAGATAGATAGATAGATAGATAGATAGATGATAGATAGATAGATAGATAGATAGATAGATAGATAGATAGATAGATAGATAGATAGATAGATAGATAGATAGATAGATAGATGGATGGATGGATGGATATAGATAGATAGATAGATAGATAGATAGAGACAGATATAGATAATAGAGATAAAGATGATAGACATAGATAAGATAGAGATGATAGATAGATGAGATAGATAGATGAGATATAGACATATAGATAATAGAGATAGAGATGATAGATATATAGATAATAGAGATGATAGATAGATGAGATATAGACAGAGACAATATAGAGATGATAGACAGATATAGATAATAAATAGAGAGAGATGATAGACAGATATAGATAATAGAGATAGAGATGATAGATATAGACAGATATAGATAATAGAGATAGAGATGATTAGATAGAGACAGATATAGATAATAGAGATAAAGATGATATAGACAGAGATAGATAAGAGATAGAGATGATAGATGAGATAGATAGATGAGATATAGACATATAGATAATAGAGATAGAGATGATAGATATATAGATAATAAATAGAGATGATAGATGAGATATAGACAGAGATAATAGAGAGATGATAGACAGATATAGATAATAAATAGAGATGATAGATGAGATATAGACAGAGATAATAGAGATAGAGATGATAGACAGATATAGATAATAGAGATAGAGATGATATAGACAGATATAGATAATAGAGATAGAGATGATATAGACAGATATAGATAATAGAGATAGAGATGATTAGATAGATAGATAGATAGATAGATAGATAGATAGATAGATAGATAGATAGATAGATAGATAGATAGATAGATAGATAGATAGATAGATAGACAGACTGAAGAACAAGGGTTCAAATACGCACTCTTCCCTTCCTCCTTGATGAGTATCGATCCTTCTTGTGGCTCCATTGAGCCCAGACCTCCCTCTCAAACAAGGGCTTGGAGAAAGAGCTTGGGTCCGGGCCAATAGTCGCAGCTCCATTTTGAGGGCAACCAAATTCTCCCAAAATATTTCTCCTTTCACCGTGCCAAATGCTGCACTAACATCTAGAAAGCCAACAAACCATGGTTTACCTAATTGACATATTTTGTGATTAGATATTTCAGGCCAAATCTGTGGTCAATATTGGGAGTATTAATTTATGCATTGTTTATTATAAAAGTTTATAGAACTTCCAATTCTACCAGAAACCTTCATGTTCCTCTGCAAATAATGCACTTTTTTTCTACTGTCTCCAAAATTTACCTGAGAGGAATATATTTCAGCCACAGTATCCATTAGAGCAGGGGTAGGCCAACCTTGGCTCTTTTATGACTGGTGGACTTCAACTCCCAGAATTCCTGAGCCAGCCACGCTGAGGGGAAAGGGAGAGGTTTCCAAGCTGAGCCATGCTGGCTCAAGAATTCTGGGAGTTGAAGTCCACGAGTCATAAAGCGGCCTAGGCCTAGGCCAGAGGTAGGTAACCTTGGCTCTTTTATGACTGGTGGACTTCAACTCCCAGAATTCCTCAGCCAGCATGGGGGAACTATGCCCCCCTTCATGACTGGTGGACTTCAACTCCCAGAATTCCTGAGCCAGCCACGCTGAGGGGAAAGGGAGAGGTTTCCAAGCTGAGCCATGCTGGCTGAGGAATTCTGGGAGTTGAAGTCCACGAGTCATAAAAGAGCCAAGGTGGCCTACCCCTGCATTAAGAGTAACTGGCCTGTAAATGCTCAAGACCTTTTTATTCCATTTTTTTATATACATAGACAGTACTATTGCCAACTTGAATCCCATTGAATACAGCATATTATTGATATGTGAAAATGAACATGCCAATGGGGGGCCTCAAAACCTGCATATTTTTTCAATAGTTGAATATTCAGTAGAGTATCCTCTACAGCAGGGCTTTTCAACCTTTTCACCGACTGTACCACTTTTAGGATATGGCAATATTCGAGTACCACCCAGCGAGGTGTCAAAAACCTGATGACCAAAAAAAAAAAAAAAACAACCCCTGTTCAAAGTTGCAATTGCACTGAAATGACTTATGACCATTTTTTCACATTTATGACCATTGCAGCATGCCCAGGGTCATGTGATTTATATTTGGATGCTTGGCAACTGATTCATATTTATGTTGGTCACAGTGTCCCAGGGTCATGTGATCCCCTTCTGCAACCTTTTGACAAGCAAAGTCAACGGCAGAGCTGCTGGTGGCCAAGTGCTATAAGGCGGGACTTCCTTCCCTCCCTCCCTTCCCTGCCTCCCTTTTTCTCATTCCCAAAACTTACAGCTAACAATAGCAGAGCAATAGAAGCCATCAGCCCAATAGAAATTGCCAAACGCTCCTTAAGAACACAAAGCCCACATTGCACAAATCCCAGAACTTCAAAGTCACAAAAGCACATCAGAATCCTTCCACTCTCCATCTCCCTTCCTCGCTCCCTCACCTCCAGCCATTGCTGCTTTTCATTCCTCTTGGAGGGCGACCCCTCCCCCACTGCATTTCTTGCCCGTTTGCTGCTGCCAGCACAGGTGGCTGCCACAGCAGTTGTAGATCGGCTCATGGCCGGCCTGCTTCATCTCCTCTCTTCTCTTCTCTTCTCCTCTCCTCTCCCCACACCCTCCTCCTCCTCCTTTCCCTTTGGCGCAGCTAGAGCTGACTCCACCACCTCCCAAGGCTGTTTTTCTCCCTCCCTCTCCCGCCCAAACGGCTTCCTTTTATAGCCTCTCCTGTCTCCGCCCCCCTCCTCCTCCTTTCAAATAGGGTGGGGGGGTGAGCCCGAAGTGAGCCCAGCTCTGGAGGACTCTCTCATAGTAAGTCCTTGCCTGCGCTGGCTCTTTCCGTCCCCCACTACACTTGGCTAGGCAGGGCTGCGTACCGCCTGCCATGTGCTAATGTACCACAGGTGGTACACATACCACCGGTTGAAAAGCCCTATTCTATTCTGCATTCTATTCTAATTCTAATTCTATTCTGTATTCCATTCCTTATTCTATTCTATATTCCATATTCCATTCTGCATTCCATTCCCTATTCTATTCTGCATTCCATTCCCTATTCTATTCTATTCCATCTCTATTCTATAATAATAATAATAATAAAGTTGGAAGGGACCTTGGAGGCCATCTAGCCCAACCCCCTGCTCAGGCAGGAAACCCTACACCATTTCAGACAAATGGCTGTCCAGTCTCTTCTTAAAAACTTCCAGTGTTGGAGCATTCACCGCTTCTGGAGGCAGGTTGTTCCACTGGTTAATTGTTCTCACTGTCAGGAAATTTCTCTTTAGTTCCAGGTTGCTTCTCTCCTGGATCAGTTTCCATCCGTTGCTTCTTGTCCTGCCTTCAGGCGCTTTGGAGAATAGCTTGACTCCCTCTTCTTTGGGGCAGCCCCTGAGATATTGGAACACTGCTATCGTGTCACCCCTCGTCCTTCTCTTCATTAAACTAGACATACCCAATTCCAGCAACCGTTCCTCATATGCTTTAGCCTCCAGTCCCCTAATCATCTTTGTTGCTCTTCTCTGCACTCTTTCCAGAGTCTCAACGTCTTTTTTACATCGTGGTGACCAAAACTGGATGCAGTATTCTATTCTATTCTATTCTATTCTATTCTATTCTATTCTATTCTATTCTATTCTATTCTAATTCTATTCTATTCTATTCCTATATTCCATTCCATTCTAATCTACTCCTACTGTATTCTCTTCTCTTCTCCTCTCCTCTCTTCTCTCTTCTAAGCCTGGTGCAGCACAGGAACAAGGGAATAAAGGCAGCTTGTTTGCAAAAGGCAGAAAGCCTGCTTCCCTTCCTGCTTCCTTGGGGGCTGGGGAACCCCTCCCGCCCCCCGCGTCACACTCCAGCATGTACTGAAAGTCACAGAACGGCTAAGCAATCGAGATGTCAACTCACCGCAGTAGCCAACCGCCCTGTTAACAATGGCTTAGTGAATAAACCACGATTGGATGAGAGAGTGGTGGGACTTCCAACTCCCAGAATCCTGTAAGCTGGAATTCTGGGAGTTGGAAGACCACCTTTTTGAAGACGCCAAAGTTGAGAAACATGGCACTGAAAACTTTTCTTCTTCTCCCACCCCCTAAAAGAGTGTCCTAAAAGCTCTTTTTCCGGAGGGACAGAAAGACCCTTGGTGGTTTTGTGGGATGCATCCTTCCAAACCTCTGAAAGGATATCAGGTTTCTTCCTTCCCATCCGCCTACATCTTCCCTTCCCTGGACGGACGAACATTAGAATTGGACACGGACCGACTGGAGCCTTAAAAGTCTATCAAGCCAGGCCATCTTCCTGCTGTTCGGGGCCTCCCCAATCGGAACCCTTCTTCCAAATGGAACAGGAAATAGGAAAAGCTACGTGGAGGTTTTCCCATTTTATTTTCCAGCCTGTATATTTTAAAAAGCATTTTACAAATAGATTCTTCTTACAATAGCGATAAATAGATTTGTTTTTTTGTTTTTGTTTTATACACAGGTCACTGGAAACACCAATACAAGTCTTGGAGTTTAAATTAAACGCAATGTTTTAAACATTGTTAAGTTCATGGATTTTGTGCATCTTTTTTTTTTTTTTAAATTAAATTAAATAAAATAAAATTAAGCAACCAAAACGACCCAAAAAGGAAGAAAGAAAGGATGGATTTACGCAACAGACATGAGAGAGAGAGAGAGAGAGAGAGAGAGAGAGAGACCCAGACACCACGGAATTAATATTTTCACATCACCAGAAGGATGTTTAAAATTAAATGTGGATGCCTGGGAATTGGGGGAACCCTTTTCCCTGATCCAGACACCTGTGGAGCCAGCCGGGTGCGTTGCCCACAAAGGTGTGGTGCCCCCCCCCAAATCCTGCACAGCATGGGGGGCAGGCCAAGCACAGCACAGAAGGGGAGGCCTCTGCAGTTTAGAGCCCAGCCAGAGCGTCAGGCTTTTGGCCAGGCCGTGGGGTGAAGGGGGGCTGGTTAGCCCAGCTGCCCTGGACCAGCCTGAAAGTCACCCCAGGGCACCCCCAGACCCAGCCGAGCCCCTCCACCCCCTAACTGACCTGGGACAAGATTGTCAAGATTTCTTTGGGATGAACATCGGGGGAAGGAAGAGACTGGGAACATCTGGCAGGAAACTCTCTGTCCCCCCCCCTCCTGCTAAATTTCCCTAGGATAAGAGGGAACACGGCTGTTGTGTGTGTGTGCGGGCAAAACGGACAGGGAATGTGACAAGAGCGGAGGGCAGGAAGGAGTGTGCCAGCCGGGCAGGAGAGAGAGAGACCGAGAGAGAGTGAGAGACGCAGAAGGAGCACTGGTGACGAGGCCAGTTGGAGACACCAAGACGGAGGGAGCTGATCCAGGCCTAATCCAGATGCTGCCCCATAAACGCCTCCATCCGTGGGCCTCCTCCGTGTACTGAAACAGGGTCCAGAGAACACGCAGCCGATGGAGATGCTCAGCTTTCCGGGGGGGGGGGGGAAACAAACTTGCAGGATGGAGCTGCTCCTAGCCCGGCTATCCTCTTCCAAGGCAGCCCCCCTGGAAACAGGGGGGCTGCCAGCCTCTGCAATAGGGAAGCCAGGAAGAGGCCGAAGGCTCTCTCCCCCCACCCCACCGTAGCCAGACGAGACGGCCCCCACAAAGGGACCCGGGGGGGGGAACAGTTGGGGAAAAATGCAGGCCATCTCCGTCTCCTTGTGATTGTCCAGCGTTTGACTCCACAGGCTGGAGGGTTTGGGGAGGGATGATGGAATTGGGGAGGGGGCGTCGTTGAGCACAGCTCATGGAAAGGGGGGGGAATCGAGGCCCAGAGAGTCCTGGGCCATTCCCGGGGTGCCTTGCACCGCGATGGGAGGAAGCCGACGGATGTGGCCGGAGAGGAAGAGGAGAAGCAGCTGCTTAAAATGGAGAGTTGGGAGAAGCAGGTATTTGCTGGTCGGAGCGTCGTCTTGTGCCGAGAGGAAAATGGGGGCTTCTCCGCCGTTGCCTCAGCTTGTGCTTCTTTGCCGTGAGCTGTCTGGGGCGGGCAGGGGGGGGGAAGGGCAAAGGAAGCGTCACTCCCCAGACTCAGGTGGAGAGGAGGCCTGAAAAGTTGAAGGCACCACGGAGGAGAAGGGAACCAGCAGGGACAAGGGGAATGACCTAACTGGGTCTTTGGAGGACTTGCCAGAGGCTCATGGATGGGGGTGGGGGGGGGTAGCCCCCCCCAGGGAAGATATCGGGGGACACCAGGTCTGACCTGCTCAAGAGGCACATCCACAAGACCGGTGGGAGGTTAGCAGCTCTGGGAAGGGGGAAAAAAAAAAAGGATTAAAACCGGTTCCTGTAGAGAGGCTGCATGGACCGGTTCCCCTCCCAAGAACAGGACACTCCCTCCCCCGGTCCTTGTGGGGCCCTCACCAGGTGTGGGGGCTGCGGGTCCGAATGTTCGAGCTGGATCTGGATCTCTGGGCAAGGGGGGTCCGTGGGCTTCCTGGGGTCCGGCTGGGGGGAGTGCGAGGGGCCTGGAGGGGGAAGCAGCAAGGCAAGGGGGATTAAAACCAGCCCGCCCTCCTTTGTGAGCAAAGGGGGTCCCACACTGGGCAGCGTGTGTGTGTGTGTGTGTGTGTGTGTGTGTGTGTGTGTGTCAAGGCCAGCTCCTCCGGAGCAGCCTTATGGGGGCGCTGCGAGGAGGGGGCAGGGAGGTACCTGGAGAGCTGCCCCCACTGGGGGTGCTGGTGCTGTCGTCCAGCCACGTGCTGTAGAGGAAGGAATCGCGCTTGTGGGAAGGCGTGGAAGGGAAGTGGCTCTCCTGGGACAGAGAAAGCAGAGGGCGGCTTAGGAGTCACCCCTGCAAGAGGGAAAGGCTTGCCTCTGCCAAGTGCCTAGTCCACAATGTTTAGAGCAGGGCCAGCCTTGGGATTGGGGAAGCCCTTCCAAGTGGGCTGCAAGACCCCCTGAGGATCAGTGTCAAGTTAGGGGGAGTCGGGAAAAAAAGGGGCTGAAATATTTGAGCCGCTTCCGGCCACAGAGCCCGCTTTTATGGCCGCCCACCGCTTAAGGCACTTCCAGGAGGCTTTCGTTCGCTGAACAACAAGCCAGGATTTCCAAACTGTGGCCTGTTACTTGCTGTCTACTTTCACAGGCACCAAGAGCCATCAGGAGAAACTCTCAAAGCCACTTTTATGCCTCTTTCTGAATTCCCTCCTGGCATCTGTGCACCGGCTTGTCTCCCTTCATCCCCCCCCGCTCCACGCCCACCCCGGGTGCCACCTCACCCCGCTGGTGTCATCCCGGCTGCCTTCGGCGTCCTCCACCATGCTGCCAAAGCTACTGGCGCTGGAGGAGGAGCGGGAGGATTTGTGCCCGGCTTCTGGCTTTGGCATCACCGGATCTGGCCTACAAGGAGGTGGAGAAAGAGGGTTAAGGCGCTGCTGGGGGTCAGAACCAAGGCCGGACTCAGCCAGGAGATACCCGGGGGGGTGGGGGTGAGGTTTCCCACTGCCCACCTGTTCTTAGTGGTGGGCATGTCTGGTGAGCTTTGATTGGAGGAGTTTTCGGAGTGGGGCTCCTGGCCGGTGTGGTTGTCCTCGGGCGTCTTCGCAGTGCCCGTCGGGCTCTCCCTGTGGGCCACACAGGTGGGGTTTCAGGTTCAAGGCTGGGGCAGAGGAAGGCTGGCTGGGAGCAGGCACAGGCCCTTCCTCCAAAACCAGCTTGGTTGGAGTGGCAATGGGGTTGAGTCTGTCGGTTGTGCTTTTAGTGCATGACGCACAATCGCGGCCTCTGCCGATGGCTCAAGAAATCCCGGGTGAGCGCGTGAAGCCGGCCAGGGGGAAACCCGCCTGCAGCCTCCCCCAGCCCACCTTTTCTCCTGCACTTCCTGGATGTTCTCAATGCCGATGGCGCTGCTTCGCCGGGACCCGAACGGCCCAGACTTCTTCCGTGTCGGACTCTTTCCCGGGACGATCAGGGACTGCAAGAGACGGGGAGAGAGAGGGGGGGTGGGGTGGGTGTCATTAAGCAGAAAGATGAAGCGGGAACAAGGAGAGGCACTCCAGAGAATTGGGGAGGGGTCTCTGCCTGGGGAAACCCTGCTCCAGAGCTGACCAGCAGACACAAGCAAGCCGAGGGTGGGGGATACGTGAGAAAGGCCCTCCCCATCTCAACTAACCGTCATCGCCTAACCGTGTTTATTCTAGGCGTTGCCAATAATCTTTCCTAGCCACCCCCCCCCTTGGGAACTGCACCTGCTTGGGGGTCCCTGAACAGTTACGGCATCGCCCTGGGTAGCCCCACGGCGTTCAGGGCCAGACCCCATTGGGGCAGCCCAAATCTTTTGGGCAAAAGTGCCTAAGATGCTCCAGAACAGAGTCTGCAAAACAGACAGGCTGCCGAACTCATACCTCACCCCCCTCCTCAAAATAACCCCCCCACCGCCTGCAGCATGCCAAGGATTTAAAATGCTTCTCTGGAGAGGATGCCCCAGTGGTGGGGCAGAGGTAGAAGGAGAAGCAAGCGGATCGGGGGGGGGGGGGGGAGTTTAGAAAAATGGAGGGGTGAGCCAGGGAAGAACCCCCCCCTCAGTGGGAAACGGGTCTGTCTTCCTCCCAAGCCTCCATCTTTCTTCTCTATGAACGTTTTTTTAAAAAAAAAAATCCCGCAGAAGGACACGGAAACTCCGGTCCTCTCCCCCTCCCGCCAGCAGCCTCCCTTTGCAAAGGCTTGTCGGTTTCCCGCGGAAAGAAGCCGCATGCTGTTGAACTCTGAACTTTGCGCGTTCCTCCGTGAATGTTCTGTTGGCTCCCAACCCACCAGAAGAGACCACCCCTCAATCTTATTTTCCCTACGGAGAGCACCTGCCCTCTGCCAGCGAGGATGAGAGTCCTTGGAACTACCCGACGACGGGATGGGAGGTGCAGCTTGGCTGGCTGGGGGAGGGGGGGGTGCTTCAAGGGCTCAGAAATAACAACCCCCCCTCTAACAGATCCCAGCCCCGCCTCCCCCGTTCATGCATGCATCCGAGGTCCGCCTTAAAAGGGGGTCTGTGGCAAAGGTCACGTCTGCCCCCTTTGCAAGGAACGTCTAACCGGCTTCCGGAAGCCAGCTTCCTCGGGATCCCGGCTTAATTGGAGATGCCGAGGGCTGGGGAGGAAGGAACGCTTCCCGCCAGAGGGAGGGTCCAGGACCCCTGGAGGACTCAAACAGTAAGGCTGAAAGCACAAAGGAGCCCAGAGGGTCCTCTTCCCGTCAAATGCAAAGGGTTGTAATCGTCGCAAAGCAAGACTTGGCCAGAAGGAAACGCATTCCCGTCAATTTCCCAGGTTTAGCAAGGATGCCCCGGGGTGGGGGGTGGGGTAGGAGGCTATGTGGGGCATGCAATGGGGTGGGAAAGGGGCAGCGGGCTGGGGGGAAAAGAAAGAAAGAGAGAAAGAAAGAAAGAGAGAGAGAGAGAGAGAGAGATAGATAGATAGATAGATAGATAGATAGATAGATAGATAGATAGAGAGAGAGAGAGAGAGAGAGAGAGAGAGAGAGAGAGAGAGAGAGAGAGAGAGAGAGAGAGAAATGAGAATATGAGGAAAAAATCCAGCCACCTCTTCAATGGTTCCTATGCCTATCGCGCTGCCTCGGCGTCCGTACCTACTTGACGTTTTTCCGGGCACAAGCAATGACTGGCAAGCGGGCAGAGCGTGAAAAGGGGGGGAGGAGAAGGCAGAGGGGGAGAAGGGGGGGGACAAAGGAGGATGAGGAAGGGAGAGAGAGAGAGAGAGAGAAAAAGAAGTCATGAGAATAAAATGGCGCTCAATTATCCACCAAGGGGCCAGCCTCCCGGAAGGGCCAAGGCAGTCAGCGGGCACGGAGGGGGCATGAGAAGGCAGAGGAAGCTGCTGGGGCTGTGCCTGGGATGGGATGGGGGGGGGGGAAGCTGGGAGATGTTTGCCTGGGGTTAGGCGGCAGAAGCGATGCCCAAGATGGGGGTCTGGATGCTGGGGCCTCTGCCACACTCGGTGCTTGCCCCCTCGTTACAGCAGCCCAGATGCTCTCTGGCATCCACCAGGCGCCCCCCCCTCCACCCCAGCGATCCTGGGGGAGGAGGCAGGAGAGGGTGGGAGACGGCCCCCTTTTTAAGCTGGTTCCTGCCGGCCACTGTGAAAGAGAGAGAGAACTTGGGGATGCTCAATGCTCCTCCCCATGAGGAAGGGGAGGTGGGGATGTGCCTCCAGCAAGGCAGCGGGGGGGGGGGGGGGGTGTTCAGCCCCCAAGACCACCCCTCCCTTCCAAGCCCTGCCCAATGGAGGGTCCCCCCGCCTGCCCCTCTAGGCAGCCAACTCTCTCCCCTCCAGTCAAGCCTCCTATGCTGGGGCAAGGCTGCCACCCAGTGGCCACGCTGGGGCACTGCACCCCCAAGGAGGTACCACTGACCGGGGAGAACCAGGGGAGATGTGGGTCTTGCTCCCTTCCCCCTCCTTGCCAATGCCCAACGCCACCCCCGTTGGGGTGGGGGGCCAAGCAAAGACTAAAGGTCACTGCAGAAGGCGCTGGAAGGACTGGGGGGCTCTGGAGGTGGGCAAGCGGACACTGAAGGGCCGGAGGTGGGGGGAGGGGCACTCACTAGGCCGCTGGCTTTGGTGATGTCAGGGCTGTGGTGCCCAAAGCTGCCACTGTGGCTGGTGGTGACGGTGTTCTGCCTCTTGCTGCTGAGACCCACGGCGTCCATCGATTGGCTGCGGCTGCGGATCACCCGCTGGAAGGGAAGGCCGGCCGCCCTAAGCGACCCTTGCCCTCCCCGGAGGCCAAAGCGGGCAGCAGGAGTGGGTGTGGGTGTGTGTGTGTGGCTACTCCTGGTCCAAGGAGCCAAGACTCCGGGAAGCCCACTGCCTGCCCAAGGGAGGGGTCCCGCAAACACTCAAGAGGGGCTGCAGCCCCCCCAGACCTGGGAAGAGGGCAAAGGGAGGGGGGTGGGGAAGGGTGCAAAGGGCTGGAGGGGCAGGAACCCACACGACGACCCCCAGCGTCTCCGGCCGCGCTGCCCTCCCTCACCTTGAACGACTCGAAGAAGCTGCTGCTGCCCCCCCCGCCGTTCTCCATCTTGTCCTCCTCGCCCCCCAGGCCCATCATGGACTGGCTGTTCAGGTGCAGCTCTTCGTACAGGGTCTCCAGCAGGGCCGCCCGCGTGCGCTCCTGTCACGACAAGCAAGGCCAGGGGGGCTGCAGAGACTGTGGGAGGGTCAGCCAGGCGGGGAGGGGGGCGTGGAGGGAGGACGGGGGCGCCCCCGCTTGCAGCAGAGTCAGCCAGAGAGGCTCTGTGGCTCACACCCCCCCCCCATACACACACATACACACATCCCGGAAACTCACTTCCAGTTTGGCAAACTTTTCTGCTTTGTAGCAGGCGTATTCGGCGTTGATCAGCTTGGTCAAAAGGAATGCTTGGAAGTCTGGCCCCTGCAGGGAGAAACGGGGTGTGTGTGTGTTGCAAGGCTTGGTTTGGCTGGGTGACACGCCCCCCCACACCCCAAGATTTAGCCCAGGATTCTGACCAGCAACAGGACTGCCTGACTGCCCTGTGACAGCCCCCAGACCCAGCTGAGCGTTGCCTGCCCACCCAGGGTCTCTCGCCCCTTGGGGAAGCAGGGTGGGGAGGGGTGGGGGGGGTTGTGCACGGTGCTGCAGCCTCCCCACCCCGAATGCCCTGAAGGGGGCAGGCCCGGAGGGAAGGAGACACACTCACCTTCTGGAAGATGGCTGGGTTGGGCAGTGGGGGCCCGAAGAAGGGGACGTCGTCCCGGGCAGTGACGGAGACCTGCAAGGCATAGGGCGAGCCGCTGGCATTGGCACGAGGGGGCTGCCCCCTCTCGGCCAGAGCCAGGACCCCATGGAGCGGCTCTCACCCACCCCACCCCGGCCCTGCCTCCTGCCAGCCCCCCACCCCCACCCCCAGGGTCACCTTGTAGAGGGTCTTTTCCGAACAGGCGTTCTCGGCTTGCACCACCACGTAAGCGTGCAGGAAGTTGGAGGCGATCATGTCCGGCACGAAGGGGGTGCTCTCGTCCTGGAAGACGATGGCCACGATATCGTTGCCGATGTGGCGCTTCCGCTGCAGCTGGAGGAGGGGGGGGAGAGAAGAGGGTCAGCCCCACCGGCTGGCTGGGGCGTGGAGACGAGGAAGGTGTGTGTGTGTGTGTGTGTGTCCCCCTGGCCGTCTTACCTGCTGCGCGTCCCCTTCGGTGTAGGGCAGTTTGGTGGAGACGTGGAACATGATCTCCTTGTTCCGGAAATTGCAGTAGACGGACTCGGTCCCCGTCTGGCCGTGGGTCACGTCCAGGCCCCCCCGGAACCTGCGCAGGCCCCAGAGAAAGAGGCCTCAGGCCAAGGCCTGGGGGGGGGGTTGCTGGGGAGGGGCAGCTACACACAGGCACATTTTGCCTCCCCCCCCCTCAGCTGCACTCACCCCTTAAAGTCCTGCAGCTGGACCTTCTGGCCCAGGAACTCTAAGAATTCCCCAAAGGCCGGACTCTCCTCCGTGGTGCTGAACAGCTCCTCTTCCGACGTCTGCAGGGAAAAGGGGGGGGTGCCCGGGCAGCCGAGGGGGGGGGCACAGAGGGAGGTCTGGCTCAGGCTCAAAGGCGGCTGCTGAGCACAGCAAGCATCCTGCCGGACCCCCCCAACAGTGGTGGCAGGCAGGGCATCCGGTCTAATCCACGCCAGCTTGCATGGGATGGGGGGGGGACATACCCTCCCTGCCTGGGGCTGCAGGTGGCACTGCCTCCCTGGCATCTGAAGCCCTTTCAGAGGGGGGGGGAGGATGTTGGAGGATCCCTTGGTAAGCTTTTCCCTCCAGGGGGTCTTCAAACTCGGCCCTTTTATGACTGCTGGACTTCAACTCCCAGAGTTCCTCAGCCAGCGTGCCTTTTATGACTGGTGGACTTCAACTCCCAGAATTCCTCAGCCAGCGTGCACGCTGGCTGAGGAATTCTGGGAGTTGAAGTCCACCAGTCATAAAAGGGCCGAGTTTGAAGACCCCTGGCCCAGCCGGAAGGTACAGAGGAAGCCATGCTTCAAGAGAAACGACAGGAGGGGGTCTCTCTGCACTGTGCCCGGAAGCCCACCCCTCTCCCCTCCCCCACCTGGTCAAAGGCTCCTTGCCCCCCCACCTCTCCCATCCCCCTCCAAGGCTTCCCGCAGCCTCACCTGCTCCCTCCAGGTACGAGGCACAGACCCACCTGACCAAGTTTCTGGTAAATCACCCCAAATTTGAAGTTATTGCTGATGACGTGTTCGTCGAAGGTGACGATCAGGCGGGAAGCCTGGGGGGGAGGCAAAGAAGGGGGGGGAGCGTTGGAGAGACCGGAAGAGGGCGGTGGGGGAGGGTCTTTTCCATCAGGGTTTCCTCCCTCCCTCCCCCCCCTCAATTCACGTTCCTACCTTGGGATACAGCACAGGGTAGAAGCGGTCAACGTTCACGTCTTCACAGACCAGCTGCGGTCAAGGAGGGGAGAGGCCTAGTGAATGGACCTGCCCCCTTCTGCGCAGTGGGGAGACCCTCTCTACGCCCCATCTTCCCCCCCTGAGTTTTTGTGACCGTCACCCCTCCCTCTGCCCTCACACCCTCCCTGCGGTCATCTCACACGGGCTCCAGTCAAACCGCCAGGAGGAGACGCCCAAACCCATGGCCGCTCTGGTTCCCTTGCGGGAAAAGAGAAAGTGGGGGCCCCCCCAAGCGCCCCAACTTGCCTTGGCCATCTGGATCACGTTGGGGAACTCGGTCAGGCAGGAAATGGGGATGATGTCGTGATAGGACCGGCTCTTGGTGCTGCGGGGGCAGGAAGAGGAGAGTCAGGGCCAAGCAGGGGGGAGAACAGAGAAAGGGGTCCCAGTCCCACCGCAGGAGGAGCCCCCCCTCTCACCGCAGGAGCAGGCGCAGATGCTCCTGGTCCCCGATCACGTCGTACTTGAGCGAGAACACCAGGTGTCCCAGCGCCGTGTCCACCGAGTAGTAATTGAAATGCTCCTGAGCAGACACAAGCCAGACACAGGAGGGGGGGGATTACCAAGGCCTACTGCTCCTGACCTTGGAGGCTCTACAACATTATGGCCACGGAGAGCCACAGATCTGACAACTCCCTTTTTTTTTACTGGCTTCGAATGAGGTGTTCTCCCAAGAAACCCCACCACCCGCCCGGCCTCAGTTGCACGAGACCGGGCTGTAGCTACCCCTGCTGGGAAGAGCGAAGGCTTCTCTTTGGTCCAGAGGGACCCCCACCTCTGTCCCCAATTCGCTTTCATCCCTCTGCAAGGCCTCCTCCCGCTTCCTTTCTGAGGAAGGGGCTTGAGTTGGGGGGTCCTTCTGCCCCCACCACCCCCCATACTGCTTTCCTTCGAAGGCCAGGGCAGGAGGAGAGAAGGGGGTCACCCAGCCCTGCCCCACCCAGCTGGGGCAAAGTGCAGCCCCTCCCTGCCTATGGTAGCTGCCCCACCCAGAAGGCACACAGCTGGCTCCTTCCGGGCAGGGCTTTGAAAGCAGCAGGCGGTTTCTCCGGAGCCTTGAGTGACTCCACGCTGGGGATCCCCCCAAATTGCAGCACCCCTCTTTTTTGTGTGCCCTACTCGGAAATCCCCCCCCCCTTCCATCCTGTGCCCTCGGCTGAAGCGGCTCAGAGCAGGCTCTGGGGCAAACGCAGAGCAGGGAGGGGGGGAGAGGGAGGCAGCCCTGCGATTCCGGGGTGGGGTGGGGGATCCCCGTGGAGCCCTCCGCCCGGAGGAAGGACAGGAACAGCTCATCCTCCAGGTTAGCTCCGACTTGTTGCATTCCTTGCATTCCTCCCCGTAGTCGGCAGGCCCAGGCAGAGCGGGAGGCCCAAGGCTGGCCTGGGCAGAAGCAGCCCCGGTGCCTGCGTGCGCCCCGACTTTGGAAGGCAGCCCCAAAGAGTGGGAAGGCTGGGGATGACGCCCCCTTGGGGGTCCACCAAAACATCCCTTCCAGGTGGAAGGAAAAGAGGAGGGGGGCATGGACAATCAGGAGGAGGGAGACTGGCCGGGCAGAGCAGCCTCTTGGTGGGGGTCCCAGTGGGGTTATGAGGGGGTGCTCTTCCCCTTCCCAAGCCCCCTCCCTCCCTCCCTCCCTCCCCGGGGGCTGACCTTGCCCAGGAAATGCTTCCGGTAGACCCTGGCCAGGTGGTTGCATTCCAGCTTGACCTTATAGGTGGGAGACTGGATTTCGGGAAGATCCACCAGGTCGTGGTTGGTCCCCTCGATCCAGTAGCCCCCGAACTGGGGGAGCAGGATGAGGGGGAAGGGAGCCTCCCGGCCCAGAACCTGCAGAAGGGGGAAAACGTGGGTGGGGGAGGACGATTCGAACCTTAAGACAGGCAGGTAGGAAGGAAGGCACCCCCGCCTCGCCGCCCCCCCCCCTGCCTGGAGACAAGGGGAGGCCACAGGATGGTCCACCCGACAGCCCTCTACCTAAAAAGGGAACACCAGGAGGAGAAGAATTCTCCCCGCCATTCTGAGGTAGACTGCTCCTAAGCGGGGAGTCTCCCTTCCATCGGATGGCCTTGCTCTTCCTTACCTCATGGACGCTGGGATAAGGGATATAATCCTCTTCCGTCTGCAAAAACACAAAAAGGCCCTTGTGGTGTCAATGCACAAACACACACACAACCCTGCGCTTCCCCCCCCACACACACACAATCGATCTTGAAAGTCTGGAAGAGCTTCTGTGGGGCTGCAGCCCCCCCCGCCCCCCCCATCCCTGCACTGGACAGGAAGAGACCAGGGCAGAGCCCACAGTGAGGAAGAGGCTGAGAAGACACACACACACACAGACACACACAGTTTCACAGGGTGTAAAAGGGGCAGAGAGAGAAAAATGCACTTTCAGGCTGGCCAGATTCTGTCAAAGTAGCTTCTCAAGACAGGAGCTCAACCGGTGGGCTTTCCGCCTGGGGTGGGGGGGTGGGCCCCGACGGAGCACCGGCCCTGCGGAGAGGCAGAGCGCCTACCTTGAGGGGAGGGGGGAAGGCACAACGCTGCTCGTCCATCCGGTTTCCCTGGGGGGGGGAGAGACCAGCCCCAGAGTCAACAGCCTTCCTGGGCCGGCCGCCAGCTGTGCCAGGGCTGGGGCAGAGGGCAGGCGGGATGGCGGCGCGGAGATCCTGCTTGGCACAGGTCGGCCTGGCCCAGGCATGGTGGGGGAGGGAGGGGAAAAGCCTGGGTCCAGCTGCTGCTCCTGAGCAAAGGCACAGCCAGGCACAGCCAGGCACCGGGGCAGGCCCCAGATGTGGCCGCAAAAACCATCCAGGGGCCCCGACCGGCAAAGCCTGGCTCTCTTTCAAAAGCCCCTTCCCCATCCTTAGGGACAGCTGTGCCGGCTGAGGGTTATGGATACTGCAATCCCACCCCCCAGAAGAGCCCTGGGGAAGAAAGGCAGCGGTGGAGGATGAGCTGAAGGGAAGGGCGCCTCTGAGCATGCAAAGAGCACGTTTCTCATCCCCAATGCCCGGAGGGAGGGGGAGTGTCGCTCCCTTCCGTGCCTGCCCATCCCTCTCGAGTCCCCCCGAGTCCCCCCCCTCTCAGAAAGGATCGATCCACCCCTTAATTCTCCAAGGGGTCTCTCTCGGATGCACCCCCCCCATGGCCCCCAAGAGCCTCCCCAACCGACAGGCTCAGGCCTGGGAGAGGCTGGACCCACCTGCATCTTTTCGATCATCGCAAACAATTCGGTGTTCTGCGGAGAGAGAGAGAAGGGACAGGCTGGTGCGGGGAGGGTCCGGCGGGCGCCCAGAGACCCTGAAGGGGAAGGTCGCCCCCCCCCTCCGTTTGCCGGCAAAAGGCTCCTTCTCCACCCCAGAAGAGGCACAAAGGCCCAGCCGCAAAGGGGACGCTTGCTCCGGACCCCTCAGGCCAAGCGGGAGGCAGAGCAGGAGGTCAGCGATGGAGAGGGGAAGCCCAGGAGGGCGAGACCCCCACGGCCCAGGATTCTCCATGACGGGCTGACGAGCCCTTCCTGCCTGCCCCTGTTCTCCCCTCGGCTTCCCACCGCCCTCCTTCCCCCCCCCACCCCAGGCTGGAGACCCCAAAGCTTCCAAGCGCCCTGCAGCAGCAGCAGCAGCAGCGGCTACTCACGCTCCATCCCGCTTCCTCGCCAGCCCCCCTCCATTGGGGGGGCTTTGGAGGGGGATCCGCCATTGGCTCTCCTCTCCCTACACAGGGTGGGTCGGATCACATCCTTCTCCCCACGGGCTGTAGGGGAGGGGGGGGGCGGGAGGGAGGGAGGGAGGGAGGAGGGAGCAGCACCACCTCCGGCAGGTCGGTCCTTCCTCCGAAGGGAGGGAAGGAGGGAGGGGCCAGGTGGCCGGCAGCCGCACACACGCCTGGCATCTGCCCCTGCAGCTATTGGGCGCCGGCCAGGTGGCCGGGCCGGGAGGAGGCAGGTCTTCCTGGGGAGGGGGTGGTGGCAGGAGGAGAGGGAGGGCAGAGGGTCACCATGGCAACTGGCCGCCCCTGGAGGGGATGAATGGAGGAAGGGGGCCCGCCAGTGGAGAGGGGACCAAATCCTTCCAGGAAGCAGCAGCAGAAATTCTGGTGAAGGTGATGATGTTTCTGACCCCCCCCCATGGAAGGGAGCCCAAAGGAGGAGCAGCCCCCTCCCCACAAGGAGCTTAGGAAACTGGCAAAGGCAAAAAGGTTGGTAAAACAACGTTGGGGGGGGGGAGCTGCAGCCACAGAGGGGCCACAGGAGAGCCCTCCCCCCCCATAATGCTAGCAAGAGAAAGAAAAGAGTTCCTTTAATTGGTCCTCCATCGCTTCTCTTGGGGTCCGGCAGGTTGAGGGGGGGGCCTCTCTGCCCACTGTTCTGTCTCCCTTCCTAAGCTCCAACTGCCCAACTTTATGGGGTAGGGGGCAGCAGGCTTTTCGGGGAGCACCCGACAGGGGTGGCTGAGAGGGGACGGCGTCCCTGTGAAAAATCAGATGAGGGGCTGGCTTCCGTCCTGCCGGCCTGGCTTGGCCACCCCAGTAGGTGAGCTGATCTGCAGGGATCTGCAGGGATCCGCTGGCAGGCGGGCACGTTGCCCTGCCAACCCGCTCACCCTCCCTCCCTCTCGCAGTGGGCGTCCTCCAAAAGCAATTGCTCAGCCAGGATCCCCAAATCTTCCCCACTTGCAAGCACAGCGGCTTCCCAAATGCCCAGCGGGCCCCCCCCAAACGTCTGCCCAGGCACTGGGATGCCAGTCCCAGATCCTGCAAGAGGAAGGGGAGGGGAGGGAAGCAGGGGAGGGTCCCCCCCCCGCCAAAGCCTTTTAATCTGGAGAAGATTGGCTGACCAGCCCCTTCATGAGGCAGGCTGTTCCGCTGGCTCTCGCCATCAGGAAGTGCCTCCAGGCGCCCTCCCCAGTTCTGGTCACGCCCTCTGGGCCAATTGAGGACCCCCCCAACCTCAGAGGCAGAAGGCCTACCCTGCAGGGGTGGTAGAAAGCTAAGAGTGGTTGTGAGCCACTCCAGAAAGCCGGTCTGGCCAACAGGCCCCCATGAAGCTGCCTTCGCCTGGGAGGGGGATCATGGAGGTGACTTCCCACAGCCCCCTTCCACTCCAGCTCTGGGGCGTCTTTAGGACACAGACTTTCGGAAATGTGGGTGGGAAGCCACAGCTGCCTCCAGTGGCCCTCCAGTGCCCCCCCCAATGCAGCCATGTACACTCTTACCTTGGGATGGAGAACTGTGGGGTGCGAAGGGGGAGAAATTCTTCTGGGCAGCTCTAGGGGTCCGCTGGAGGAGGAGTGGGGCAGCCCATTATTTTTCCTGGGGGAGGGGGAAAGAAAAGACAAGGTTGTAGGAAAAGATCCACGCAGCTAAAGCTCCCTAACCCAGATCCTTTATTTGGAGGGGGGGGGCTGGTATCTGGGTCTGTTGATGTCCCGAGGCCCTTCCCTTGGTCTGCAGGGGAAATTTAATGCAGGGAAGGTGGGTTGTGGGGCCAGAAAGAGCCCCTCACCACTCAGCCGGGACACACCAGGGGTCCCTGCCACAGTTAGCTACCTGGGGAGGGTCTTCCTTTGGGCAAAGAGTCCCCTTCGTGGGCAGGGTCCCCCCCAACGAAGCTGCTTACTCTCCCCTTGTGCCTCTGGCCGCCACGCCCTCGGCTCCCAGTGGCTGGCAGAGACCCCTCCCCAGCCAGCCCCTCCTCCCCATCCCTCCACGTAACCCTGGCAACGGGATGCAGATGCTAATCGGCAACACGCGGGCCAGGAAGACACTCGGTGTATGCTCAGAGGCTCCACGCTGAGGTGGGATGGGGACCCTGGCTGAGGCGGCTGAAAGGAACACCAAGAGCGAGCACCCCAGCCGGTCTATAAAGTTTCTATAGCAACCAGATAGCAGTAATTGATTGGCAATTATTCTCTGGGAATCACGCCACGCTGGTGACAAATTGTGTGCCATCTCAAGGCGCCTGCGCAGAGGAGGAGGGGGGGGGTAATATGGCTGTCATGGCAGCTGATGCCTCCCACCCCGGAGCCACCTGGCGCTTCTAAGGCACCGACTCCAAGCACAGGGATGCTCCTGGATGCTCCGGGCACGGGAATCTCCCTCCCGGCCCCCAGAAGGCTCTGAATGTGGCCCCTGGCAGGAAGACACTCCCCCCATGAGGATGGGGGTCCGAATGCTGCAGCTTTGCTCTCCCCTCTCCCCAACCCCACCCCAGGGCAGCCCTGCAAAAACAGGGGCAGGTTTAGGAAAAACTTTCCCCCTAGCCCAAATTCTCTGTCTTGCTAAAGGGGTCAGGCATTCCCACAGGTGGCCACCAGAGGGCGATCCCTCCTCACCACCCAAAGAAGTGGGCGGAGCCTGACCCTAACAGCTGAGATGCAGCTTGGATTTGGGCCCCTCCTCCTTTTAAAGGGGTCTTCTAAGCCCTGACCCCCCCAGTCTAGGGAAGGGGGGCTGAGAGAATGAATGAGGTGCGAGATACCACCTTAGCACCAATGGGCAGCGGTAGAATGACATTAGCTTGAAACGTCCCGACAGTGAGGACAATTAACCAGTGGAACAGCTTGCCTCCAGAAATCACCGGAGATTTTAAAGAAGAGGCTGGACAGTCACTTGTCTGAGATGGTATAGGTCCTCCTGCTTGAGCAGGGGGCTGGACTAGAAGACCTGCAAGGTCCCTTCCAGATCAGATTCTATTCTATTCTATTCTATTCTATTCTATTCTATTCTATTCTATTCTATTCTATTCTATTCTATTCTATTCTATTCTATTCTATTCTTCATTCCTTCTATTTTATTCTACAATCTATTCTATTCTATTCTATTCTTCATTTATTCTATTCTATTCTATTCTATTCTATTCTATTCTATTCTATTCTATTCTATTCTATTCTATTCTATTCTATTCTATTCTATTCTATTCTATTCTATTCTATTCTATTCTATTCTCAGCGTTTTTCAACCTTGGCTACTTTGAAAGGGGTGGGCCAACTCCCAGAATTCCCCAGTCTAGGGGGAGACAAGCATTGCTGGTTATGGGGGGAGCCCTCCAGGCCCCTCCCAGCCCAAGCAACGGATGCTTCCTTCACGCGAGGCTGGCAAGGGCAGCCTGTCAGCATTCCGGGTGGGCGCCGTGCCAGAGAGGACCCTGAGAGGCTTTGATTGTTCCCTCAGGACTCGGGGTGGGGGCAGAGGGTCCCGGCACCCTCCCTTCATTATTCAGAGAGGGAGTGGGTACCTTCCCCCCCCAAATGCAAAATAGAGGAGGGGGAAGTTACTTTTGCATGGATTTTGAGCCCTGATCAGGCCAGGAGAGACTTAAAATTGGGGGGGGGAGAAGGAGGAGAGAGAGAGAGAGACAGACAGAGAGAGAGTGTGAGTGTGAGAGTGAGAGAGAGTGAGCGAGAGAGAGAGAGAGAGAGAGAGAGAGAGAGAGAGAGAGAGAGAGAGAGAGAGATGCATCTTCGGCAGAAGATAACAAAAGCATCCTGTAATTTGGAAAAGATGCCTCTGCACAAGGGGGGGGCGCTTGGGGTCTTTCCTGGAGGGTGGATGTACCAACCCAGCCGTGTCCCCTGGGCACCAGAGGCCAGAGGAACCCCATGCCCTGGCACTGCCCTCCTAAGCCTGGCCAAGGGCAAAAAAATCCCGATGCCAGCTTGTGCCAGCTTTCCAGCTGAAAGCCCAGGGCGATGCTGCTCCCCCTTCCCCCCTCCCAGAGCCAAGCTGGGCTCCCGGCGTGCCCCGTGCCGGGATTGGGTACTCACCGCAGGCTCCAGGGGTAGACAGTCGTCTTGTCCACCCTGAGGGGAGACAGAAAACAGGCCGCAGCTTCAGCATCCGGAGCCAGGGCAGGGCCAGAGGCCTCTCCCGAATAAAGCCGCCCTCTGGCTCCATGGTGCCCACCCTTCCTCTTTGCCAGACAAGCCTCGCCCCCCCCCACCCTTTGGTACAAAGGCACCCCCCGCCAAATGTAGACCAAAGGCTGGAAAACAAACAAGGCCTGTTTGGGGTTTCTCGGCCGAGTGGCAAACCAGTTCAGCAGGCCCAAGAACCGGTCCTCGTGTTTGGGGTAGAACCATCTGGGAAAGCGGGCAGCGCAGAGCGATCAAACCTGCAGCGCCCGCAGCTTTGCAGCACTCTGGCAGGAAGGCCCCCCTCCCTCCCTCCCTGGGATGCAGCAAAAGGGGGTGTTTGGGCCTTTGCCAGGCTGCAGAGCGGCCCCTTCCTGCCCCCTTTCGGCACACGGTGTGATGGTGGTGGAGCCTCCCCTCTCAGAGGCAGTCCACCCCCTCCTGGTGCAGATACGGGAGGATGAGGAGTGATTCCTGCTCAGCTACAGGAGTTCACGGGAAGGGAAGGGGGTTGGAACCACTTCTCCAGCAGGTGGAGAGCCCAAGGGGTGAAGAAGGGGGCACCATTCTGGGCGCAAAGCCCCTTCCTCTGCTCCTCCTGGCATCAAAAGCATCTCCCTGCCCAGCTGGGAGCAAAAGCACAGTCGAATTGGGGGCCACAAGGTGATGTAGCTGGATGAACCAGACAACAGCACCACTTGGGAGGGGGAGACGAATCAACCTCCACGACCAGCCCCCCCTTCCCATAGCTGGCCTGGGGGGGGGGTCACAGCAGCCCCCTACCAATTCTTTTACTAATGCACAGATAGGTCCACATCAGAAGTCGCCCATGGCCGGAGTAAATGGACTCTCCCCCCCCAACTAGCAGCTCTGCCCCGCCCACGGAGGAAAACGAAGAACAGGAGCGGCCTTGTCCCGGCAGAAGAGGCGGCTTTGCGGGGGGGGGGGGACACACACAGAGCAAGGACCTGCTCAAACCCAGGCAGGACAAACCCCCCCCATTTCAAAGCTGAAAGAGACAAAGGATTTTTTCTAGCAGCTGGTTGGGAGGGTGGGAGGAACAGAAGAGTTACAGAGCCCCCCTCATTCATGGGGAGGGGGACACGGGGGGGGGAGTTTCCTTTCAGCCCTTAAAAGGCCAGTTTTGGCAACAGCTTTTTTTTTCATGCACAGGACCCGAGTTCAGGATGCTACAAGACACAGCCGGGCGGTCTTGCTTTCTGCCAGCGAATAGGAAAGGGTGGGGATAGCCTCTTTTAAAAGGTTTATTAATTGTCTTAATTGAGGTTAATTAGCACAGCACCAGGAGGGAGAGCGAGAACAAGCCCAATTTAAAGGCAAAGGACTGAAGCTGGGCACGCAAGAAGCCTGCCCGGGAGGGGGGAGACAGGCAGAATCGGAATACAGGTCTGGAAACGGCTGAGGGGATTGGTCTGCCCCCCACGGATGCAAACCCCCCCCTCCCAGCACCTCCTCCACTCACCCTCCATAGGCCCCGAAGGTAAAGCTCCGCTTACGGGACCCCATCCCGGCTCCTGGGAGTGCGCGGCGGGGCTGCCCGCCTTGGCGCTGCTGCCCGCAGCAAAGCTGTAGAGCCCAGCGGAGAAAGGGGGAGGGCCCGGCTGGCCCCTCCCGCCAGCCCAAACTGGTTGGGCGGCTGCAGACGGCCTCAGGGCACTTGCTCCAGCCGGCCAGCCAGCCAGCATGCCCGGCGGGCAGAGGGGCCGCTCAGCCTCCCTGCCTCTCAGCTGGTGCCAGTCTCTGCCAGGGCCCTCCCAGACGGCCTCTCTCGCTCTCCCCCCTGGGCAGCTGTGGGAGGGCCCGGAGCCTCTCCCGCAGTGAACCCTTTGCTGTCCTGCAGCCCCAGAGACAGCCTGGCCCTCCTTTCTCTCTCTCCGTTTGTGTCTGTGTGTTGTGTGTTGTGTGTGTGTGTGTGTGAGGGAGGGAGAGGATCCTCCTCGGTCTGTGCAGGTGATTCTAACCCCCCCCCCACCCATGGCCTCCCAAGGTGGGAGGGCACAAATAGGAGGCAGGGAAGGGTGGTGGGCAGACCCCAGATTCAGGCAGGTAGAGTGGCCAGGAGCAGCCCACCCTACCCTCGGCTTACAGCACAAAATAGGCTCTAAAGCATGTACAGAGTGCCTTTCTTTGGCTCCTGAATCACATCCGTTACACACATGTCCATACAATGCAGGGGAAAAACAAAACAAATGATTGGGACCCCCTCCCCCAGCACAGCTTGATTCTAGTCCAGGGGCCATCAAACTTGGCCCTTTTTATGACCGGTGGACTTCAACTCCCAGAATTCCTCAGCCAGGAACGCTAGCTGAGGAATTCTGGGAGTTGAAGTCCGCAAGCCATGAAGGGGCCATAGTTCCCCCATGCTGGCTGAGGAATTCTGGGAGTTGAAGTCCGCAAGTCATGAAGGAGCCATAGTTCCCCCATGCTGGCTGAGGAATTCTGGGAGTTGAAGTCCGCAAGTCATGAAGGAGCCATAGTTCCCCCATGCTGGCTGAGGAATTCTGGGAGTTGAAGTCCGCAAGTCATGAAGGAGCCATAGTTCCCCCATGCTGGCTGAGGAATCTGGGAGTTGAAGTCCGCAAGTCATGAGGGGCCATAGTTCCCCATGCTGCTGAGGAATTCTGGAGTTGAGTCCGCAAGTCCATGAAGGGGCCATAGTTCCCCCCATGCTGGCTGAGGAATTCTGGGAGTTTGAAGTCCGCAAGCCATGAAGGGGCCATAGTTCCCCCATGCTGGCTGAGGAATTCTGGGAGTTGAAGTCCGCAAGCATGAAGGGGCCATAGTTCCCCCATGCTGGCTGACGAATTCTGGAGTTGAAGTCCGCAAGCCATGAAGGGGCCATAGTTCCCCCATGCTGGCTGAGGAATTCTTCTGGGAGTTGAAGTCCGCAAGTCATGAAGGGGCCATAGTTCCCCCATGCTGGCTGAGGAATTCTGGGAGTTGAAGTCCGCAAGTCATGAAGGGGCCATAGTTCCCCCATGGTGGCTGAGAAATTCTGGGAGTTGAAGTCCACAAGTCATAAAAGGGCCGAGTTTGAAGACCCCTGCCTTAGGAAGTGGATTACAAGTCCTGGCATCAGATAGGCAGCATGGATGGCTCGCGGTCAGGAAGTGCCCCCTACTGGAGAGTGCCAGGCGCTGCCCCCGCCAGGCACAACAGAGGCGGCATGCGTGTGCGAGTAGCAGCACCGTGGACAGCGTCTCCCAACTGCTTCCTTCCCACAAGTTGTGCTACACAGCCACACGCTTCGCATGCTTCTGCCTCTCCTGACCCCCCCGAAGAACCTGAGACGACCCCCCCCACTCAGCCAAGCAACAGGTTTTGTTTTGCAAACGATGCACCCGAGTACACCCAGCGGGGTCCGTGCACACCCACCCGCCCACCTTAAACACGCACACAAAGGCACCGGAAAGTTTCTCTTTCCAGAGCAGAAAAACACAATCTCCATTCCGCTAACACAACGCAGGCCGCAGCTCACCAGGGCCAGAAAAGAGCTCTGGAAGGGGATGGATCAGAGTGGGCAGAGAGAGGGGGCTCTGGGTTCAAGTCCCAGCAGCCCTGCCTGGACCCGGGGTAGAACCGAGGGTTCCCTTCTCTTTCGGTGAAAAACACAAACAATTCCTGGTTGTGAGGCTTAAACTCACAACTTTTAACAGCTTTAAGCAGCTTTGAGCCGCCAGAGCCCAGGAGTTGGCATCTCTGTGCCCCACCAGTGGTCCTGAGCAGAGCTGCCCCCCCCACGGTTTCCTCAGGGGTCTCTCCAGCCTGGATGCCCATAATAAGCGGCACAGTGAGGGGGCTTTCCCCCTGCACAATTCAGGCATCTCCTGACAGCCTAGGACAGGGGTCCCCAACCCCCGGCCTGTGGACCGGTACCGGCCCACGGCATGCCAGCAAACGGTCCGCACAAACAAGCAAAGCCCCCATCCATGGGATGCAGGCAGCACACAAAACCACGCACTTTCCAGTCCATGGAAAAACCTCTCTCCATGGAACCGGTCCCTGGTGCCCAAAAGGTTGGGGGCCTCTGGCCTCTTCTTCTTCTTCTTGTGCCATATCCGTTATCGGACGTTGGCGATCCTGTTTTTATCAGCAGCCGCACGAAAAAGTGCTGCTGAGTTTTGTCCAAAGCAGTCCCTTAGATTTTGAAGCCATGATGTTCTTCTTCTGCCTGGACCTCGTTTGCCTTCCATCTTTCCCTGAGATTCTTAGCAACCCCTGTCCCCATTTAAGGGGCCGCCCGTAGTGCCCACAAAGGTTGGGTTCTGGGTTCTTCTTGGTCTAGCCGTCACGTAATACTGGGCAGTCCCCCATGCTTCTCTACACCGCTAGTGTCCCCACACTGTTGGCGTGTTCGGCTGACACACACAACACCACCGTGTGCTGTTCTTCTGAAGCCGGTCCAACCAATATGGTCTACGCCTTCAGTCAATACTGGGCACCCAGCTGCCACTCACCAGGTCTGTTGGTCCATCGAGAAGGACCAACCCACCATTACAGCATAAAAGCCATAATGGGTAGGACCCCCCCCCCAATCTGCCACCCGGGGACGCGCTCTGTGGGGGTTCCAGGCTCCCCCTAAGACATCTCTGGCCTAGGAGATGTCAACCTGAATCGCGCCTCCCATGCTACAGATGGGAAGACTGAGGCTCAGAACAGGCTGCCTGGCTAATGAGCTCGTGATGGATCTGGATGAGGCACGCAGGCAGAGCTGGCACCCCTCCCTGTTTCTGGGAGACAAAGCCTGGCACGGAAATTTTGCCAGGCGTGGGGTAGCGGGTGGCTGGTAGGAGGTGTGAAGCCGCTGAGGAGTGGGCCCCGTTTTCAAATCTGGCAGAAGGCAGCCGGAGCTGAATAACAAGCAAGCAGGGAGGAGAAACTGAATGAGCGAACACGGGCAGAAGCAAACGCTCAGCCGCCGGGGCGGGTGGGGAAGCGGGCAAGGCAACTGGGAGGGCAGGGAGGACCCTGGGCCCAGGGTGGAAGAGCGGGAATGGCATCCTGTGGGGAAACTAACCCTCCCGCACCCCCTGGCATGGATGAACCCAGAAAGCATGGGGGACTTTTTCCAAGAGACACCCCCCTCCCTCGGGCAAGCATCTCTGCCACCTTCGTCCTTCTCCTGCAGGGCCTGGGCAATTCAGGCCACCTGTGGGCAGGGGGGAGGGAGGCCACAGACCCTCCCCCTCGTGGAAGTGCGGCACGCAGGAAGGCCGGGGAGGGGGGTCACGAGGCTAGGGGTGCACGTGGCAAGCCAGACAGGCAGAGGCCGGGCACGTTTTCCCGCAGGGCACCTGCCAGACCCCGAGTGCCCCCCACCCTGGATTCTCTCTCCTTTTCCTCCTAGATAACAAATACACACACACAGAATCAGCCGTCCAGGACCGGACTGGCTCCCCTGGCTGGATGATGCAGCTATATTGATGCCCTCTTACCTGGCACAACCTTCTGTGCCCTTCAGGAGCCACCCCGGGGCTCAACTTGCCCAAGCACACATGGGGAGGGTGGGGGGGGGCGGCAGAAGACGCCCCCCGACCAGACTCCGGGAAACTCTCCTCCTCCCCTACCCCGCAGCCCCCCCCCACCGGCCCTTGGCTGCCCACCTGGCGGCCTCCTCCGCCGCAGCCTCCCCCCCAATGCCCGCTTCCCCCGCCAGTCCAGGGCAGGAAGAATTTGGGGGGGGGCTTCCAGCCCAGGGAGGGGAGCCGGGACCCCCGCCCAGGATTCCGAGGGGCCCCGGGCGTCCCCCCGCCTGGCTGACGGCCAGCAGCCTCGGGCGCGCACTCGCAGACAGGCGCGGAGGCAGCTGCAGCCGGAGCCCCGAGACCCCCATTTCCCAGGAAGGGACCCCCCCACCCCGGTCTCTTCCAGCGCAGGGGACCCCTCTCCCCGAATGCCAGCCTGGCCCTCGCCCTGCGCGGCTCGCCAGGACCCGGGAGGGGAAGGGAGGGGGACGAAGCGGAGAAGGGCCGGGAGGGAGGGGAGCTGGAAGGCTGGGTGGGGAGGGGTCTCCTGCCTCTCCTGCCCCGGGAAGAAGGGCCGGGGTCTCGGCGCGCTCCTCCCGAGGGAAAGCGGCCCTGCAGCCCTCGCCCGGTGCCCGCCTCGGACGGCCTGGCGGGGCTCCGAGCCCGGCCAGAAGCGGTGTGTGTGTGTGTGTGTGTGGGGCGGGGGGGAACCTACCGGAGCCGCCGGGGACGCGTCCGCTCGCCCGCCCGCCGCCGCCGCCGTCTGTCCTCCGCGGCGCGCCAAGCCGGGCAAGGAGCCGCTCTCGCCTCGCGCACTGCCCGCTCCGCCCATTGGACGCCCGCCGCAGGAGGGGGAGGGGCCCCGGCTGGGGGGGGGGGGCGCGCGCCGGCCCAGGCTCGTCCCCGTCTCTCGGGAAGGGCGGGGGCGCGCCCGGAGAGAGGGAGGGAGGGGGGAGGAGTGTGGAGTGTGCGCTTCTCGGCCCTGCGGAACGCGCTGCTACCCGGTGCGCCCTTTGGAGAGCCTGGCAGCACCTGGGCTTCGGTGTGTGTGTGTGTGTGTAGGGGGGGGGAAGCAGGGAGTTTGAGGGGGGCCCGAGGGGCTAAAGACGGGGATGGGAGGACTGTCCCCTACACACCCCCGTGATGACTTTCCTCAGCGAGTCAAAAGTGTGCTTCTGAACGATGAATTGCTTTTTTTTAAAAAAAAAGGTTCTAGTCCTCATCGTTCCAAATCCAGGCAAGGTTTAAGAGGAAAGCAAAATGCCTGCCACCCTCCACAGATAATTCTCCCAGCATCTCTCTGCTATTATTGGCTGGTGGATATTCCTTCCCTCCCACCCAGCCACCCCCATATTTTTCCAGAGACTTCCTTGACGTGAGCCTGCAGGAAAGGAAAAATCCAGAGGGCTGCAAAATTCTCCCGGCCGCTCTTGAACACAAGACACAGACACAAGACGGTCTTCCTGGGGCACCCACTTTCGCACTGAGGACCCAACCCTGGCTGCAGCATCAGCCTGGCACCATTCAGACCTGGGACAGCACCCTCCATCCTCCCTGGCTGGAGAGAAAAGGCCCACGGCCGGCTGGCGGCTCCAGGCAACGGGGGGGGGGGGGGGGGAGAAAGGGCCGAGGATGGACGGACGCCCACGCTGTGGCTGATGGACTTTGAACCCAGCCAGGCTGTCGGTCCTTGTCAGGCAGAGGGAAGGGGGGGGCAGAAGTGTGCCAATGGGGAAAAGGCCAGCAACAGCCTGGGAAGGGGCCTGGTCTTAACAGGCAAGGGGGTTAGGTGGGCAAGACGGGCATCTGCGGCCCTTTGCTGGCAAAACCATTTTTGGCCAACACAAAACACCGGCAACGGCTCTTCTTAGTGGGGGGGTTTACAAATAAGAAAGCAGTTAACGCTTCTTGTCGTTCTGAGTCCTAGAATACGCTTTCTCAAAGGGCCTTGCTTTGAGGCCAAACCGCTAGCAGCAGGAGAGAAATTATTATTATAGAATTGGAAGGGACCTTGGAGGTCATCTAGTCCCACCCCCTGCTCAACAGGAGACCCTATACCATTTCAGACAAATGGCTGTCCGGTCTCTTCTTAAAAACTTCCACTGTTGGGAGCATTCACAACGTCTGGTGGCAAGCTGTTCCACTGGTTAATTGTTCTAACTGTCAGGGAATTTCTCCTTAGTTCCAGGTTGCTTCTCTCCTTGATTCGTTTCCATCCGTTGCTTCTTGTCCTGGCCTTCTTCAGGTGCTTTGGAGAATAGCTTGACTACCTCTTCTTTGGGGCAGCCCCTGAGACACTGGAAGGCTGCTATCATGTCACCCCTGGTCCTTCTCTTCATTAAACTAGACATACCCAATTATTGGGTGATTTCCAGCCAGATCGGAAAGCTGACTTTCTCAAGAGCCAGCGTGGCTACGCGCAAACGCACAAAGTCTGGAGTGGCGCTCTCTCTCTCTTTCTCTCTCCCCCCCCCAGCCCAACTTACCCCCTCTGCTCGCCACCTTGAGCCGCTGGCAAAAGAGGCCGGCTACAAACCAGCAGCTTTTAACATGAATTCGAATCCCTCGTCCTAAACGACCCTGGCGGGAAGGGAGCTGCAACCTGACACCGAGGGATGGGGGGGGGGAGGAGAAGGGGAGTGCGGTCACTCTGACCCCAATCCTGATCCCGGGAGATTTAGAAGATTTAAAAAAAAAAAAGAAAAAAAGAGCACAGCCGATGCCTGAAGCGGCTCAGTGGGGGAAAAACAAAAACAAAAAAAACGCAATTTGATGCCAGCCAATACAATACCAAGAAGACCCGATCACGTATACATACTTTAATAAGGCTCTCAAAACTAGTCCCAAAACGTTTGCGGCGCAGGCAGGCAGGGCGATGGGGGGCTAGGGGGGTTTGACCCCCACCCCCCCGCAGACCTGGCCAGACTTGAACAGTCTCTGATTCTCCGTAGATACTCACCCATGGCAGCGGATCGGCTCTCCCGGGGCTTAATAAGACTTTTTCCATCCAGGAGGCTGGCCGAGAGAGAAGGCCAGGATGGGGGTGGGGGGGCGGGAGATGCCAGGCAGCCCCTACCTTATTTTGGGGGGAGGGAGGGAGGAGAGGGCTGGGGAAGGGGAGAGCAGGGCCGGAGAAAACCACCAGCCTGCCCTCTTCGCTTCCGGGAAGAGCTGCAAAATCAGCAGCGTCCATTTCGTGGCCCCCATCTCCCCGGAGAGGAAAAGGTCCCAGCATCCCTGCCCTATACTTCGTCTTGCTGGGCTGCCCCCCCCCCAATTCATGGCAAACACAGTCCTGGCGTGACAGCCGAGAGCTCGAGCCTCGTTTCCCGCCGTGCCCCCCCTTAAAAAAAAACCTCACACTTTGGGTTCTTCCCCCCCCCTTTCAAGAATGCTGAGGGCTCGTTCACCTGCGTGGCCCTTGGGGAGGGGGCTTCAGAAGGGTTGATGAGCAGCCCTCCCACCCCCCAACGTGCGACAAAAAGCCCCCCCCCCTCTCAGGAACCCGGACCTCTGTTGCTCTGGGGCTGAAAGGAACTGGGGAAGCGGCTGCAAAGTTCGGGAGCCCGTGAGCCCCTCCTCAAGTCAGAGGCCACAGCTGTCCTACAGGAAAGCCCCCAGATCTGGGGGAGAGGGGGGTCCCTGGGCAGGAACAGCAGCCCCCAAAGGGGGAAGCGATGCTTCAAGAAGGGGTCCAAAACGAGGGTCCGCTGCTCTGCCCTCCTGCCGGCTGCAAGTCTCTCTCTCAAGGACCCCCCCCCCGTGCTTCCATCGTCCCAGGAGGTCTTGGGTTTCCTTCCTCCGCTCGTAAAAGTGAATAATCTGTTCCGAGAGGGACCCCAAAGTGGGGGGCTCCCCTCTAGGAGTCCTCTCTCTCTCGCTCTCTCTCTCTCTTTCCCCCCCAGTTGTGCACCGAGGTGAGGCCTCTGGGGCGGCCGGGCTGAATGGGGGCTCCCTCCGAGGGGCCGCGGCTCTTTCAGTTCGCTGTTCCCGGAGGGCCCAAAACCGTTCCCATCCTGGCTATTTCAGGGGTGGGTGGCCGTCTGGCCCAAGAACGAAGGTTAGTGGCCGAGGAGACCGGTCCCTGGAAAGAGAGGGGAGGGGGAGGTCAGTAAACGAGGAGGCGTCTGCGAGAGAGAGAGAGAGAGAGAGAGAGAGAGAGAGAGAGAGAGAGAGAGAGAGAGAGAGAGAGAGAGAGAGAGATGGGGCTGGGAGGGCCTACCTTTAAAGCCTTCCTCCGGAATGCAGACTGGAAAGGAAGACAAAGGCAGTCAGAGAAGCCTCCAGAGCCCACCGCAGTCTACCTGGCTGGGAGGAGAATTGAGGGCCGCTGCCGCCGCCGCCCGTCCCAGTGCTTGGCAACGGACCGAATTGACGCAAAGGCAGGTGGGGGAAACCAGGTAACGCTGGGGGAGGTTACCTTGCATAACGTCATCTATTGCCGCGTAGTCCACAATGGGCTCGTCGGCCTGTTTGTTTGGGGAAGGAAAGAAAACTGGGCGTTAGATGGGGCACAAGTTGCCCCCCCCCCGCCACCAGAAGAGGAACAGACCGCCCGCGGGATCACCGGCTGGCCGTCCAAGCCGAAGCGGAGCGGCAGCCGAGGGCAAAGGCTTGGGGCGGGCACGGCCAGAGCCACCGAAAGGCGGAGGGGCCACGCCTCGCTCACCTTCAGCAAGACCACGGACTCGGGCGTGACCCCCAGGCTGCCCAGCGTGGCCACGTCGTCGGACAGCACCGTCCCGTCGATGGAGAGATTCTGGTCGAAGGGAGCCACGGAGAAAGCGTGCATGATCTGTGCCGAAGAGAGACACGGCGGGACAGTGAACAGGGGAGCTTCCCTGAGGGAGGGAGGGAGGGACACCCCCTTTGCATTCTCCGAGGTCTCCTGAACCGGGGGTCCCCAACCCCTGGTCCGTGGGGCCGCAGCGTGCCAGCAACCGGTCCGCACAAACAAGCGAAGCCCCCATCCGTGGGATGCAGGCAGCACACAAAACCACGCACCCTCCGGTCCACGGAAAAACCTCTCCCCACGGAACAACCGGTCCCCAGTGCCCCAAAAGAACGGAGGACGGAAGGCCAGGGAGAAAAGCAGCCCTCAGCACCAGCAGTTGCCAGGCTCCTCCTGCGCTGAGCATGGGGGTCCTCTGCGCACGGGCAGGAGTGTGTGTGTGTGTGTGGGGGGGGGGGTCTCACCTGGATCTTCAGATCCTTCAGGGTCTGGTTGGCGGAGACGAGAAGGGCCTTCTCCCCCCGGATCCTCCGGTGCCGGGTGCTGCGCCGGATGCCCTGCTTCTGGCAGACCACGGAGTTGGGGTGGGAGACTTTCTGCCGCTTGACGTTGCTGTTCGCCTGGGGAGGGGGGGCAGAAGAGATTCCAGCCAGGGTGGGGGTGGGGGGAAACCGAGTCCCACCACCTCTTCCCCCTTCACTTTGCATCCAGGCCCTGCCAGGGGTCCCGAGTCTCCTCCCCCAAACCCCAGGCTGCCTCCCTCGCCGTGTTTCCGCAGTCTTCCCACTCGCCCAAGACCGGGAAAGTCCCGTCGGGACTTCTTATCGCCCAGACCGGAGTTTACCTGGTTGAAATCCGGATCGTGCTCCCCTTCCGGCCTGGCCTCCTCCCTCTCTTCTTCGGCCTCCGAACTGCTCACGTTCAGCTCTGGAGCAGCCTCCTTCATGACCTGGGTGGGGGGGAAGGGGAGAGGGGAGGACAGAGATGAGAGAGAGTGGAACTGCTCTTAGCCTCCAGACACACACACACCCCGGGAGATACTCAAACCCTGTTTCTGGGCCCAAGAAGTAAAGACGCACCCACCGAGGGCTGTGCAAAACAAGAGACGTCAAGGTTGTCTAGGAAGTGCATGGTGGGAAAGAGCCAGGAGGGTCCGTGGCCCCCCCTAAACTGAAAATCCTCGGGTTTAAACCAGACTTGCACTTTTTTTTATGAAAATATATACCCCTGTAATATTATATACTCTTGGGGGTTGATTTCTACATAGGCTACATAAGACGTGTGTTTCATCTTCTTGACGGCCATAAATCTCAAGAGCTGGTTCCTCTAAGCTCAGAGAGAGAGAGAGAGAGGGAGAGAGAGGGAGGGAGGGAGGGAGAGATAGAGGGAGAGGGGGAGAGAGAGGGAGGAGGGTGGGGGAGGGAGAGAGAGGAGAAAGAAAGAGGGAGGGAGATGGGAAGGGAGTGGAGAAGTGGAAGGAGAGAAAGTGAGGGGAGGAGAGAAAGAAAGAGGAAGAAAGAGGAAGGGAGGGAGGGAGGGAGGGAGGGAGAGGAGAAGGAGGGGGGGGAGGGAGAGGGAGAGAAAGAAAGAGAGGGGGGGAAGGAGGGAGGTGGAGGGAGGGAAAGAGGGAGGAAGAGAGAGGGGGAGGGAGGAGAGAGAGGGGGGAGGGAGAGAGAGAGAGGGGGGAGGGAGAGATGCAGCCATGGTGGACAAAGCCAAGGCCTGGGGCTGCCCAGTCTCTCAAATCAGCTGCCATTGGGATGTGCATCTTAACAAAGGGAGTTGTTGTCCGTCCCCCCCCCTTGCTTTTAAGAGCTGAAGGGCCAGGACTGATCCTGGCACCAAAGAGGCAGACCCCAGCCTTTAATGGATTGCCCCCCCCCCCCCAGGACCGGCTTACCCAACCACTAAGGAGGAGCTGAAGAAGGGGTCTGCTTCAGGCCCCGAATTCGTCGGCCGCCTAATAGAGCCAGGAACCCCCACCCAGTGCTCTGCTGAGACCCCGGCCCAGAAGGGGGGAGAGTGGGGGGTGGGGGGCCTGAACCCCCAAGAGCAGAACGCCCGGGCCCCTTCCCAGCTTTTCTGGCTCGACAGCCCCCCCCCTCAAGTCCCACGATTCTTCTGGGCGGAGAGGAGGAGGAGGAGGAGGAGGAGGAGGAGGAGGAAAGACCGACCTTCTTGTCATCCACCACTTTGCGCACGTAGATGGTGGCCTGGGCGTATTCCCTCAGGTCTCTCTGCTGCTGGTACAACAGCCCTTCCCGGCAGTCCAGGCACAGCTCTGGGGGAGAGGGAGGAGGAAGGGGAGGGTCTGTCTCTGCGAAGACCCCGGGCTCTGCAGGGCCTCGGCCGGAAACCCTCCGAGGCCCTTGGAGTTGAAAACTCTCGGCACGTGGGGCTTTCATTTCGAGGGCATCGGAGGGATTTCTGGCCCTCTTTGGACCCTCATTTGCCATGGAGGGAAACTCCTCAAGGGGAGAAGCAACCGGGAACTAAGGAGGAATTTCCCCACAGGGAGGACAATCAACCAGTGGAACAGCTTTGCCTCCAGGAGTTGTGGGTGCTCCAACACTGGAGGCTTTTAAGAGGAGACTGGAATAAGGTCTCCTGCTTGAGCAAGGAGTTGGAGTAGAAGACCTCCAAGGTCCCTTATTCTATTCTATTCTATTCTATTCTATTCTATTCTATTCTATTCTATTCTATTCTATTCTATTCTATTCTATTCTATTCTATTCTATTCTATTCTATTCTATTCTATTCTATTCTGTTCTGTTCTGTTCTATTCTATTCTATTCTATTTTATTCCATTCCATTCCATTATATATTCTATTCTATTATATATTCTATTCTATTCCATTCCATTCCATTCCATCTCTCTATTCTATTCTATTCTATTCTATTCTATTCTATTCTATTCTATTCTATTCTGTTCTATTTTATTCTATTCTATTCTATTCTATTCTTTCCATATTCTATTTTATTCTATTCCATTCCATTATATATTCTATTCTATTCTATTCTATATTCTATTCCATTCCATTCCATTCCATCTCTATTCTATTCTATTCTATTATTCTTTCCATATTCTATTCTATTCTATTCTATTCTATTCTATTCTATTCTATTATTCTTTCCATATTCTATTCTATTCTATTCTATTCTTTCCATATTCTATTTTATTCTATTCTATCCATATTTTATTTTATTTTATTCTATTCTATTCTATTTCTATTCTTTCCATATTCTATTCTATTCTATTCTATTCTATTCTATTCTATTCTATTCTATTCTATTCTGCATTCTATTCTATTCTATATTCTAGTCTATAGTGTAGTGTAGTCTAATTTCTATTCTATTCTATTCTGCACTGTATTGTATTGTATTCTATTCTATTCTGGTCTTGTCTAGTCTAGTCTAATTTCTATTTTCTTCTGCATTGTATTGTATTCTACTCTAGTCTATTCTGGTCTGGTTTGGTCTAATTTCTGTTTTGTTTTGTTTTGTATTGCATTGCATTGTATTCTGGTCTTTCTATTCTATTCTGCATTGTACTGTATTGTATTGTATTATCTATTCCTATTCCATTCCATTCTATAATCCAGAGGTCCACAACCTTTTGGGTGCCAGGAACTGGTTGTTCCGTGGAGAGAGGTTTTTCCGTGGACCGGAGGGTGCATGGTTTTGTGTGCTGCCTGCATCCCGCCGATGGGGCTTTGCTTGTTTGTGCGGACCGGTTGCTGGCATGCCGCGGCCCGGTACCGGTCCATGGACCGGGAGGTTGGAGACCCCTGCTATTATCTACCCCTATCCCTATCCCATCAGAGAGAGGAGCCACAGGGACAGAGCGACCCAGCTGAGATGGGTAGAAGAATTAAGGGTGACAAGCAGAGGCCCTTGGCTCATCACGGGAAAGGAGACGTGACCCGCAACCAACACTTCCCCCTGTGAAGGTGTGTCAGATCTGAATGTCCTTGCGGAGAAGCCCCTCCCTCCCTGCTGAGGCTGCTTGAGAAGCGGGATACCCGGGCTTGCCGCCTGCCAAGAAGCGCCCGGAGCCCACGGGAGCAGCGCATGTGGTGCCAACGTGTCTCTTTCCCTCGCGGCCTCCCCTCCTGCCGGCTCGCTCACTCACCAGGCTCGGTCATGTACAGCAGGCGCTCGGCGCTCTCCTCGGGGGCCTCCCTCCGGATCACCCGGATGGCGTGATCCACCACGAAAAGCTTTCGGATCTTCTCCCATTCGTCGGGCCATATCAGAGCTACACTGTGCCAAGAAGTGGTGCCTGCTGTCTCTCTCAAAGGCCAGCCGCGGCCCCTCTGCCTCCGGACACCCCGGGAGGGCCGCACCCCAAAGAGACGGGTCTGCAGGGACGGGTCGAGGGGGGGAGGCCCGGTGCAAAGGCCGTCTGGGCTGGGTGCGTGCGTGCGTGTATCCTGCTGGAGCCAGGGACACACACACACACACACACACACACAGCCCTGCACCAGAAGAAGGAAGACACTCACAGTTTAGAGTCTTCTTTGGTCATGGAAGCAACGGTGAACATCAGCCCTCCGTGGGGGCAGAGCAGTTCCCGGTTTCCAACGGAAGAGACGGGGCTGCATCGGGTGGGCCTCCTGGTGGAAGGCAAGGAAAAAAAAAGGTGTGTGTGTGTGATGTCGGAGACGACGTTTGGCCAGCAGAAATTGCAGGGGGTGGGAGTGGGAAGCGTGTGAGTCCAATGGAACGGGGGGGGGAGAGGAGAGGGAGAAAGGAGCGGGCACCCGCCAGAGAACTGGAGAACTGAATGTGTGGAAGGGATGAAGAAGCCTGAGCTTGGGGGATTTCTTCGTGACGTTTCATAACCCAACTAGGGAACATCTTCAATGGCAGGAGAAAGTGGGATGGGAGGAGGAGGAGGACGACGAGGAGGAGAACAACGGCGATCGTGAGGTCTTTGGTGCTCTCCGAGCTAGGTGGTTTTCTTGAAGATGTTTCATGATCCAACTAGGTAACATTATCAGTGCTAGAGGAGGAGGAAGAGGAGGAGGAGGAGAAAGACTGTGGGGTCCTTTGTGCTCTCTGAGTTTGGTTATTTTCTTGCAGACGTTTCATGACCCAACTAGGTAACATTATCAGTGCTAGAGGAGGAGGAAGAGGAGGAGGAGGAGGGGGACTGTGGGATCCTTTGTGCTCTCTGAGCTTGGTTATTTTCTTGAAGACGTTTCATGACCCAACTAGGTAACATCATCAGTGCTAGGAGGAGGAGGACGACCGTGGGGTCTTTGGTGCTCTCCGAGCTAGGTGGTTTTCTTGAAGATATTTCATGACCCAACTAGGTAACATTATCAGTGCTAGAGGAGGAGGAGGGGGGGGGGGAGGAGGAGGAAGGCAGCTCACCTCACAAACTTCCGCCATTCCTCCACAAAGAACTTGGAGACCACGTAGAGCTCTCCCACCTCCTGGGGAAAGAGATGCCATCATTCAGGGCCCCGAGGATCCCAAGAGGAGGCCCGGGACTCAAGGAGGCTGCAGGAGAGCTTAAGCCTGGATTGGGGGGAGCGGGGGGGGGGGAGCAAAGCCCAGGGGGACTCCAGCTGCCCAAAGGGATTCTGCCTCGCCCGCCTGCTCCCAAAGGACCACACAGGCCTCTAGGCTGCACAATGTGTGTGAGTGTGTGTCTGAGTGTGTGATTGTGCACTCAGCAGATTCAGATTCTTCTGCCTGCGGCTGCTGCTCTACAGGGCTGGAGGGGGGGGGGAGACCTCAATGGCCATACTGGTCCCCCGCTTGCTGGACACCCTTGCCCGGTGATACCTCTTGGTCAGAGCCTTGAGCCGCTGCCCCCCCCCTTCCCCATATCCCAGTCTCCCCACCTCAGGCCAGCTGCTGAGGCAGGGCCGGCCCTTGTCCTGGAAGAGGTGGGGCAGGCTGGCCTTCTGCTCATTGGCCATCATCTTGTGGAGGGCTTCGTTCTCCTCCCCTTCCCGCTCCAGGATCTGCAGAGAGACAAGCCCTGGGGTCACGGGCCTCCTCCTGGAGGGGCGAGGGTCTGCTCTTAGGATTGGGGGGGAGGAGGGGGGGGCTCAGCCCTCCAGGAGCGCCCTACTTCGCCAGGAAGGCGCAGGAGTTGCAATCTTGCTACCTCCAAAGGCTGGGAGGCAACTGAGACTAAGCAATTTTGGGAGGGGAGGGGAAATCCCCCCTAGGGAGGAGCCCCTCTAGGCCTCAAGCCCCCCCAGGAAGAAACCCCCCCCCCCCAAATGCCTTCCTGGAGCAAGGCTTCGGCCCCGACTCCACAGCCGGTCTCCATCTTGGGTGCAATTCAGAGGCCTCCGGAGCTCCTCACTGTGCTGACTTGGGGGGGGGGTGCTTTTCCCTCCCTCCCTCCATGATGCATGGGGGGGGCCGCCCCCGCACCTTGCACTGCAAGCAGGAGTCTCTGCCGCTGGGGAACTCTGGGGCGTTGCGGAAGTAGCGCTGCAACTTCTCCCAGGCTTCGCTGCAGACCACCCGCCTCTCGTTCTCCAGGATGCAAAGGTTGCCTGCGGGCGGAAGGGGCAGAGAAGCTGTCCCGGCTGTCCGAGGGGAAGCAGCAGCAGCAGCGGGGCAGAGCCTGACCCCCAACGGCGTGGGGACCCCCCAGAGCAGGAGAGCCTCCCCGCCAGAGAAGTGTGGCCACACAGATCTCTCCTTTCCAGGACACCCCCTTCTCTGTCCCCATGGTGGACGTTGGAACTGACCACAAAATGGGTTGCTGGAAGGAGTGGCTTTGCCGGAGAAGGTGGGGGGGGGAGGCAAGGAAAGCGTGGCGCCCAACACCCTCAGGACCATCATCCCCAGCACCCCACCCCAGCAAGCATCTTAACATTCAGATGCCCAAATGCCAGCTGGCTGGAGGGAAACCAGGCCACCGTCCTGTCCCGTCTCCCTCCCTCCTGCAGCAGCTGGCTCCTCCAAAAAGCCCCAGTCCCAAACTTTACAGGCAGCGGGGCCCGAGAGGGCTGCTTACCACCCCTGGCTGGCTCCCTCTCTCCCCCCCCCGAAATTAGGAGCCCCTCCCAGCCGCCCCCTGCACGAAAAAACAGGCCGCTCGCCTGCCGCCAAGGGAACATCGGGAGGAGCCCGTTGCCACCCAGCTCCTTCCGGAGCAGTCGCTAAGGTTACAGGCTAATTACGAAGGAGGCAGCCGGCAATTAAGCCGAGGGGAACCTGCTTTGTTCCTGCTGGCACAAAGGAGGCATTATTAGAGCCGAGAAACACCCACCTAGGCTCCCCAAGGATGCGCTAGCAGGGGCGGCAGAGGTGTGGGTGCACACGTGCGCTGGCACGACACACCTGGCCGTGCCCCCAAATGGAATAACCCCCTGGCGCATCGCAGGCGAACTCCAGACCAGGCCAAGGGAAAATCTAGAAGGGCAACAGGGGAGAGGAGGGGGGGGGGGGCCTGCTTCAGGACCTCACTTGTTTTCTTCCACATGTTTTTTTTGGGGGAAAATTAGCCTCTAAAGCAGAGGCCCCCCAACATTTTGGGCACCAGGGGGACCGGTTCCGTGGAAGAGAAGGTTTTTCCGCAGTGGTTTTGTGTGCTGCCTGCATCCCGCGGATGGGGCTTTGCTTGATTTGTGCGGACCGGTTGCTGGCGTGCTGTGGCCCGGTACCGGTCCGCAGACTGGGGGTTGGAGACCCCTGCTCTCAAGAGCATAAGAAATGCGCTACTCTTCTCCCTCCGGGGGCTGCACTAACGCTGCTGGCTCAGAGGGGGCTGAGGCCCCTTCCTTGGCCACTGTAAAAATGGGGAGGGTCCCTCCTCCTCACTGGGGTCCACCATCCTCTACTCTATATTCTATTCTATTCTATTCTATTCTATTCTATTCTATTCTATTCTATTCTATTCTATTCTATTCTATTCTATTCTATTCTATTCTATTCTTCTTTCCATATTCTATTCTATTCTATTCTATTCTATTCTATTCTATTCTATTCTATTCTATTCTATTCTGCATTCTATTCTATATTCTATTCTATTCCTATGCTATGCTATTTCTATTCTATTCTGCATACTATTCTATATTCTATTCTATTCTATTCTGCATTCTATTCTATATTCTATTCTATTCTGCATTCTATTCTATATTCTATTCTATTCCTATGCTATGCTATGCTATTTCTATTCTATTCTATTCTGCATACTATTCTATATTCTATATTCTATATTCTATATTCTATTCTATTCTATTCTATTCTATTCTATTCTATTCTATTCTATTCTATTCTATTCTATTCTATTCTATTCTATTCTATTCTATTCTATTCCAATTCCAATTCCATTCTAATTCTATTCTGGTCTAATTTCTGTTCTATTCTGCATTGTATTGTATTGTATTATCCCTCCTCCTCACTGGGGTCCACCATCCTAGGGGCCACAGTCTGGGGGGGGGGCAGGGGCAAGGCGAAGGAACCCGGACGAGCAGCAGAAGAAATGGCATTTTCAAGTGGGGGGGGGGGAGTGCCTTGGGGCAACTGGGTGGGATTTGAGGCATGATCACAGCTGGGGGGGGGGGCCTCTCCAACTGCTCTCTGGTTCAGCTGAAGAGTGGAATTAGGAGGGCCTGGCGGGAGGTGTGTTCCACACACACACACACCGGCCACAAAGCTGCCAGGGTGTTTCCAGCCAAGCTAGACGCTGGCAGGCAGGTGAGCGAGTGCCCTGGGGACGCCTGGGTCAGCCTGACCAGGAGAAACGAGGCTTCCTGGATTTGGATGACACAACGGCCGGATTCACACCATGCATCCAGCCAGGCTTGGGAGGGAAACAAGCAGTTCCACCGGATCTCGGGAAGCCCCCTTGCGCAAAGGGGCGCCCGAGGGAGGGAATCCCTTGTGCTGCTACAACCGAGGGTCCCCCTCCCCTCCCGCTCACCGTGGGGGCACACAATGTCTTCGTTGAACTTCAGCTCCTCTTCCTCCCGTTTCTCCCCACTGGACTCCTCTGTGGAGGGAAAAAAGCAGAGGGGGGGGAACCAAGTCAGAGACCCCCCCTTGCAACCCGGCTCAGGGGACAAGCCGGGGGCTCCGTGGCCCTCCCTCCCCAGAACAGAGGCAGGCCGACTGCACTCTGAACTTGCCCTGGAGCCTGCCTTCCTTCCTTCTTTCCTTCCCTTCCTTCCAACTCTTTTCTTCTTCCTTCCTTCCATCTTTTCCTTTCTTTCTTTTTCTCTTTCTTTCGTTCCTTCCATCTCTTTTCTCCTTCCTTCCATCTTTTCTTTCCTTCCTTCCATCTCTTCTCCTTCCTTCTTCTTTTTCCAACTTTCTTCTTCCTTCCATCTTTTTTCTCTTTCCTTCCTTCCATCTCTTTTCTCCTTCCTTCCTTCTTTCCATCTTTTCTTCTTGCCTTCCTTCCATCTCTTTTCTCCTTCCTTCCTTTTCTTTTTCCAACTCTTTTCTTCTTCCTTCCTTCCTTCCCTTTTCTCCCTTCCCTCTCTCCCTTTTTCATCTCCTTCTTTTGCCTCCCTTCCCTTCTTTCTTGTCCTCTCCCCTTTCCTCCCTTCCTCAGACTCTACCTTCCCTTCCTCTGAAAGCGGAGGAAACGAGCCGGTCTGCAGGCCCAGGGGGGCTGCCACCCACAGGGCTTCCGCGGAGTCTTTGCAAGGGAAGCCCAGTTCGCTCCACATTTCTCCCCAGCTCCAAGCGGGAGGATCCGGGGTTGAGGCCGAATCCTTCAGCCCCCCTGAAAAGCCTTTGGGCCTGAAACAAGCGCTGGCCCAGAGCAGCTAAGCCAGCAGTCGTTCCTCTGGAGAGGCCAGGCCTGCCTCGACTAAGGGGGAGGTGTATGTGTGTGTGTGTGTGTGTGAGGAGGGAGCTACCTCTCTCCTTGTCGTCGCCGTTCATCTTGCCGTTGCTCGGCTCGGCCTCCTCATCCGAGTCGTCCAGCTGCTCCAGGGCCAGCTGGCGCCAGTTGCGCAGGGAGGACTTCCCTACCCAAAACCCGTCACTCCTGCGGGGCGAGAGGGGCAAGCTCACAGCCCAGGAGGAGGGAGCAGGGGAGGACCTGGAATTGCTGCCCTGAACGCCCCCCGCCCGGGGAGGGAGGGTTTGAGCACCTCACCCCTTGTCCACGGCTTTGAGGAGGTTGCAGACGGCTTTGTAGTCCTCGCTCAGCCGGTTCTTCAGCCGCAGCACCCGGCACCTCTCCACCACGCAGTCCCTGCAGAGGTCTTCCCCTGCGGGAAGAGGCCGGAAGGCGGAGGCTGAGGGCAGCGGGGGGGGGGAGGGCTCCCCTCCTCGGCCATTCGGCCAGGGGAGCCTCTGCCTTCCCAGCGCCACACCCTGTGGAGCAGACCCGAGCAGGGAGGAAGGCCAAGGCGGTCTCCCAGAGCTTGTGCGAGCGAACGGGGATTCCTCATGTCGCACCTCGCCTCTCCGGGGGCAGCCCCTCAAACGCGCTGGGGAAGGTGCGAGGAAACCGACGAGCGTGGCAACTGCACCAGGGAGGTGCAACGCCAACTTGGCAAGAGTGTGAGCGATCACACCTCCTGCAGAGCTGAAGGTCCCCCCCTCGTGCCGCCCCCCCCGCTCTGCAAGAGCATAAGCAGCTCCATCTGCCTGGCGCTCCTTTCTCCCCCCTTCCTCGCTCTTTCCCCCTCCCCAAACAGAGGGAATTAGGAGGAGGAGGAGGCCAGGGCTTCCCCAAGAGAGGGTCTGGCCTCATCCAGGAAAACCCCCCCACCCCACCTTCCAGGAAATCCCCCTCCCACCTGTCAGCCTGGGTCCTCCCCCGTATCGCTTGTAGAAGTAGTCGGCCACGTCCTCCGAGACCCGCTTGACGGTGGGGATCTTATCGGGGTGCAGCTTGCCGTGGGAGCACAGACAGGCCGTGTTGTCGATGGCTTTGGGGGTCGTTGATTCGTCCAGCCACTGCTGCAGCCATTCCAGGGAGACAAAGTCGTAGGGGCAACCTGGGGGGAGGGAGGGCAGAGGGCCAGAGCATCAGCACCCGTCTCCTCCTCCTCCTCCATCTCTCCTCCAAACCGACCGCGTCTCGTGCAAGTTAAGATCACACATCTTCCCCCCCTTCAAACGACTGATGAAAGCGACCCGCGCACCCAACTTTCTCTGCTATGCAACAATGTCCCCAGAGTCAGCCAGCTTCGGTCACACTCCTGCCCCCTGCCATGTGGTGGTTGGCAGGGGGGGAGCAACTCAAGACCGAGGGATCCGGCCCTCCTTTCCCCACCAGCCGTGCCCACGGCCACCAGGAGAGCGAGCCTCTGCCCGGGGCCCCCCTCTTGCGCCAGTGTCCCCGCCCTGCTGGCCGAGCTGAGATGACGCCCGCCAAAGCGAGGGGCCTTTAAGAGACACCCTAATATGGACACACACACACACACACACTCTGCCCCCAGGGAGCAGGCCATGTTAGGTGGTTTGGCTCTCTTGGGAGAGGAGGGAGGGGGGGGTTACACAGAGTCGTACGCAAGGAAGCTTTCAAACCCGGCACGCCCCACTTCTGCGATCGCGACAGAGGCCAGAGCTGTCCCCCCTCCCCTCCCCCTCCCCTCCTGCCTGGCCCAGAGTGGCCCTAAAGAAAAGAGAGGCGTAATTGGAAGGTCTTACAGACCAGCTTCGGCAGGCAACTTCTGGTAGAGCTCCTTCACCTCTTCGTGCTTGACCAGGCCCCGCGCCACGCTCTGCTTCCGCATCTCGGCCATTTCCTGGCACCACTCCTCAAACCTGCTGTTGTCCTGTTCCACCAGCTCCTGTAGGAAAGCTAGAAGGGGAGAAAGCCCAGGAGAGGGATGGCAGGAGGCACCGGCCAAGCCCGAAGGTCCAGGAGGCCTGGCCAAAGGTGCCTCCACACACACACACACACACACACAGCGAAGGGAGGAAGCCCCCCTCCCCAAAACCCTTCCTTCGACTCAGGGAGGGGCAGAAAAAGGCTTCTTCCCAAAACCGGCACATGCCGGTTCCGAATTGTGAACCAGGCAGCCGCAGGGCTGCTTCCACCCTCGTGGGCTTCCGGAGGAGCGCGTGTTCGGACGTCCTTGTGCCAGCGTGCTCGAGCCATGGGGCGGGAGAACAAGCCAAGAGGGGGCCGGGGATTGGGGAAAACGCAGAGGCCTCACCTGGGATCTCAACAGCCAGGGACTTCTCCCGCGACTGCAACCTGTACACCAACATGTAGGCGTTTCGGGAGCGGTAAATCCCCTTCCCGCACTTGGGCCTTCGAGACTGAGATTTAGAGGGTTCTGGAGGGGGGCGGAAGGCAGAGGGAGCAAGTGCTGGGGACCCCGTTTCCCCCTGCCTCGCTCCCCTCCCCGGAGGACGCTCTCGGCCAGGCAGGTTGGTAGCGAGCTGAGGAGAGGGGTTTGGTGCCGGCCGCACAGGCTGAGCCGGGCCCACCCGGGGGTTCGGCTCAAGGAGAGACTCATTTACCCAGTTCCTCTTCCGCCCCCAGCTGCAGCTTCCTGCCTTCCATCTTCTCAATCTCTTCGTCATTAAATCTGTACCACTCCCCCGTCTGGGGGTCCTTCACGTGGGCGATGTAGTGGCCCGAGTAGGCGCTCACCCCTCGGTGGATGAGGATCGCACTCAGCTCGTAGACGAAGACGCTGGCTGGAAACACAGCAGGACGCGCTCGAGGCTTGGGGAATGGCGGGACTTCCACCACCCCATCCTCGTTTTCCCCCCAGCCATGGGCAGCAGCAGCAAGACCCCCCTCCTCCCCATAACACCGCAGGCGACAGCCACACAAAGTCACCCTCCAGGCGCAGACAGAAGGCGGGAGAAGGGCCCTGACCCACAATTCAGGGAACGGGACCCCAAAGAGAAGGAAACGTGCACACCCAGCTCTGCCCACCTTTGTCTTCCATGAAGGGTTCCAGGTCCAGCAGCTCAGAGAACTCGATGTAAGCGTTCAGCTTCTTCTTGTGCCCCGTTTGCCTAACGCGGGAAAGAGGACTGCTCTAATTCGCCCCTTTCCCACCCGGCGGTGCCAACACAAGGGAACGGCGGCAAGAGCAGAGCAGACTGTCCCCTTTCCCCATCAAGAAGGTCAGTTGCTGAACTGGGAACCAGGAGATTCCCTGATGCCCCTCAGGCACCGAAGCCGTCTGGGTGACTTTGGGCCTGTCTCTTTCTCTCTCAGCCCAACCCTCTTCATAGGAACAGGGGGGGAGGGGTTAGATGGATCGCCTTGAGTTGCCCAAAGAAAGGCAGGACACAATAAGTAAGATAAACATCAGCTGAGCTGCTGCCCGCGGGCCTTGTTCTGAAGCTACTATCAGAGAGAGAAGCAACATGGGATTAAGGAGAAAGTTCCTGGCTGTGAGAACAATTAACCAGTGGAACAGCTTGCCTCCAGAAATCGTGGGCGCTCCATCACTGGAGGTTTTTAAGAAGAGACTAGACAGTCACTTGTTTGAGATGGTATAGATTCTCCTGCTTGAGCGTGGGGCTGGACTAGAAGACCTCCAAGGTTCTGCTTCTGCATTCTATTCTATTCTATTCTATTCTCTATTCTATTATTTTCTATTCTATTTTCTATTCTATATTCTATTCTATTCTACTTCAGGCCTAGCCTGTTCCAATTCAAGCCTTTTGGACAGGGATAGGATTCCGCTCTAAAACGGGCCTTTTCAACCAGTTGTGCGTGGCACCTGGCAGGTGGTACGCAACCTAGACAAGTGTAGTATGTGTGTGTGGGGGAATGAGCTGAAGTGGCGCCAGCGCCAGCGAGGCATGGGGGGGGAGAATCAGCTGGAGCTGCGATGTTGCTGGGGCTCTGCTGAGCGCCCAGGATCAGCCCGCGCGGCTCCAGCTGATCGGAGCCGCGTGCAGTGGCCAGCCGGGGAGTGGACGACTGCATGGGGGAAGTGAGGCTGGGGTAGTGACCGAAGCTCTCCGTGGGGCACACCAGGAAGGGAAAAGGAGGAGGAGGGGGGAGAGAGGAGAAGATATAAAAGGAGGAGCTTTTGGCAAGAGAGGGAAAGAAAAAAAGAAGAGCACGGGGCAGAGAAGGGGACGGAGAAGAGGAGAGGCTTTCAGAGAGAGAGAGAGAGAGAGAGAGAGAGAGAGAGAGAGAGAGAGAGAGAGAGAGAGAGAGAGAGAGAGAGAAAGGAGAGGGAGAGAGGAAGAAGGGCCGACCAGCCACCTGACCACCAAGCTAGTGGTGCACATTAATAAACATGGAGAAATTCATCATACATCTGTGAGTGCAAAAGGAAAGTGATTCAGCAAAGGCACCGCCTTAATGTGCACCGAAGAGATTACAACCGGTACTTTTTTCCTTTTTTGGTCAGCACGTTTTTCTGACACCGAGCTAAGCACTGTTGATTAAGAGCAGGTGGGAAAGGCTCTGGGGGCGGGTGCAAGAGGCGGCTCACCTATCGAACACGAAGCGCATGAGCTGGAGGTTGAGGGTGCAAGGAAGGCTGAGCAGGCGGATCCTCCTGGTGGCATTCTGTTTACTCTGACAGGATTCGCAGAAGTAGCGGTTGTCCCCTTCCAGCTTCTCCTCCTTGCCAGGAAAAAACAAGAGCAAGACCGGATGCCGGCTTGAGTGGGTGCCCCAAAGCCATCAAGTCCCACCAACCAGCCCGGGGGCGAGACCCTCCAGGTCCCGAGGCTGCCCCCAACCCGGGGCAGCAGAGTTTGGCCCTTCCCCCTTGCGGGTGGATACCTTCAGGAACTCGGTGATGCAGTCCGACAGCTGCTTGTGGCCCTGGATGTTTAACTCGAGCTCATAAAACTTGGAGATGAGTTTGGACTCTCGGCCACACTGGTTGCAACTGGAGAGCAAAGCAGAGATGGCCGTGAGCACCCGAAGCCCCGTCCTCTTGAAGCAGGACGAGGAAGCGAGAAGAGACGGCCGTGAGCACTCAAAGCCTCGTCCTCTCGAGGCAGGACGAGGAAACGAGAAGCGGCTGCGCGGGGAAAGCCTTACACTGTGACGTAGGCGTACTCGCCGCAGAACTGCTTCTGGACGATGTCGCACACGTCCGGGTTTTTCTGAGAAGACAAGGTGTCCTCCAGCAGGGACATGAACAGCTTGGAAAACTCCTGAGCGTCCTGGAAGAACAGCAGCAGAACGGGCAGGATGTAAATCCAAGGAGACAGGACAGGGGTACGCCACCAGCTCCTTTGAATCCCGTTAAAGGGAGGTATTGTCAAAAAAAAAAAATCCTCCCAAAGGGCCAAGTAGCCCAAGCAAATTGGAGCAGGGCTTTATTTTTTCCGCTGTCAAGGGACTCGTGGTTTTCCTCAGGGTGGGAACAGCTTTCTTAAAACACGCAATTCTGAGAAACAAGCAAGGCAAAAGAGAGAAGCTGAGCCAGGTGCCTCGAACCTTACCTGTTGCTGGCCTGTGTCCAAACCCAGTGCTTTCACAAACCCCGATGGGTCAATATATCGCCTTTTGCTGTTCTGGAGCAAGGCAAACAAGTATTGGAGGTGCTCGCAAATAGTCTGAGGTTCGTAATCTGTCAAGGGACGAAAAAAGGCTCGATTAAAACGCAGGATGTAGACAAAGGAATTCTTCCGTCCCCTCGCTTAACGAAGAGCCCCAAGCCAAACTCAAATGGGAACAACGTCCTCAAACAGAATTTGGGAAGCCACTAGCTCTACACGGTACAAAGCACGGGGGACAGCGAACCATTTGGGGTTCAAAGCAGGTGAATCGTAGCACCGCCTGCTTCTAACGAAGCAAGAACGCCCCCCCCCCCAAAAAATACCTTTGCTCTCCGCCGTGACATATTCAGGGCGGGCCACTGGACACAGATACAGGGCCTGCCGGAGCTCCAGATTCAGGAACCACATCTGTAGGAAAGTGTTGACGTAGCAAGTGGCCCCCAGGTTGGTGAGGCCTACGAAGGCATTCTGGTGGGGAAGGAGAAGGGAGAGAGAGAGATCATCAGAGGTGAGGCAGCCAAAACAAAGCAGAGCGCTCCAGGACGGCAATTTTAGCGAGCTCTCCTCTGGAGAACGTAAGGTTGTGAGGCCTACGAAGGCTTTTATTGGTTAGCCCGAGGGAGGCGACTTCGAGTGGAATCTAGAGGGGGAAAACAGGGCTTTCAACCTGTGGTACGCGTACCACTTGTGGTACATTAATGAGTGGCAGGTGGTACGCAGCCCCTGCCTAGCCAAGTGTAGTGGGGAAGGGAAAGAGCCAGCACAGGCAAAGACTTACAGTGAGGAGCTGCAGATTTTACTTATGAATGGAGCCATTTGGGGAGGCTGCCTTAGCCGGCAGCCAGATTTTTTTTCTTCCTTAGTGCCGGCTGGGCTCCTTACTTTCCTTCTAGCCAGTAGCTAATTCTTAAAGGGGAAGTGCCTTTTAAGCTAGTTCACTCAGCAGCTTGTCTTTTCTGTCTCTGGAGGCCTTTCCTTGTTTGATCAATATATGGAAGAGGGAAAATATGGGGGGGGTTCAATTCTTCCTTCAGAAGGAGATGGGAATGAGAAAAAGGGGCAGGGAAGGGAGGGAGGGAGGAAGTCCCGCCTTAGCAGTTGGCCACCAGCAGCTCTGCCATTGACTTTGCTTGTCAAAAGGTTGCAGAAGGGGATCACATGACCCTGGGACACTGTGACCATCATAAATATGAATCAGTTGCCAAGCATCCAAATATAAATCACATGACCCTGCAATCATAAGTGTGAAAAATGGTCATAAGTCATTTCAGTGCAATTGCAACTTTGAACAGGTTTTTTTTGTCACCAAGTTTTTGACACCTTGCTAGGTGGTTATTGCCATATTAAGTGGCAATCTAAGTCTAACACACGCTCCGGACGTGCTTTTCTATCTTGCTGCTTTAAAATGCTCAGCTATTTTTTTTTAAACGAAACCAACAGAAAAACGTACCAAATCAAATACGTTTGGAAAAAAAAAAAATCCAAACGTGACCGCTTAACTTGTACCAACTCAGCAGTGGCTCCCGTCACGGGAGAAACTAGACTCACAAATTTCACAGCTTTGAGGATACATAAAAGACCCAGGGGTGGCATGGATACTATGGGATGGGAAATACAAGGCTCACCAGTATTCCAGAAACATTATATTAGACGAGCACTATAGATGGTGGATTAAAATTAAAAAAGCTAATTACATGAAAATACCCAATTGGATTTCAACACTGGAGATTTTTTTGCACCCAAAATTTATGAACCTAGGAAAGGTAATTACATATAAAAACATTCCAGATGAGACGGAGAATTGAAAACAAGAGGGGAACTATTAGAAGGTGGCATAGAGTTGGAATGGTGGGCATACTTGCAAAATACAACTCACGACACAGAAAGATAAAAAAAGAACTGGGATTAAACTAGAATATACAGAACTAGACAAAACTCTGCTAGGAATGAAGACAAAATGATAAGAAAGATTTACCAATATTTATTAGAACAAAGTTGCCAAGCAGAACAGGTAAAGATAAATGTTATTGGAATAAAAAATTCGGCTATAATATCGAGTTAGATTATTGGCAACTACTATGGGACAGGAATAGATTAACATTAGCTACTACTTACAAAGAAAATTATACAAGATGTTTTATAGGTGGCACCCCCCTATAAGGCTAGCAAAAATAGACAAAAAATCTTCACCATTATGTTGGAAATGTAGAAAACACCAGGGACTATATCATATGTGGTGGAATGTTCAGAAGCTCGAAAAATTTGGCACTGATAAAAGAATTGGTTAGAAGAGATACTATCATTAAAAACTGAAGTAAAACCAGAAACTCTTTTATTAGGGATCACTATGGATAAATTCAGCACTTTATATTTAATCTGTACATTTTAACGCAGCAAGATTAACATGCTCAACATTGGAAAAGAAAAGAAACCCCCCCCCGAAGAAGAAATACTAACAAAAATTCTATCCTGTGCGGAAATGGACAGACTGACATTAGAACTCAAAAATAAAACAGGAACAGAGTACTTTGAAATTTTGAATAATAAGTGTTAATTGGTGGACTTAAGAGGTACGCTGGGACAAAGGCGATGATTAAGAGAGAACTAGAAATTCTTATTTTTTTTAATATTTGTTATAGCAGATAGAACCAAAAGTATTCAACTAGGATGTACTTTATTGAAAGAATGCGCACTGTGTAACATTGTAATAACTTAATGTAAGTAAAATAATAGTATCGTTTAAACAGGGAAGTTGTATCATGTCCAATGTGTTTTTTTCTTTAACTGTATTATGTTTAATGTGTCTTTGTGTTTTAACTGTATATTCAATAAAATTTTGTGAGGGAAAAAAAAGATCCTAGCTGAATGAAACTTGTGTCCTCCCCCACCGCCCCAATCACCACCAGAGGCTCCCTCCTGTGGTACCAATTGCCTCCCGGCCAAATTGGATACATCACAGCCAACCTCCGTAGATCTTGGGAGCCAAGGCGATTTCAGCCTCGGCCACTCTGGGCGACAAGACTTAAGCACCAATGCAAAGCGAGGAGGTGCACCGGGGGGAAGGCAACCCTTCTCGGTCACGCCAGAAGACCTCGACGTACCTTTTTCTCCTCTCAAAGTTGGGATCGTCGATGTTGTGAAAGGTGTTCTCGTCGATCTCCCCCAGCCAAATGTGCTCTCCATCCCACCAGGCAATTGGGGTTCCCTCGGCAGTTTCTCCTGCAGAAGCAAAGCCACAGGTGGAGTTGTTGGCCGCCGACGCCGTTTTTCCGGGAACGGAGGTTGACGTTTGCTGGCATTCCCCCCTGGTTCTAAGATCTCTTTTTTTTCTGGGAGAGAGGAGGATGCTGAAGAGAGCTTTAGAGTGGTGCCTTTAGAGACAGCAATAGCAATAGCCTTAGACTTATATACGCTTCACAGGGCTTTACGCGGGTGTCAAAATCGCCGCGTAATGTGACTGTTGCGGCATATCGCAACTGTTTTTGCATTGCTGGAGCGGGGTATTCGCAGCTCCACATGATCCAACCGGCCTTGGGCCGGCACTTAACCCCCCCCCTCTAAGCGATTTACAGAGCCGGCCTCTTGCCCCCAACAACCTGGGTCTCATTTTACCGACTTCGGAAGGGTGGAAGGCGAGTCAACCTTGAGCTGGTCAGGATCGAACTGCCTGGCAGTGGGCAGAGTTTAGCCTGCAATGCTGCATTCTAACCACTGCGCCACCACAGCTCTTAAGCAACATCCGATCAGCTACAGCAATAAGCACTTAGACTATATACCGCTTCACAATGCTTTATGGCCTCTCTAAGCGGTTTACAGAGTCAGCCTGTTGCCCCCAACAATCTGGGTCCTCATTTTATTGACCTCAGAAGGATGGAAGGCTGAGTCAACCTTGAGCGGTCAGGATCGAACTGCCAAACTGCAGGCAGTCGGCAGTCAGCAGAAGTAGCCTGCAGTACGCATTTTAACCACTGTGCCACTACGCTTCATTTGTGTTACACACCCCAAACCACATCCTGCAAAGGAAGCTTTTTCAAAAGGGGTGGTGTTTCAGCTTCACTTAAATCAGGACAAATCTGCACCAGTTCTCTTCTGCAATGAAGACAAATCTGCTAGTCCCTGACAGCATAGTATTTTGATATGTTCCTAATCCTCTGAAGGAAAAACAGGGGCTCATCCTCAACGTCAGTAGCTAAAGGATACACACATCCAAGGAGGCAGGAGTAAAAATGAGAAAAAGTGAGGTGGAGAGACTGGCATTGAAATGTTATCATCATTATTTATTAATAGAGATACCACTCTAGTGGGCTGGAGGGGGGAATTTATACATATTTTAAGAAGAACTTCTAAACTAAAATTTTAAATCTCAGGAGTAGAGGCCATCTTTGTAATTAGTGTCCTCCTTAATTCAACAGTATTATTTTGCAAGATCCTTATTGTGGCTGTCTTTGTTGTCAAGGCACAAGCACAAATAAAAAAATAAAAATAAAGCATGATAAAAATATAATAACTAGTGTTGAATAGAGATAAAAATACTCCGACTCCACACACCCTGAAATTAGCAAAAACAAAAGTTGACAAAGCAGAGATGTAGCCCCCGGCTTCCTTTTATGTAGCTGTTTTTTTGTTTGTTTGTTTTTTTTTGACAGCAAAAACAATAGTTCAGGGAACGATAACAGAAGCAAGCAAAGCTTGTCATTAGCTCCTACAGCTAGCAAAAGCAGGTGTCCTGTAAACAATAACTGTGCTAAGTATTTATCATTTATTAAAGACATCTCATAATGCTCCCTGCAAGCTGCTAATCAATTGTGCGAAATAATTAATTAGTACAGTAAAAGCAATAATGTTTTTCCACCCAACGGGCAAATAATCATAAAATGTGTGTATTACAGCACGCTAACCCCTAAGGGGGGGGGGGAAACCTCCCATGGTTGACAAAAACTTAATTAGAAATCAAACAAGATGCCACCCTGGCTTCTAACTGGGTGAATAAACAACTTAGGAGCTTGAACACACTTGGGAAGCATTTTGTAGGATGCCAATTAAGGTGCAATACAGTTGCAGATTTGGGATTTGTTTTTTCGGGCTGCTGTAGCACTGCCCTGCCTAGGCAGAGGCTCTAGATTGCAAAGGGACCCCAACCCCAGTTACCCCCGAAGGGAATTTTGCAGAAGCCAGAAGATTTCAGATCCATTGATCTTTTTTGGGCCAGCCAACTCAGAGCTGTGAGAGCAGCGGAAAGGAAAGGGCACCACGTGGTGCTCCGAGGGAGGACAAACCTCACCGATGCCACCATCAAACTAAAAGGGAAGGAGCCAAAGGCCCCATCGTGCCAATGGGCAGAGGGGGGGGGGGTACGCCTGCCATGATACCATGGGGCACCGCCACCCCTCTGGCAGGATTTTGACACCTGCGTTGGGCTCCGCCCGCCCCCGGCAACGCCCAGAGGATGGCACCTGTGGTGACCCTGCCCCGCCCCCCCCGCCCCGCGTTCCACGAGGCGGGGGAGGCTCCAGCTTTTGCACGGGAGCCAGGCTGCTTAACTCGGGACTGGCGCCGGGCAAGCAGAAGGCCGCGACCCCCGGCCGGCTCCCCGCAGGGCCGTGGCCTCACCTGCAGGGCGCCCCGCTGGCAGGGCTCCAGCCCTATCCGGTAGGCCGCTCGATGTGCTCCTGCGTCACGGCTTCGGGCGGCACCGTCTCCGTCCAGCGCCAGGCCGCCTTCTCCAGCTGCAAGCCGCGGAGCCATCCCGGGACCGGCCGAGCAGGAACAGGGCCGCTGCAGGCGAGCCCGGAAGGGGAAGAGTGACGGGCGACCGGAAGCGGAACCGGCCGAAGCCGTGTGGCGGCCTCAGGCACGCCTATTGGGGCGCGCGCGGGGCGACTCGCTCACCTGGCCCCCCTCGGCTCTCGGCTCTGACGTCACGCCAACGGCCGGGGAGGGGCGGGAAGGGCTTTGGAGGGGCGTGGCCCGCGGACTTCCAATAGGGCGACGCTCTCTCGGAAAAAGGCTCCGCCTCCTTCCCCGTGTCTTTCACCCCTCGCGGCGAAGATTTTGAGCGGGAGAGGGGAAAAAAAAAAAAAAAAAAAGCCGTGGACGAGCGGAGCAGCGCACAGCAAGCTCGACCTTCTGAGGCGAAGCTACCACAATGCCTTGCGCCCTCCCCTCAGTTTTGTGTTTTTTATGGATGTAAATAAATAAAAAAAAGTACAATCACCAAGTTGAAAAAAAAAAAAGACAACAAAACGCCCTACATTTAAATGTGGAGATTCGGGAGGGAAAATACGAGGCACTTTTGCCCCCTAAGATGGCTACCACTGGCTGTCGGGCGCGGACGGTGCTGCTCCGACGTCCCCCCGGGACCTGTTTCCCCGCGGGCCCTTATTCCACGTGTTATTTCTCATGCTAACGCGCGTTCACAACTGGGCAAAGAGCCGCTGACCACGATCTGGGATGGGGATTAGCATTAGAGGAACCTCTGGCGCCGGGCAAGACTACAACTCCAATAGCCTACGGGGCTCACACAGGAAGAGAGCCCCCCTCTGGTCCGGAAGCTGGCAGTGCAGAGGCGGGCCAGCAGAGAACCACTGCGGCCGGAGAAAACTACAACTCCCAGTAACCCGCGGGCTCAAAACCGGAAGAGCCCCCATCTGGTCCGGAAGCTGGCAGTGCACGGGCGGGCCCTCTGAGCGCCAGACGCTCTGAGGGCAGGCGCGTTCTCGTAGCTGCGGACGAGCGAAGCGCTCGTTATTTATTGCCATAAAATAGAAAAACTGGCGAAGCCCCGAGCAAGCTGCGTCCTTCCCTTCTTGTCACTTGTCTGGGATGGTATAGGTTCTCCTGCTTGAGCAGGGGGCTGGACTAGAAGACCTCCAAGGTCCCCTTCTATTCTATTCTTATTCTATTATTCATTCTAGTTTTTCTCTTCTAGTCTACTATTCTATTATATTCTATTCTTTATTCTATTCTATTCTATTCTTCATTCCTATTATTCTATTCTCCTATTATTCTATTATATTCTTATTTATTCTTCATTCCCTATTCTATTCTTATTCTATATTATATTATTCTTTGTATTCTCTATTTCTATTTATTCATTATTCTATATTCTATTCTATTGTTCATTCCTCTTGTCTATTCTTCATTCTTCATTCCTATATTATTCTATTCTATTATTCATTCCTCTATTCTATTCTATTCTATCTTCTATTTCTATTCTATCATTCCATTCCATTCCATTCATTTCTATTCCTTGGCCCGGGAGAGGTGCTGTAGCAGGGGCGTCCCGAAGGGGCCACATTTACAATAAAAGCATTGAATGAACCCTTTTTGTTTGACTCTGAAAAGTTAAATCAAGGCACTGGACCCGAGTTTTTCCAAACTGAGACGTTCGTTACTTATCCAGGTAACTTCCGTCAAAATGAATTATGGGTAGTCAGGTAGCCACTGAAATGAACCATGCTCTTTCATACAGACAGCAAGGGAGTTTCTCCCCAAAATGAAAAAAAAAAAAAGGAACGTGAATGAAGATTCAACCATCCAGGCCAAAAGTATCTTCAAAGGGTTAAATCAGGGCACGGGACCAAAGTTGATTACAAATGAGATGTTTGTTACTCAGCCAAGTAACTTTCTTCCGTCAAAAGAGAATTTGGGTAGTCAGGTAGCCATTGGAACGAACGAGCTCTTTTGCCATTCCTCACCCAAATGAAAAAGCAACGTGAAAAATGAAGGTTCAATTAACCTGGCCAAAAGTATCTTGAAAAGGTTTAAATCGAGCCATCGGACCAATATTTATCAAAAAGGTTTATTCATTTGACTTTTTTAAGATACTTTGGGCCTGGGTGGTTGAATTTTTTACGTGTTACTTTTTCGTTTTGACTTTCCAAGTTGCGGGGTGCCCGGGGGGCTTCCCGCTCTCGTCCCCTGAGCCCCTGCATCCATTCGGCCTCCTCCGCAGCTATCCTGCTCCCCACGCAGGGCGAGGGGCTTGTTGGGACAGCCGGCCCCTGCCCCTGGCACCAAGCAGCTGGCATCTCAGGAGCCTGGCAGAGGGCAGAGCAGCTTCACTTGGAGAGTTGGTGCCCGCAGTCGCCTGCCATCTTCCCTCAGGAAGCCGGCTAAGGGGTCTCCACTGAGCTAACATCTGAGTGGCCTGCCCCCCCCTAAAACGAGGCCCCATTCCTGGTCTCGAAGATGGGGCACACATGCTCCCCACCCACCAGTAGCCATGTCCTTGGATGCCAAATGAGGGCACGGCGTTTTCTTAGAACCGGATATGTTTCCTCTCTGATTCTGGACCATTTTCATCCTCTCACTGGAATACACAACTGCGATGCCACTCCTCCGCAACAGGAAAAAAAAAATAAAAGGCAAGCCAGTCTCTACAATTGTGGGGTTCAGCACCATTTATTAAGAAAAGAAGTACAGAACAGTCAAGGGCAGGAGGGCGAGGGAAGCAGAGGGAGAGGAGCAAAGAGAGAGGTCTCCAGGCTGGGCCCTCCAATCCTGGACACGGGGGTTGCCAAAAAGGCCCAGGACAGCCAGGCCGACATGAGACGGCTGAAGTAGAACCAGGCACCCCCAAGGCCTGAGGTGTTTCTGGCCTCGGTGCGTGGAGGCAGCTGGCAGGAGAAGACAAGAATGCCAGCTAATCAGCAATCCTGTCGGAGCAACGGAAGATTCTTTGGACTTGGCTACTTAGGCAAAGCTCCTTTTCTCCTGGGAAAGCTATAAAAGAACCATTTCTTTCTGGCTCTGACACCATAGCAGGGGCAGGAAGGCAGGACCCTCTGCTCCCCCCCCTCCCAAGAAGCAGCCTCATACCAGAAGTTTTGCTGTAGAAAAAACAGCAGGCCACAAGAGGGTGGGCGTGAGAGGGGATTGGCCTGGAGATAGCGCGTGAATCCTTAGGAGACACCCCCTCCCTCAAAAATAAGGCACTGAAGCAACCAAAGGCGATGGGACAGACCCCCTCCCAGGGTGCGCAGAGAACCAGGAATCCCAGCCAGAGCAAGGGCGGGCACGATCCAGGGGTTAAGGCAGCTGGCCTGAGCACCTCTCAGAAGCAGTACAGCGTGCAGGGCAACGATGGCAGAGACGGGACTTCTGAAGGATCCGCCTCCTACTGGCATCTGCTGGGCCGGGGCTCCTGGGAGCCTCTCACTGCCCCAGCAGGGCGAGGGCAGCTGGTTGGTGCGTTGGTCAGTCACCGTCTGCCGGCCGGCAGAGCCAGTTCAAGCGCAGAAGCCGTCTGGGCGTACCGGCTCACGAGCCGAACTCTTTCAGGTGCCGGTCTGTTTATGGCACCCTTCTGCGGCTTCTGGCGCCACGTGGCAGGGTTCCCTGGGTCCTCCGCCGCGCGGCTCCCTTCCTGCTGGCCAGGACGCGTGAGCCGACTCCCCCTCCCCCCTCCCCTTTTTGGCAGCAGCAAAGCACGTTTCTCTGTTTCTTCCTTTTAAAAAATTTGTAATAATAATAATAATAATAATAATAAAATAAGGATAATCAGCATAGATGTCTCTCCTTGGCCCGGCGACGGCAGCGAAGAGCAGCTGGGGGGGGGCCTCCCCTATGAGGGCACTCCTGAATGTTCAGGGCCATTTCCGCCTGATGGTGCAGGTCTACCGGCTGCCGGGGCTCCTGGCCCGGCCGGGCGTTGGCCAGCACCACGTGTTTGATGCAGCCGGTGATTCCGAGGTGTACTTCCCATCGTCAGGCTCTGGATGTCCGGGGCGCCTCCTGCGCGGAGAAAGGCAGCGGTCTTGAGCAAAGCAGCGATCCTCCAGTCCCAAGGAAGTGGGGGGGGGGGCTGACCCAGAAGACCCACTCTTTCGCTCCATCCGATTAGCCTGGGATACTGAGGCCCTCAGCAGCTCTCCGGAGATCGGGGTTGGTGCCCCTTTCAGATGGGTCTCTAGACCCCTGAAGAGGCTTGGTGGAGAAGGATCTCCAAGTGACCGTTCGGAAAAAGGGAGAAGCGGGCGCGAGAAGCGACCGCTGCGTCAAATAGCAAGCGGCCTCTTCTCCAATCAGAGGCCGATGGACACGAGGCCAACGCTGGACAAAGCGCAACCACCGGGGCAGGAAATGATCTTTTGGAATCGCGCCATCCAGAAGACCCCCGGGGCCCAAGCCGCTCACCTAGTAGATCCGGCCTTTGGCGTTGACCATGACATTCCTGCCGGAAGATTCTCCGGTCACCGCCTCCTCTCCGTCCACCTGAAGGAAACTCTTCTCCCTTCCCTACAGAAAAGCGGGGTTTGCCGTCAGAATGGGGCAGGGGGTCCGTGCTGACGGAAACTCACTCCCCCGGCCCCAGCCATCTCCTCTCACCGGACAGCGGTCACGCGGTGCCATCCCCATCGTCCAGGGGGTCTTCGGAGCGGATGTTGGCCTCTCGCTTCCCAGCTGGTAAACTGCGGAAGACGCGCTGGTCAGCTAGGAAAGGCAGCCCGCCAGCCGGATGACCTAGCGCAGGGGTCCCCAACCGTGGTCTGTGGACGGTAGCGGGCCGCGGCATGCCAGCAACCGGTCGCACAAACAAGCCCCAATCCGTAGGATGCAGGCAGCAACAAAACACCCCTCCGGTCGCGGAAAAAACCTCTCTCCACGGAACAACCGGTCCCTGGTGCCCAAAAGGTGGGGACCCTCGCCCTAGCAGGGAAGGCCCCAGCCAGCAAGTGGTCTGACTCACCTGAAGAGCAGGTGCCCTTCCTTCAGCCCGAGGCTAATGAAATCCTTCCCTTTGCCCGGTGCCCTTCCTCCTGCGAGACAGAGACAGAGAGGGGAGTGTGATGCCACAGTCTCCTTCGGGAGGCAACCCATGACCGCCTCCCGGCCACCCTGGGGAGCCACCATGCGCTGCTCCCCTGGCATGCTTTTGAGCCCCCGTCCAAGCGGGTCAATACCTGGCTATAACATGCTGCTGGGGGCCCGGCTCTCCCGTGGCCTGGAAAGAAAGGGACAAGCAGAAGCCGTGCGCGTCAACCAGACCAGCCAGCCGTGCAACGGGCTCAAGAGGACCAGGTCGGCGCAGCGTCTGCAGCCGCCACCAGCACTCATGCAAGAGACAGCCAAGGCTCGGGTGCGTTTCTCGGCTCAGCAGGGGAGGCGGAGGCCTCCCTCCCGTCCAAAGCCTCCCTCCGGGGCAGCTCCCCTCGGTCCGGATGCTCTGGGCAGCCCCGAGGGGTCGAGACCTCGCCCAGTTGAGGGCCTGCCACCACTGGGGCTGCTTTTAAGCGAGGAGCCCGCACAAACCCGGATGGCGTCGCTCGCGCTGCTTTCCCAGGGGGCCGCCCGATGCCTCTGCCCCAGCCCCTCCCATCCCCGCCGTCTCTTGGCCACTCACCACCCCCTGCCAGAAGAGCAGCCCCTCGGCGGAGTTGGTGCGCACTTCCAGCTCAATGGTCTCCGGAGACTCAGGAAGACTGCACGAAAGGAGGTCCCAATCAGAAACACAGATTTCCCCCCCTGCCATCAGTCTATAGGGGGAAATGCCCCTTTTCCTTCCTGCTGGCTCCTTGATTTCCCCAAATTGCCCGGCAGAGCCCAAAGGCAGGGCTGATTCCTGCAACGGCTTAACCTCCCCACCCCACCAAAGTCTGGCCCCCTCCTTTGAGCCCTCCCTTTGTCTCCCCAAATCTGCGGGCTTTTTGTGCCTGTGTAGGAGAGCCCAGCTCTTTCCAGCACAACCGCAGTGCCCCTCAAGACTGGGAGGGCTGGGCAGCACCCTAACCCCCCCCCGTTCAGCTCCCCCCTCTCACCTCCTGGGGAAAGCGTGTTTCGGCAGGGCCACGTAGCCCCCGTTGCAGAAATAGGCCCCGTACTGTCCAGGAGCGTCTGGCAGAGGGAAAAAAGAGCATTTGAGTCGGCTGAAGCAGCAACAGGTAAGAAAAACGTGTGTGTGTGTGTGTGTGTGTGCAGGCCAGCTGGTTCCCCCAAAGAGGGCCAGGCTTACCGTTTCCTCCGCTGCCTTCTGGCCATTCGGCCTTCAGCTGGTGTTTCCTGCGTCTGCAAGGGCAAAGGGACAGGCTGGGGTCAAGCAGGGGCCCTGGGGAAGGACCCTCCCTCTCCCAAAGCAAAGCGGGTTAGCAGAGCCCCTCACAGCCAGCCTGCCTAAAGCAGCGCTTCACACCCTCGGGAATCTCCGGCCCCGAGGATCACCGTGTTCGCCAGTACAGCCCGAGAAGCCCTGAGGCAGAGCAGGTGGTGCCCTGGCAGTGCCCCCGTTGAGGCAGGGATGGTGCAGCTGGCAATGGACCTCGGGCACCTGGCAGCGTCCCTGCGGGCAGAGAGAGGCTCCGGTCAACCCGGCGGAGCAAAGTGGGAGGAATACCCCACCGAGGGCTTCCGCCGGCCCCGCCTCACTGTGAAGCCGTCCGGAACAGGCACTGGAACTCGTACTCCCCCTGAGCAAGCAATGGCCGCCGTGCTGGCAAGGCCTGCGTCGCAAGGGGAGCTGTCGGTGCACTGCGAGATGCCGCGACTCTCCAGGAAGCTGTAGGAAATGTCCACCTTTTCCCATTGACCGACACCTGGAAGGAGGGAACGGGAATTCGCACCCGAGGCTCCTCACAAGAGGAGCAGGCCAGGCAGGGGCAAACCTCCACCCCCTGTTTTTCTAGGAGGGGAAGGGAAGGGCGCAGCCGCCTTGAGCTCTTGGGCTGAGCAGAGGAGACGGGCACTTTCCCGCCCTACCGCGATCACCTCTCCGATGCACCCCTGGAAGTGGCTGGAGATGTTGGCGGCTGCCGGGAGCTTGACCGAGCCCTCAACCCCTCCCAGGTAGAGGGAGGTGCGCAGGTTGAGGCCCTGACTCTTCCCGGGGGACGACCTCTTGACGGGCCGCTCCTCGTCCACCTGCAGGGTGCCGTCTTGTTCAGGCGCTCAGCCGCCACCTTGTGCCACTGCCCCAGGGCCAGGGGCTTGTGGCTCCGGAAGTACGGCAAGGTATGCGAGGGAAGACCAACTGACGAGTCGGAGGGATGAAGGCGACCAAGGGAGGGCAGAGGGTACGGGGACCTACTGAGCCCAGTCGTAGCGGAACTCCAGGTGCCCGTTGGCCATGTTGAGCGCGACGAAGTCAGCCACGGGGCTCCCGTCGCCCCGTTGAACAGGATGAGGCCGTTGGGGGAGAGCGGCTTGACCTCGACTCCAGGCGCAGCTCGTAGGGGTTTCTGGTGAGGGCCGGGTAGGAGATGAAAGCGTCCCACCCGGGAAGTGGGGGGTGGTCACGGTGAGGCTGTGGGCGGAGAAGGGCAGGGGGGGGTTACCTGGGCTCGGCCAGCTTCCTGGTGAGCAGGGCTGAGCCTGTGTGTCACTCACCCGCCGTGCACTTCCTCCCGTGTCGGCCCAAGAGGCAGCGGCAGGTGTAGCCCTCTCCGGAGGCTTGGTTCACGCAGGTGGCGTCAGGCCCACAGGCCTCTGTGGGGAGAAGGCAGCAGGCGGGGGTTTCTACTTGGCAACGCCGGCAAGACCCACGCCAGCCCCGGCTCTGCTCTGGGCAACCGCCCCAGTTCCCGGCACGTGAGACGGAGGAGAGAATTGAAGGGGGGGGTCTTACCTGGGTGGCAGCGCAGGGCCTGGGGGTGCTCGCAGTTGCTGCCGGCGAACCCCTGGGGACACTCACATGTGTAGCTGCTGCTGTCTGAGTCTCTGCAGACCCCTCCGTTCTGGCCAGAGAGAGGAGGGAGGGAGTGGTGCAATAGCAATAATTATAGCGCCTAGACTTATATCCCGCTTCACTGTGCTTTGCAGACCTCTCTAAGCGGTTTACAGAGTCAGCCTGTTGCCCCCCCCCCAACAATCTGGGTCCTCATTTTACCGACCTCGGAAGGACGGAAGGCTGAGTCAACCTTGAACTGGTCGGGATTGAACTGCCGGCAGTGGGCAGAGTCAGCTTGCAATGCTGCATTCTAATCACCGCGCCACCACAGCTCAGTGGTTCCTGGCCCACCACTGCTCCGGGCACGCTGTGGGCACCATCTTTGGGGTATCTGCTCCCTTCCCCAATTACGAGCAGAGGGCTACCTGGCACGGTCGGTCCTGGCAGGTGGGGCAGTGGGAGACTCCGTGGGCTTGCAGGTCAAAATCCTTGAAGATCACTTCCTTCCCTTGGATGATCAGCTGGCGCACGCATCCTGCGGGGGGCAGCCGAGGGGGGCACGCTTAGAGGGCCTCTGCGCGTGGCACGACCAGACCCACAAGCCTGCCCAACCGGCACAGCCACGGGTGACCCAGCACCAGGAGAGGGAGGGAGAGCGTAGTCTCGGATCCCCGGGCCAAGCGCCCGCTCTTGGCCCGTCCTCCCTCACTAGACTGTCGTTAGGGGTAAGAGGTAAAGGAGGAACCCAGAACACCTGACTCAACTTTCTCCAGATTAGCAAGTCTGGCTTAAACTCCACCATTCCGACCCCTTTCCCCGCCTGCTGCACCCATCCCTGGACAGACACGTCCCCCCCCTTGCATCTCACCCACAAATCCACTGCCGAGGCCGGTTTTGGCGATGGCCGCGTAATTGGGGTACCCGCCCAGGTAGAGCTCCTCGTTGAGATCCAGGCCTTGAAACCTGCCCTGGAATGACGCAGAAGAGGGAACCTGGGTCTGAAAGGGCTGGAAGGCAGGCCCACAGGTGGGGGGCCCTCCCCCCCTCCCCGTGGGGTTTTCTGGGGGCTTCCCCCCACCGGGCCTGCCAGCTTAGTTGGCATTAACGAAGCCAGCTCCTGCCTGCCTCAGTTTCCCAGAGAGGGGGGGAGACAAGCGCCTCCTGCTCTTCTGGGGGAAGGGAAGCTCCATATAGGGGGCTGCTACAGAGTGTCGCAGCGCAAAGGGGGTGTCCCTTCGGAGCCCCAGCCCCTCGACTGCCCCATCTTGATCCTTCAGCTGGGGCCCCACCTGGGAGCTGCCATTCACGGGGGGCTGGCTGTCCACCACCAGGGAGCCCTGGGTCAGGTTGCGGTAGAGACGGACGGTGTGGAACTCGCCCAGCTTGAGGATGGAAGGGTGCCGGATGGTGGCCATGCCGGAACCGGCATCAAACCTGGCATTGCAAAAAGAGGGGGCAGCTTCAGATGCCCATCCTGGCTGGCTCTCAAAGCACCCCCCCCTCCAAAATCATTAACCAGCTCCACAAATCTTTGGGAAAGGCTGCACAGCTGCAGAAAGGCGGCCACCTGGCAGACTTTGAGCCAGGGGCACAACCGTGGTTTGTGGGGCACCTGCCCAGCAGCTGGACCCCACCCCCACTCCAAGACAGCTCGATTTCCCTCCCCCCCGCCCTCCACAGGGACCCCAGCCTCACCTGAGTTCTGGGCGGCCTCCCACCAGCCCAAAGGAGAGGAAGTCGCTGCCCGTGTCCTTCTTCTGCCCGTTGTACACCAGCATGCCTGTGGAGAGCAGAGGGGGGGAGCTCAGGGGCGCTGGGGCGAGAGACCCTCCCCCCTCCGCAGCCCCCAGGTCCCTTTGCAGCATCATGCAGGGTGCTGAGCTCAGATCCGCCATGCTCTGCCTCCTGTCCTTCCCCGGGACCCGGGAGCCTGAGGGGGGGGGGCAACAGGAGTCTTCGAACCCAGGGCCGAGCGCCCCCCTCACAGCCCCACAGCCAGGCAGAGGGGCAGCGCGGGTCAAGAGCGGGATCTGCCTGCAGGCACGCCCTCGCACCCACACCCTGGCTTCCCTGGGGAAGCGGCGGCTTCTCTCTGCAGGAGTTAGCAAAGGAAGATTAGGTCCAAACAGTGGTGCAGCCCGGCTAACGGGAGTAAGGTAGACTGCAGCTGGATGAGGAGGCTCGGGAGCTCCCAGGAGATTAGTCGGCTTGCCAGTAGCTCAGATGGCACACTCCTTCCCCTATCCCTCCCTCACCCCACACACGCACACACACACAGACTCCAGAGGCAGAAAGGGTTACAAAGGTGCCTGGTGCTGGGCAGGAAGCCCGCAGTGCCCAGCGGAGGCACAACTCACCTGAGTAAAGCATGAGAGCTGGAAGGGCAGAGAGGGGGGGAAAGAGGGGCGGAGGAGGAGGAGGAGGAGGAGATGAGGGAAACAGAGGTTGAGTGAGAGATGCTCAAGAGGACAAGTGCTCAGGACTTCCATCCGCAACAAGAGGAAAAATGGCCGCCCTCGCCCGCCCACCCAGCCGCCCTGCAGCCTCTCTTACCATCCGGGGTTTCGGGACGGAAGGTGATCTCCAGGGCAAACACCCGGTAGGCATCCTTCATGGTGGGCAGGACCAGGTAGGACCGAGGATTCTGGGTAAAATAGGGCACCACCCGCTCTGCAAGGGGAGGGTAAAAGGTCTGAGGACGGCTGAGCCCGCCGCCTCTTCTGCGGCTGTGCCCAGACCCAGGCAGGGGCCAGAGCGTCTGGCAAAACTGGCAGAGACTATAACTGGCACGTGCCGAGTCTCTGCCCGGGTCCTCCTCCCTGGCTTCCTCTCGTGCCCCACAAGGGAAAGGGGGAGAGGAGGAGGAGGAGGAGGAGGACTGTAGGGGTCTTTGGTGCTCTCTGAGCTTGGTCGTTTTCTCGCAGACGTCTCATGACCCAACTAGATAACATCATCAGTGCTATAAGGGAGGAGGTTGCAGAGTGGAAGAGGAGGAGGAGGAGGCAGAGGAGGAGGAGTAAGAGGAAGAGGAGGACTGTGAAGTCCTTAGTGTTCTCTAAACTTGGTCGTTTTCTCGCAGACGTCTCATTACCCAACTAGATAACATCATCAGTGTGGAAGGGAGTGGGGTTTGCAGAGAGGAAGAGGAGGAGGAGAGTGGGGGAACGTCCAATGTCTACTCCGGAGGACGTTGGCAGCATCTTCCCGCCCATGGGGTGTGTCTCAGCCCCCGCCCCTTCCTCCGTCTCCTGGGGGCCAGAGTGGGGGGGAGAGAGAGAGAGAGAGAGGTGGGGGCCGCGCTGACCTCGCACTTTGAGCATGGAGAAGGCCGTCCCCTTGCCCTGCCGGTTGGACGCCGTGCACACGTAGACGCCCGTGTCTTCCGGGCGGGCCGAGGGGATGGTCAGGCTGTGGCCCTCCAGGTGGGCATGCCGGGGCAGCTCCCCTTCCAGCTGCAAGACAGTGAGCCACAGAACCCCCTAGCAGGCCTGCCCCACCCAACCAGGCCCCTCTGCTCCAGAACCAGAGGGGCAGCTCCCCCAGCAGTGCCTTCCCCTCCCTGCCTCCTGCCTGGGGAGAGAGGGCGGCCAAGACCTACCTTGGTCCACTTGACTTCCGGGACGGGGAACCCGGAGGCCGAGCAAGGGAAAACCACGCTGGAGCCCGCAGAAACCTCCTTCACTTCCGGCTGGGCGGCCACTTGGGGGACGGCTGTGGGGAGACGGAGGACCCAGCGTGAGCCACGGAGAGCAAAGCAGGGAGGCCGTCCTCCCCCCCCCAACCCGCCGCCTGGGAGAAGGCCGGGCTTACACTGGACGTGCAGGATGACGTGGGACTGGACGGTGCCGACGTTGTTGGTGGCCGTGCAGCGGTACTTTCCCCCGTCGGCCGGCTCCACCCGTTCGATCTTCACCAGGCCTCCGCTGGCCAGCACGCCCGGGCGCAGCTGCCCGCCCACCTTGCTCCAGGTGATGTCCGGCTTGGGGTCCCCGAAGGCCAAGCACTCAAACTCCACGGCACTGCCCACTAGGACGGTCTGGACCGACGTCCGGATGTTGATCATCACTTTGGGGAGGGCTGAGAAGAACAAGAAGAAAAGAATAAGAGCAGAGTAGAACAGAACATAGAGAATAGAATAGAATAGAATAGAATAGAATAGAATAGAATAGAATAGAATAGAATAGAATAGAATAGAATAGAATAGAATAGAATAGAATAGAAGAGAAGAGAAGAGAACAGAATAGAATATATAGAATAGAATAGAGGATAGGATAGGATAGGACAGAATATAGAATAGAATAGAATAGAATAGAATAGAATAGAATAGAATAGAATAGAATAGAATAGAATAGAATAGAATAGAATAGAATAGAATAGAATAGACAGATTGTACAATAGAATAGAATAGAATAGAATAGAATAGAATAGAATAGAATAGAATAGAATAGAATAGAACAGAATATAGAATAGAATAGAATAGAATAGAACAGTATATAGAATACAATATAATAGAATAGAACAGAATATAGAATATAGAATACAGAATATAAAATAGAATAGAATATATAGTATAGTATAGTATAATATAGTATAGTATAGTAGACTAGACTAGACTAGACTATATAGAGTAGACTATATAGACTAGACTAGATTAGAAAACAGAGTTGAAAGGGACCTTGTAGGTCATCTAGTCCAACACCCACACCCTGAGCAGGAGACCCACTATTTCCGACAGAGGGCAGTCAGAGAAGCAGGGGGGTCCTCCAGAGAGGGAAGAGGAGATCCCGGCTTCCTACCTCCCACAGGTAGAGCTTCTCTAGGGCCACCCACCTGGTCCCCCAGCTGGCATGGCGCTTACTTACCCCGGACAGTCAGGCTGACCCTCTCCTGGGCCTGGCCGGAGGGACTCCTGACCCGACAGACATACACCCCCTGGCACTCTCGGTCCAGCTTCTCAATCCTGGAAGGAAGCGGCCACTCTGTGAATGCCTAGGAACTCTTGGCCCCAGTCTGCAGATGTCCAGTGCCATCTCCTCCTCCTCCCCCTCCCTCATTTGCCCCACTCACCGTAGCACTCCGTTGCGGATGGTGTGAGTGGGAGGCAGCTCCCCGCCCTCTTTGAACCACTCGATCTGTGCCCCAGGATCCCCGGAAACGGAGCAGACAAACTCTGCTGTGGCACCCACGGCTTTGGTGTCGCTCTGAGGGGTGACCTGAACGGAGAGGGGCCCACCAGCACGGCCTGTATTGGGGACAATGAAGAAGAGAGGGAGGAGGAGGAGGAGGAGGAGGAGGAGGAGGAGGAGGAGGAGGAGGAGGAGGAGGGAGGAGGAGGAGGAGGGGGGAGAGGAGGAGGAGGAGGAGAAGAAGAAGAAGAAGAAGAAGAAGAAGAAGAAGAAGAAGAAGAAGAAGAAGAAGAAGAAGAAGAAGAAGACGACGACAACACAGGTCAACGCAAATGCAACAGAGTTTACTTTATTATTTATTATTAAATTTATCTGCAGATCTGGACACGCAATAATACATAGGTGCGTCGGGCCCAAAGGCAGCTTTCCAGAGCCTTTGTAATCCTAAGGTTCACCCACACAATCCTTGGGGTGTCTTTTAAACCAGCAGCCTACTTTTTAATCTCCCAATTCGAGAGAGTTAGAGGTTAGGGTTGGGCCCTTGGCGGAAACCGCCCTCCCCTGGATGCCAACTCACCTTGCACATAGACCTGGGCCAAAGCCTCAGCGGAGCCCACCCGGTTGCTGACGTGGCAGCGGTAGGTGCCTGAATCCTGGTGCCCGGCCTGGCTGAACTGCAGGACCCCGTCTCGTACCGTAGCCCGTCCGGGGAGGCTGCCGTTCACCTTGGTCCACTGGTAGCGCAGGGGGGGCGTGCCGTGGGCCAGGCACTGCAGCTGCACCGCCTCGCCCTCGGGCACCACCGCTCGGTTGGGAAGACTGGTGGCGTAGGGTGGGACTGGGCAGAGAGAGAGGGGGAGGAGAAAGAGCTTAGAGCCCTGGATACCCCCCCCCTCCAAGGAAGGCACTGAGCTCTGCTCCATGGGGTTGGCCAGTCCTGGGTGCAAGGGGTCCATGTGGGGTGCCTGGCATTCTTTCTGCTTTGGCTTCCTTCCTCTCAGCCTAAGGCCGTCCAGCGAGCAGCACAGCTCCTCTGCCTGAGCCCCATCCCTCCTCCTCCTCCTCCTCCTCCTCCTGGCACACTCACTCTCCACGTCCAGCACCACGAAGGCTTCGGTGAACCCCGCAGAGTTGCTGGCGTTGCAGATGTACTGGCCCGAGTCCTGCTGGGCCACCCGGGGGATGATCAGGGTGTCGTTCACCACTTGATGCTGCCAGGGCAAGGGAGCCCGCAGCTTGGACCACTGGATGGTGGGTGCCGGGTCACCTGCCGATCCCAGCAAAGGAAGCAGCGGTCAGCCTGGCCAGCCAGCAACCCAGATTGGCTGGGCCCAGGGTCCCCCACCCCCACCCCAGAGAGGCTTGTCATCTCGAGGGACCAGTAAGGGCCAAATACCCCTCACACACACACATCCTCGCACGCACCTGTGGCAGAGCAATGGAGCCGAGCCGTCTGTCCGGCCTGCACTGTCTGGGTCGGAGTCACGTGGATTTCGGGGACTCCTCTCCTGCCGTGCACCGCCTCCACACTCACGTCCACCTGGGCCTCCGTGGTGCCCACGGAGTTCTGGGCCACGCACACGTAGGTGCCGGCATCCCCCAGCTTTGCGGAGGAGATCTGAGGAGGGAGAGGAGCCCACACAATACCCTCAGCCTGACTCCCACTCAAACTGAGGAATTAAGACATCTTCGGGATGTCCATTGGCTGCCGTTTTCTCTTGAGCGTGGAATAAGGACTGGCGGCGGGGGCTCCCTAGAGCAGGGGTCCCCAACCCCGGGTCCGCGGCATGCCAGCAACCGGTCCGCACAAACAAGCAAAGCCCCATCTGTGGGATGCAGGCAGCACACAAAACCGGTCCGTGGAAAAACCTCTCTCCACAGAACCGGTCCCTGGTGCCCAAAAGGTTGGGGGCCTCTGCCCTAGAGGCATTGGAGTCTAAAAGTGAGAACTTGCCAGGACAGGTAATTTAACTGCGGCCGCACCAGCTCTCAATTCCTTCTGTTCCCTTCCCAGCAACTGTTACTCTAGGATACAGCGCTCCTGATGCTGGAGGCTTTATATACCCACCAGGCAGCCAGAGGTTATGGCTAGGTCTGGTGCCCAGGGCAACTCCCACCAGCCCCAGCCAGCGAGGGAAGGTACGGCTGCTGGAAGGCCTGGGTTCCCTGCCCTTAGACCTGTCCCTCACCCACCTGCAGCACGGCTCGGCTCTCCAACGGCAGCAGCCTCTGGTTCTCCAGCTTCCTCCAGGCTCCCAGCTTGGTCCAGCGCACTGCAGCCCGGGGCTCCCCGGCTGCCAGGCAGTCCACGCTGATGGACTTGCCCACCTTGAGCTGCACAGGGCCCTTCGGCACCACTGAGATGGTAGGCAGCCCTAGGAGGCGAGAGAGAGAGAGCAACGCCCGGGTTCACCCAGGGCCTTCGGCAGACCCGCCGCCCTGGCATTCCGTCAGAGTCCGACTTTAGCATCGGTTGGGAGAGAACAAAAGGGGTCCTGGCCCTTGTTGTCCTGGAGAAACCCTCGGCACTGTCCCTTACCTTGGACCATGACGTTGACCAGGCTGTTGGCAATCCCAAACCGGTTGGAGACCACGCAGCGGTAGGCCCCGTGGTTTTCCGGACGGGCGTTGGAGATGGTGATGGCAGAGCCATTAGGGCTGATCCTCACGTTATCTGTGGAGGAGACCGAAGGAATTACCGGGGGGGGGCGCTCCCCAGAACCAGCCCCCCAAACCACCTGGCCCATCAGCCCCCCAAACTCACCTAGCAGCTGGTCGTTGGGCAGCTTCCAGGTGATTTCAAGGGGCGGGGTGCCTTTGTGGATGTGGCAGCTGAAGGAAACCTCTTCCCCTCCGCGCACAAGCACGCTGTGGGGCTCGATGGAGATGATGGGGCTCTGAAGACCTGCCGGGAGGGAGTGACGGTGACCCCCGGAGTCCGGCACACCCTCCACCTGCCCACTCTGACCCCTGTCGGAACGCCACAACGTACGGGAAGTAGGACTGGTGTTAGCCACGACAGAGACCACAAAAGAGGCTTCCTGCGGGACGCTGCCTGCACTCGCACGGCAGACGTATTCTCCAGAGTCGGCGGGGGTGAGTTGGACCAGCCGCAAGTGGGCGTTGGAGACCTGTGGAAAGAGAAAAGCACTGCAGAACTGGGACTTCTGATTTCAGCGTTCCCCACCTGCCAGAGCCCCTTCCTCTGTCAACGGGACTGCCTTCTTCCCCTCCCACGGGGGACAGACCCACCCTCACCTGATGACCCGCAGGCAGCTGACCCTCTCGCCGATACCAGGTGAACGTGGCCTGGGGCTGGCTTGGAGCAACGCACGACAGATCCAGGGTCCCTCCTTCCACGGCGGAGGGGGAGGACGCCTCAATCCTCAGGGCTGGGGCAGGCCCCGCAGCTGCAGGAAGGGAGAACGCCTCGAATGAGCTGGGCCTGTCCTACGGCAGGTCTAGGTGGCCAAAGGGGGGGGTGGAGAGAGGGGAGCCGAGGAGACTTACGGTGGGAGGGGCCCTCGCTATCCTGGATGGTGACCAACAACACCGCCTCCTGGACGGCGGTGGGGCTGCTGACGCGGCACACGTACTCGCCCGAGTGGGCAGAGGAGACCTGCGGGATGCGGAGGAGAGTGCCCAAGACCTGCCCGGGAGAGGTAAGTTAGCCACTCACCGCAGTGGTGCCCCCTCCCCTTGGCTTTTGGCTCTCCTGCTGGCCCTCCTTCCCCAGAGAGGAGCTGGGCAGGCTGAAGGTCGAGGATCGCCACCCTCGCCTGAGTGAAGCAAAGCAGGAGCGCCTTTCCCCCTCTACCTGGTGGTTGGGTGGGAGGGGTCCCCCTCTCTTGAACCAAGTGATTTTGGGGTGTGTCTGGCCAGTCACGAGGCAGTTCAGCTCCAAGGTCTGCCCCTCGGCGAGGGAGGAGGAGGACGATTCGATCCGCACCGGCGGGATCACTACAGAAGCTGCAGAGGAAGAAGAAGGGCCTGGGTAGTACCCCATTGCCCGGCTCCCCAATTTCCCTTTCCAATTCCCTCTCTGGCCAGGAAGAGGCCTGCCACAAGCTTCCCGGGCACCTACTGTGTGGGCCGCCCGAGCCGCTGGGGATGGACACGATGATGGACGTCTCCAGTCGGCTGGTGCCGTCGTTCACGTAGCAGACGTATTCGCCCGAATCGGCTGCTGAAACCTGTGAGATCCGGAGGCGGGTTCCAAAAATCTGTTTGCCAGGAAAAAAAAAAAGTAGACAACCAAGAGCTGATTTTTTTTTTTTAACCAACTGGAGCCATTTCCCCCCGCCCCATCCTTGGATTTCCCAAAGCCTCGGCTTCCATTTCTTAAGCCTCCAAAGATTACGCCAAGGCATCCCAGGAGAGCCTTCATCACAATTAAGACCAAAAATGCATAACACACATCCTAGAAAATAATGTCCAGCTAATCTTCTAGAAAGAGCGCAGAGAAGAGCAACAAAGATGATCAGGGGGCTGGAGGCTAAAACATATAAGGAACAGTTGCTGGAATTGGGTATGTCTAGTTTAATGAAGAGAAGGACAAGGGGTGACATGATAGCAGTGTTCCAATATCTCAGGGGCTGCCCCAAAGAAGAGGGAGTCAAGCTATTCTCCAAAGCGCCTGAAGGCAGGAGAAGAAGCAACGGATGGAAACTAATCAAGGAGAGAAGCAACCTAGAACTAAGGAGAAACTTCCTGACAGTCAGAACGATTAACCAGTGGAACAACCTGCCTCCAGAAGTTGTGGACGCTCCAACACTGGAAGTTTTTAAGAAGAGACTGGACAGCCATTTGTCTGAAATGGTATAGGGTTTCCTGCTTGAGCAGGGGGCTGGACTAGAAGACCTCCAAGGTCCCTTCCAGCTCTATTCTATTCTATTCTATTCTATTCTATTCTATTCTATTCTATTCTATTCTATTCTATTCTATTCTAAATTCTTCTATTCTAATTCTTCTATTCTATTCTGCATTCTACTCTACTCTACTCTACTCTACTCTACTCTACTCTACTCTACTCTACTCCAGTTTGCCCACAATCACAACCCCCACGTCCTTTCTATCTGGATCTCCCCGAAAGCCCTTACCTGACTGTGGACGGGCAGGGCGCCCTCGCGCTTGTACCACATGACCCTGGCTTGGGACTGGCCGGCCACCAGGCAGTTCAGGTCCAAGGTCTGCCCCTCCGAGACAGCTGCGGAGGAGGTCTCAATCCTGATCGGGGGAGTGACGCCCACAACTGGAAGAGCCAGGGGCAAGGAGAAAAAGAGGGATCCATTTCAATGGGAGAGACACCCCCCTCCCCATGGAGCAGGCAATCACACCCTCCAGCCCGGCGCCTGCGGGACGGGGGGGAGGTAAACTTACAGTAGGAGCCCGTTTCGCCCTTGATGGTCACCAGCAGCGAGGCCTCGTGAACGGCCGGGCCGTGGCTCACGCGGCAGACGTACTCCCCAGAGTCAGCTGGTGAAGCCTGGGGGATGCGCAGGACGAAGCCGGAGACCTGGGGAAGAGGCCAGACGAGGGTGAGCGGAGATGGGAAGCGGCTTCCGGGCGCTGGCCTCCTCCTCCTCCTCCTCGCAGCCCCTCCTGGCGAGCCCCGCGTGAGCAGTGCCATACCTGGTGGCCGGCAGGAAGAGCGGCTCCTCGCTTATACCAGGTGACTTTCGCCTGTGGCACGGAGGCGGCCACGATGCATTTGAGGTCCAAGATGTGGCCCTCGGAGGGCGAGGTGAAGGAGGACTCGATCCGGACGGGGGGGACCACCCCGGCGGCTGCATCGGTCGCAAAGAGAAGAAAGGTCACCAAATGACCCCCAGCCAGCCAGCCAGGGAGAAGCCAAGCCTTGCAGAAGCCCCCACCGTTCGTTCCTGCCTTCTCTCCTCCCGAGCTGACCCACGTGAGGCAGATCCTTTAAAGCGGGGGTCTTCGAACTCGGCCCTTTTATGACTTGCGCACTTCCAACTCCCAGAATTCCTCAAACGGTCCTGAGTCACTTTTTTCAGTGCTGTTGTAACTTTGAACGGTCACTAAATGAACTGTTGTAAGTTGAGGACCACTTGTATCCCCTCCTTTCACTTTTTCACGGTGCCAATCTTTGCCGCAGCCATCCTGGTTCAACCACGTACATGTATACATCCGAACTAGTCTGTGTTATTTCTGTGTGTCATAGAATATATGTGGGTCTGTGGGTGTATGCAATTTTTTTGTTATATTTATGTAGTGTATATTGGAGGCAGTGACCCTTTGAGAGCTGTGTGCAATGAATTTTCATTTTAATGTATGCTGATTAGTGTACATTTAAAGGGACAATAAAGTTATTTCTATTCTATTCTATTCTATTCTATTCTATTCTATTCTATTCTATTCTATTCTATTCTTCATTACTATTCTATATTCTATTCTATTCTATTCTATTCTTCATTCCTATTCTATATTCTATTCTATTCTATTCTATTCTATTCTATTCTATTCTATTCTATTCTTCATTCCTTCTATTCTATATTCTATATTCTATATTCTAAATTCTATTCTATTCTATTCTATTCTTCATTCCTATTCTATATTCTATTCTATTCTATTCCATTCCATTCCATTCCATTCCATCCCATCCCATCCCATCCATTCAATTCTATTCATTCTATTCTTCTATATTCCATTCCGTTCTATTCCATTCCGTTCTATTCTATTCTTCATTCCTTCTATTCTATATTCTAAATTCTATATTCTATTCTATTCTTCATCCCATCTATTCTATATTCTATCCCATCCCATCCCATCCTATTCTATTCTATTCAATTCTATTCTATATTCCATTCCGTTCTATTCCATTCTTCATTCCTTCTATTCTATATTCTATATTCTAAATTCTATGTTCTATTCTATTCTTCATCCCATCTATTCTATATTCTATTCCGTCCCATCCCATCCCATCCCATCCCATCCCATCCCATCCTATTCTATTCCATTCTATTCCAATCTATTCCAATCTATTCCATTCCATTCTATTCCATTCCGTTCCGTTCTGTTCTATCCTATTCCATTCCAATTCCAATTCCCTCATTCCCTCCCCTTATGAGCAGCTTCAAGACAAGGGGGTTCTTACGGAAAGTCGGGGTGCCCTCCTGCTGCTGGACAGTGACCAAGACGGAGACTTCATGGCTGGCAGCATCGGAGCTGACCCGGCAAACGTACTCTCCGGAGTCGGCGGGAGAGACCTTGACCAGCCGCAGGCGAGTTCCCAAGGCCTAAAAGAGGGTGGCATCCTTGTCAGCATCCCCTTAAACCATCCTAGCTCTGCTGGCTATGAACTTCACCCAGTATGGATTTATAGATTTTACACGGAGGGGGAAAAAAACCAACGACTCTAAAACCCTTAAGTAAAATAATGAAAACAAGGCCCTGCTTTTGTATTGGGAGCGAGGAGAGGTTTCCAAATCCTTTGGAATTTAAACAGCAACCTTCCCAACCCCACTTGGCAGAATTGCCCGCCGTTAGAATAGAATAACAGAGTGGGAAGGGACCTTGGAGGTCTTCTAGTCCAACCCCCTGCTCAGGCAGGAAACCCTATACCATTTCAGACAAATGGCTGTCCAATCTCTTCTTAAAAACTTCCAGTGTTGGAGCATTCACCGCTTCTGGTGGCAAGCTGTTCCACTGGTTCATTGTTCTAACTGTCGGGAAGTTTCTCCTTAGTTCTAGGTTGCTTCTCTCCTTGATTTAGTTTCCATCCGTTGCTTCTTGTCCTGCCTTTGGAGAACAGCTTGACTCCCTCTACTTTGTGGCAACCCCTGAGATACTGGAAGACTGCAATCATGTCCCCCCTGGTCCTTCTCTTCATTAGACTTTGGAGCCATATCCTCCCTGCCTCACTAGCTCCTATCTCGGAGGCAGACAGAGCTCAGTTGATCCACAGTCCTAGTGAGCCAAACTTTGGATCCACTGATTCCATTTCCCTAGCAGCAGCTCTGGGCTTCAAAGTCCAAAGAGCGTTTTTCCAGCTAGCCAAAGTGCTTTGAAACTGGAATTGTGCCCGAGAGCCAATTTGGGGTGCTCTGCGAGCGAGGGGGTGCCTCCGTTGACTGCGACCCTGGTGGCCCCAAAGTTGTTATCCAGTTGCCCTCCTTAGGGCTAAGGGCCGTCACGCCTTTACCTGGTGATGGGCTGGCAGGGCTTCACCCCGTCTGTACCAGGTAACCATGGCTTGCTCCGGGCGGGAAACCACGCAGTCCAGTTCCAGTGTTTGCCCTTCGGCGATGGCGGCCGAGGAGGCCTCGATCCTCACGGGGGGAGCCACGCCAAAGGCTGGGGAGAGCAGAAGGGTGGTGAGGATCCCACCAGCCCCCAACGAGCCATGTCCCCCCTGGCCTTCCTGCCAGGAGCCCCACACCTACTGGAGGAGGAGCGGGCGCGGGAGACAAGGACGGAAGCTTCTCGGGTGAGGGAACCCAGGCTGACGCGGCAGACGTATTCCCCAAGGTCAGCCGGGGAGAGCCGGGCGATGCGCAGGTGGGAACCGGAGACCTGCGGGTTGAGGGAGAAGGAAGAGGCAGTCAGCACACAGGTGAAAGGAATGTCGTAAACACCCTCCCAGGGAGGAGGGGTCTCTGGACCAAGCTGTCCCCGGCCCCCGAGGGGCAACCATACCTGGTGGCCGGCTGGCAAGGATCCGCCTCGTTTGTACCAGGTGATGGTGGCGCTGGTTTGGCTGGCCACAACGCAGTTCAAGTCCAAAGCTTCTCCTTGGACAATGGAGGGTGACGAAGGCTCAATCCACAGCGGGGGCCCGACTCCTCCCGAGGCTGCAAGGACAGGATAGTTGGCAGACGTCTCCCCTCATGCCAGCCCTCCCCTGCAGGCTACCCATACCGTAAGAAAGCGTGCCAACCAAGCTGTAAATCATGTCCCTCCAAATATAACAACCTTTTGTTTCTAAGAGTTATCCATTCTTTTACCCGTGTTAGTACCCATGCTTGATTGACCCACTCGGGCAAGCCCAAACCTCCATTTTCCTTGGCTTCTTGTAGCATTTTCAATTTAATTCTAGCTTTCTTTCTTGCCAAATAAATGCCAAAATTTAGTGAATTTTAAGTCTTCAACAAAAATTTTCTCTAGTTTTATAGGTATCGTTTGAAATAGAAATGGTATTTTTGGTAATATGTTCATTTTCATCCTGGCAATTCTTCCGAACATCGAAAAATTGCAAGTTTTTCCATTTTTCCAGGTCCAGTCTTATTTGGTTCGATAATTTTATATAGTCATCTTCTTTTATCGTTGAACATCTTGCTGTTAAATATATTCCCAAGTATTTAACCTTTTTGACTATTTGTAGTTCTGTTTTTTTCTGTCGTTTTTTTTTTTTTTTTGGCTTATCTGTGAGATTTTTAACTATCACTTTAGTTTTTTCTCTGTTTATTTTCAGACCTGCTATCTCTCCATGCTGTTCTATCTTTTCCAATAATTTAGGAACCATCTCTAAACTTTCTTCTAAAATAAATGCCAAGTATTTCTGCAAATGCTCTCAATTTGTAAGTTTCACCTTTTTATTTCTAGCCCTTTGATTTCTGTATCTTGTCTAATGTTTCTATTTAAAACTTCCCAAGTTAAGATAAATAACAATGGAGATAGTGGATATCCTTGTCTTGCCCCCTGCAGGCTTCCATGAACCTGGCTCGAAGGGGAGAGCTGAACTCCCTCTGGAAATGCCCCCTTGGGCTCGGCCTGCCTTCTTTGGTCCTTCCCATCCTATGAAACGCACAGGTTCCGGATCCTAAGCTGGGATCTGAGCCTCTCGACTCACTTTGGGAGCTGCTGTGCACGGTGATCGCTTTGGAGGCCTCTTGAACGACGCCGCTGTCACCGTCCGTCACCCGACACACGTATTCGCCCGAGTCTGCTGCCGTGGCCTTCAGAATCCTCAAATGGAGCCCAGAAATCTGAAAGGGAGAAGGGGGGGGGGCGAGAGATGGGGTGAGGACCACCACCCCCCGCAAAGGGAGGAAGAGGCGTGCGCTCTAGCCAAGGGTCTCCCGCCATTCCCGTACCTTGCGATTAGCCGGGAGGGCCCCTTCCCGCTTGTACCAAGTGACCCTGGGTTGCGAGAGGCCCGTGACCTGGCAGGTGAGGTCCAAAGCCTGACCCTCGGTGATGGAAGAGGAGGCGGAGTCGATCCTGACCGGGGACGGCCCTGAGGAGGTCAGAAAACAGGTCAGCTTCTCCTGCCCTCCAGCTCCAGGGCTCCGTTCCCAGGCAAAGGATGCCCCAAACACCGCCTTTGTGCCCAGGTGGCGACTCCCGGCTCACCTCCCTACGCCGAGGTGCGGGGCCTTTGGCCTTACCCTGGGAGATGGTCACCTTGATGGAGGCTTCCTTCGGGCCAGCTCCGTTGCTGACGCGGCAGACGTATTCCCCGGAGTCAGCGGCAGAGACTTCCAAGATTCGCAGCAGGGCCCCATAGATCTAGGGAGGAAGCAGCGTTGCGGTCTGCCGTGACCCTTTCTGGGGTTCCTAAGTTCTTCCTATCCTCAGAGAAGGGATGGAGGAAATTGGCGGAAATCTCCCCCTTTTTCTTTTAAGCGTTTGGTGTCTGTGTCGTGCCTTCCCCCCTCCCCCTCCCTCCACGTCGCAGCTTTTATTTCTGTACTGGGATGCTGGCTTATAACTTAAGAGGGAGTCTTAGTCCTGTTAGCAATTACAGGCTCCTTGTCTGAAAAGCGTCCTGAGAAAATGTAATATTTTACATTCTTTGAAAAAAGAGAGAGAGACGGTTAGAGCCGGATGAGATCAAGCGCTCTGAATGGGACGTATTCTTTCCCCTCCTGGATCCAGAGGAAACGCCTGTTGATATTGGCAAGCCAGCTTCCCAACTTCCCTCCTTTCTTTGCCCAGATATGAAAACCAGGAGGCCCCGCCGAGAAAGAGGGTGCCGTCACCCAACTCCTATCGGGGCGCCGGGAGAATCCGAACCTGGTGGTTGGCTGGCAGGGCCCCTCCCCGCCGGTACCAGGTGATGGAGGCTGTAGGCTGGCCGGCCACCACGCAGTTCAAGTCCAAGGACTGGCCTTCTGTGACCGAAGAAGAGGAAGCTTCGATCTTGACGGTGGGCGAGAGGCCGGGCGCTGGACGGGCACAAAAGGGCAAAGAGAAGAGGATGCTGGGAGCAGCCACAGAAGGAAAGGATTTGGCACCGCTACAGGGCGAGACCCGGGCCGGCTTCGAATAGGCTGCCCTTGAGCTGAACAGTTCAAACCAGCTGCTTGCTCGGCTGTGGTTCCCGCAGAGACAGAAGCACGCGCACTGGGCATCGCAGCTGGAGATGATTCAAGTCCTCCCCTCCCCCAGTAGAAAGAGGTCGCCTTACCCCGAATGACCACCACTTCAATGCGGGCTCTGCCAACTCCCATCGGGCTGCTGCCCACGCATAGGTACACCCCTCCGTCGGCAGCCGTGATGGAGGGAATCACCAGGGTGGAGATGTCCGTTCTCTCCGAGTGGGACTACGGACGAAAGGGAAACTGTTAGGGGGGAGCCTCAAGCAGTGGCTGGCCTCCCACCCTCCTGGGCCACATGGGGGAGGGAGTGCCAAGGAGCCCCTGAGGGGCACGAGCAAGAAAAGAGCAGCAGGCGAGGGTTAGGGGGGATCGGGGGAAGCCAAAGGAATCTGGGAGGATGGGGGAATACGAGGCACTTTCGGGGGAGGTCTCGCTTCGCTGGAGAACCGGAGACCGGAAGCCCGAGGAGGAAGACGGAGCCGACCAGCAGAGTAACACGAGGGGCTCATGCAGAGGGGTACCTGCTGGAGCGCCTGTATTCGCTGCCGGACGGCCTCCCGGCTGCCACTTTGGAAGTGGAAGAACCCGGAGACAGGAAGCGCCTGGCCCAGGAGAAGGGGGGCGAGAGGGAGGAGGAGGAGAGAGGGGGGGGATAGAGGCCGCGAGAAAGATGAGATAGAGGCCGCGAGAAAGGCATCACAGGCTGGGTCTGCCCCTGGCCCAGACCTTCTTCCCTCGGGCAACCTCACCTGGACCCGGAGGTCCGGGAGGGGCGGTCCTCCCTGGGAGACCAGGCCTTACCTGTGGAGGCAAGCTGCCGCCCTCTTTCTCCCAGGTGATGGTGGCCGCCGGGGAGCCCGCGGCCCGGCAGTACAGTCTGACGGTGCTGCCTTCCTGCACCTCTGTCCGCTCGGGGCTCACCTGCACTTGGGGGACGTTGGTACCTGCCCAGGAGCAAAGGAGCCATCAGTCCCCCCCTCTCCCGCTCTAGATTCAGTCACAGTTTGGTTCCGTGCATTATTAACCTCGCAAATTCTCAAGCCTCCTCTTTCCGCTATATATTCAAGATGGACGGTGGTTAATATGTACATGTTATTTATACACAAGGATGTAGGTTTATACGTATGTTGCATGCAGCATGTTTAAATGTGTGTTATGTATGTGTAGACCTTTGAGGGCAAGCAACAAAATTTCATTTTTAATAGGTGCCAGGGTGCCCACAGTAAAAAATGACAATAAAGGTTGTGTCTGTCTGTCTGTCTGTCTGTCTGTCTGTCTGTCTGTCTGTCTCTATCTATCTATCTATCTATCTATCTATCTATCTATCCACCCCATCTATCTATCTATCTATCTATCTATCTATCTATCTATCTATCTATCTATCTATCTATCTATCTATCTATCTATCTATCTATCTATCTATCTATCTAATCTCTCTCTGTCTCTCTGCCTCTCTCTCTTTCTCTGTCTGTCTGTCTGTCTGTCTGTCTGTCTGTCTGTCTGTCTATCTATCTATCTATCTATCTATCTATCTATCTATCTATCTATCTATCTATCTATCTATCTATCTATCTATCTATCTATCTATCTATATCTATGTCTGCCTGTCTATTTCTCTCTCTCTCTCTATCTACATCTATCTACCTACCTATCTACTTCTACCTTCTTTCTATCTACCTACCTACCTACCTATCTATCTTTTATCTCTATCTATCTCTATCTATCATCTCTCTCTCTCTCTCTCTCTCTCTCTCTCTCTACACACACACACACACACACACACACACACACCTCTCTCAGACCATCACTCCATCGATGGCCTAAAGCTGGTTCTCTGGCTGCCCCACTTGAATCCACTGTGGAATTTAATTACGCATTAGCATTAGCTAACTCTCGGCTCTTTCCGGCTGAGGGAAGAATAAATCCTCCTGGATTCCTCCTGGGAAGAGGGACTCTGAGGTCCGGGGAGGCCCTGGGAAGAGGCCCATTATTCTCAACCCAGTGCCGAGCGAGGGAGAACAGAAGAGTCGCCGGGAGCCACCTCCCCCTGTCGTGTGGGCATTGGGCACCCACCTTGTGGCACGCTTCGTCCTCGTGGCCAGAAAGACCTCAGTCAGCCACCCTCGACTTACTTTGCACCTGCAGGAAAGCTCGGGCCACGTGCTGCCCAACGCTGTTTCGCACTCGGCACAGGTACTGGGACTCGTCGGCAGGCTCAACCGCAGGGAAGCGCAGGATCCCGCCCTGGATAACGGCCTTGGGGGGGATCACGCCCCCGGGTCCTCCTGCAGCAGAGAGAAAAGCTTCCCAGTTGTTTGAAGGGGGGGGGAGGGCTTCCTATTTTTGGGGGAGAGGATGCTGGGCCCCCGTTTTCTGCCCTGCCCACAAAATTGAGTCCTGGAACACCCAGGTGAAAACAGCATCGGCCAAGCTAGAGACGTAAATGCATCCGTTAGAACAGGGGTCTTCAAACTCGGCAACTTTAAGACGTGTGGACTTCAACTCCCAGAATTCCTCAGGGCTGGCTGAGGAATTCTGGGAGTTGAAGTCCACACGTCTTAAAGTTGCGAAGTTTGAAGACCCTTGCTTTAGAAGGGTCCCCTCTGAGCAGAGCAGAAAGGCGCAGTCCTGCGCTAAATCAACCGCTCTCCTTTTGAAGCACAAGACTCCCCGGATCTTATTCCACTTGTATTTTGTATTTATGACAGCTCAAGCAGGGGTCCCCAACCCCCTGGGCTGTGGCCCACCAGCGGGCCTTGAGTTGTTCGGAACTGGGCCACGGAAGCGGTAGGCGAGCATGTTTGCACATGCATCCCCCCTTGTGGCGATAAGCGGGCGAGCCCTTGCACCAGTGCTCCATTTGCGCACGTGTGTGCCCGCCGCTTGGGCAAATGCAGCTGCCCGTGCGCTTGCCCACCCGCTCACAAAGAATCACCCCCGATGGTCCGCCAAGCCAGAAAGGTTGAGAAACTCTTTAGTATCTTAATATAGAACCGTTGTGGGCGAATAATCTGTTTTTGGCTATTCATTTGGACTGTAATTGGAATGGCCAGCAGGACGAGGGAAGGGCAGCTGTGGAGACACGGGTGCCAGCCGCTGAACTTCACCCCTTCATGGGGGTCACCGAGAACGCTTTGCAAACGAGAACGCTTTGCCCGGACGGAAGAAGGTGGAGGAAACTAAATTTAAGACATTTGGAAATTAATAGAAAATAAGAATGTGATACTGTATTATTAATTAGTTGATGTAAGATGGTGAGAAATAGAATATATTTGAGTAGATAAGACGTGCATTCTGAATATTAGATTTTGTGATGAGTCGCAATAAAGGGAATTGTGGTCATTTAAAACTCAGAAATTATAAATGTTAAAACTTAAATATTAATGGGAAACTAAAAATTGGGAAAAACCAATTAGGACGTCGATTGTCTGTAAAGATGGAATGTTAAAATAATCAGGAGGATATGCACAAACTAAAAATTATTGATAAACGTAAGAAAGTTATTTCTATTTAATTGACATAATAAGAATTGTATTAGTTTAAACGTGAGAGAGTAAATACTAAGGGGAAAAGAGAGGAAAGACTTAATGTGATAGTGAGACTTGCATTACAAGATATTGGTGTGTAATTGAATTATCAATCAACTCAGCCGCCACGTTGCTTTTTAAATATTTAAATGTAAAACTAGAAAATCAATAAAACTTTTTTTAAAAAAAGAAAAGAAGGTGGGGAAAACAGTTTTATATGTGGGCCATCGGAGCTTCTCCACCCCATAGTCCTGGCTGGATTCTCTTTGCAAGCGATGAAGCCGTCAGCAGCCAGCAGAGGGAGTACACACACAGAGACAAGCTTGCTGTGTGTGTTTGTTTGTTTGTGTGTGTGTGTGTGTGTGTGTAAAAAATGGATCTCAGGTCAAGTCTCATCCCCGTCCCTGTTGGTGTGCAGCCTTGGCACAGAAGCTGTTTCTCACAGCACGGCTCGGGGACACTGCCGAGCCCAGCCGCGTGTCGGGGCCTCTTGAGGTCGCCCATCCGGTCCTGCCAAGCCAAGCCTGAGGCCCGCCAGACCGGCTGGCCTGAGGGGGGTCTTTCAGAGCAATGCAGGGCTTACCGATCCACTCCAAGGTGGGCTCGGGGCTTCCCGTCGCGAAGCAGCGGAACTCGGCCGGTCGGCCCGGCTGGACGCTCAGCTGGGAGGGTTCAACGGTGGCCGTGGGCTGGACAGCGGTGGCGGCTGCAGGAGGAATCAGGTTGAGCTTGGTCAGAGATGGGGAGGGTGGGGGTGGGTGGGAGGAGGTGCACACAAGGATTCCCAGAGCCAGAGCTGAAATCCTTGGCAAGGCCCGAGATCTCGGCCGGAAGAACGGGCCGACCACACCGCGCGCATGCAGGCAAAGGATGCGAGGCATGCACTGACAGAAACACGACCAGAAGAACAGGGCCTGGGGCGGGGGGGGGGGGGGGAAGGACAGAGGCAGATGGGAGAGTCTCTGCCTGCCTCCCCCCCCACCGCCTTGTTGCCTTGGGTGAAAAAGAGCAAGTCAGCATCCCATAGAATGGAGGTGGTGGAGGAGAGGGGGAGGAGGAGGAGGAGGGGAGGAGGATACAATGATCTTGGGGTCCTAGGTGCCCTCTGAACATGGTTGTTTTCTGGCAGACATTTCACGACCCATCTAGGTACCATCATCAATGCTAGAAGGGAGTGGGGCTTTCTGAAGGAGAAGGAGAGGGAGGAGGAGGAGGAGGAGGAGGAGAGGGAGGGAAGGAAGGAGGGACGGAGGGAGGAGGAGGAGGACGATGGCCTTGGGGTCCTAGGTGTCTCTGAACATAGTTGTTTTCTTGCAGACATTTCACGACCCATCTAGGTACCATCATCAATGCTAGAAGGGAGTGGGGCTTTCTGAAGGAGAAGGAGAGGGAGGAGGAGGAAGAGGAGAGAGGAGGGGGGAGGGAGGAGGAAGAGGAGGAGGAGGAGGAGGAGGAAGAAGAAGAGGAGGAAGAAGAGGACTACAATGATCTTGGGGTCCTAGGTGCCCTCTGAACATGGTTGTTTTCTTGCAGACATTTCTTGACCCATCTAGGTACCATCATCAATGCTAGAAGGGAGTGGGGTTTTCTGAAGGAGAGGGAGGAGGAGGAGGAGGAGGAGGAGGAAAGAGAAGGGAGGAGGAGAGAGGAGGGAGGGAGGGAGGAGGAGGAGGACCTTGGGGTCCTAGGTGCCCTCTGAACATAGTTGTTTTCTTGCAGACATTTCTTGACCCATCTGGGTACCATCATCAATGCTAGAGGGCAGTGGGGTTTTCTGAAGGAGAAGGAGAGGGAGGAGGAGGAGGAGGAGAAGGAGGAAGAAGAGGAGGAGGAGGACTACAATGATCTTGGGGTCCTAGGTGCCCTCTGAACATGGTTGTTTTCTTGCAGATATTTCATGACCCATCTAGGTACCATCATCAATGCTAGAGGGGAGTGGGGCTTTCTGAAGGAGAGGGAGGAGGAGGAGGAGGAGGAGAAGAAAGGCCAAACAGCCAACAAGGAAAGTGGAGTTCCAGTGGGGGTGGGCAGGCACCTGCAGGCCAAACCGACTTACAGGGTCTGTGGCCTTCCACCATTTCTACGGGACCATAGAACATCTGAGTCTTCGATGGAGCTGAAAACAGGGTTGGGGGGAGAGGGAGGGTGGCTGGGTGAAAAGGTGGCCGCGTGACGAGCTGCCTCAAGCAGGAGCCTGGCGGGTCCAGGAGCCCTCTTCAAAGACCAGCCTCCCCCGTTCCCCAAAAAATTCTTTCTCCATTTCCCAACCCCGTCCCCCCCCCCTCTCCGCTCGGTGGATGGGAGCAGAAGCGTGTCTTTGCGTGAGCCTGCGTGGAAGCCGCAGCCCGGTCAGTCCCCGGTCAGTCCCGAAGCCCCACCTTGCACATAGAGGGTGGCCGTCCCCTCGTCCATGTCAAACATGTTGGAGCCCGTGCAGATGTAGATGCCGGCATCCTCCGGCTGCACGTTGCGTATGGTCAGGATGCCGTTGAAGTCCATGGCACGGCTGGGCAGCTTCCTGTTGTTCTGCCGGGTCCACACCAGCGTGTAAGCAGGAGACTGCAGGAGGAGCAGGAGATGGAAGGGTGAGAGAAAGGGAGAGCAGTGGCAACAGCAACAGCGCTTAGACTTATATACCGCTTTGCAGTGCTTTGCAGCCCTCTCTAAGCAGTTTACAGAGTCGGCCGGTTGCCCCCTAATAATCTGGGTCCTCATTTTATCCACCTTGGAAGGATGGAAAGCTGGGGTCAACCACGAGCCGGTCAGGATCGAACTCCCGGCAGTGGGCAGAGTCAGCCTGAAATACTGCATTCTAACCACTGGGAGGGAAGGAAGGAAGGAAGGAAGGAAGGAAGGAAGGAAGGAAGGAAGGAGGAAGGAAGGAAGGAGGAAGGAAGGAAGGAAAGAAGGAAGGAAGGAAGGAAGGAAGGAAGGAAGGAAGGAAGGAAGGAAGGAAGGAAGGAAGGAAGGAAGGAAGGAAGGGCAATAGCAATAGCGCTTAGACTTATATACCGCTTCACAGTGCTTTGCAGCCCTCTCTAAGCAGTTTACAGAGTCGGCCTGTTGCCCCCTAATAATCTGGGTCCTCATTTTATCCACCTTGGAAGGATGGAAAGCTGGGGTCAACCACGAGCCGGTCAGGATCGAACTCCCGGCAGTGGGCAGAGTCAGCCTGAAATACTGCATTCTAACCACTGGGAAGGAAGGAAGGAAGGAAGGAAGGAAGGAAGGAAGGAAGGAAGGAAGGAAGGAAGGAAGGAAGGAAGGAAGGAAGGAAGGAGGAAGGAAGGAGGAAAGAAGGAAGGAAGGAAGGAAGGAAGGAAGGAAGGAAGGAAGGAAGGAAGGAAGGAAGGAAGGAAGGAAGGGCAATAGCAATAGCGCTTAGACTTATATACCGCTTCACAGTGCTTTGCAGCCCTCTCTAAGCAGTTTACAGAGTCGGCCGGTTGCCCCCTAATAATCTGGGTCCTCATTTTATCCACCTTGGAAGGATGGAAAGCTGAGTCAACCACGAGCCGGTCAGGATCGAACTCCCGGCAGTGGGCAGAGTCAGCCTGAAATACTGCATTCTAACCACTGGGAAGGAAGGAAGGAAGGAAGGAAGGAAGGAAGGAAGGAAGGAAGGAAGGAAGGAAGGAAGGAAAGAAGGAAGGAAGGAAGGAAGGAAGGAAGGAAGGAAGGAAGGAAGGAAGGAAGGAAGGAAGGAAGGGCAATAGCAATAGCGCTTAGACTTATATACCGCTTCACAGTGCTTTGCAGCCCTCTCCAAGCAGTTTACAGAGTCGGCCTGTTGCCCCCTAATAATCTGGGTCCTCATTTTATCCACCTTGGAAGGATGGAAAGCTGGGGTCAACCACGAGCCGGTCAGGATCGAACTCCCGGCAGTGGGCAGAGTCAGCCTGAAATACTGCATTCTAACCACTGGGAAGGAAGGAAGGAAGGAAGGAAGGAAGGAAGGAAGGAAGGAAGGAGGAAGGAAGGAAGGAAAGAAGGAAGGAAGGAAGGAAGGAAGGAAGGAAGGAAGGAAGGAAGGAAGGAAGGAAGGAAG